>CM077248.1:13834427-14264427 GCA_039654775.1 Spinibarbus caldwelli | reverse complement strand
ATAACACGCAAATGAATTCTTCGAAAAGCACGCAAAAATGGATCTGAGGCTATATCTCCGCAACGGTTTTGCGTATTGAGACCAAACTTGGTGTGTGTTATAACAGGCATGACCTGAGGCTAACTGCAGTGTTTCGGCGCAGTGCCCCCTAGTGGTCCGGAGATATGAAAAATTGATATTTTTGCTTATAACTTGTGAATGGTTTGGCCAAAAATCATAAAACTCATCTCTGTAGATTCGTTGCATCCTGCTGAGTCGAACCATATAAAATTTTCCCATGTCAGCCATTTTGGGCGTCGGCCATTTTGAATTTTGTTAAAAAATGCTATATTTAACGAACTAACGAACTTTTATATTACGAAAATCGGCATGCATCTTCGACACCATGCCCTGATGGTATGTAAAAAGTTTTGGCGCCACCTTGTGGTCAAAAGTTATAATGAAATTTCTAAAAATGCTAATAATTTTTGTTTACATTAGCCTATTGTAATCAAACTGATATTGATAGATTCCTTGGTTCATGCCGAGAACATCGATACCAATTGTCCCATAATTGGCTGAACTTCCTGTCCGCCATTTTGATTCATGTTGAAAACCTACTTTTTCGAACTCCTCCTAGACCGTTGGTCCGATTTTCACCAAATTTGACTCGAATCATCTTCAGACCATGCTGGCAAAAAGTTATGGATTTCGTGTCGATATCTCAAACGGTTTTCGTTTAGCGCGTCAACGAATTTGCTGGAAAGATGCCAAACTGCATCTGAGGCTGTATCTCAGCGAAACTTTGACATATTCGCACCAAATTTTATATGTGACATTGTCACCTCACATTGACCACGCCACATCAGTTTGGTAACAGCGCCACCTATTGGTCAAGAGTAATAAACCATTCATTAATCATTAATTATGAAATTTACAAAAATGCTAATAACTTTTGACTGCATTAGCCTATTCTAATGAAACTGTGCTCAAATTATTCCTTGGGTAATGCCGACAACATACATACCAATTATGTCATACTAATTCGAAATTACTGTCCGCCATTTTGATTTATGTTGAAAACATACTTTTTCGAACTCCTCCTAAACCGTTTGTCCGATTTTCACCAAAATCGAATCATATCATCTTCAGACCATGCTGACCAAAAGTTATGGATTTCGTGTCGATAGACAAAACGGTTTTCGCACACCACAGCAACGAATTTGAGGCATGATGCCAAAATGACACTTCAGGCAGTATCTCTGTATGATGCCAAAATGATTTTTGAGGCTGTATCTCTGCAATGCTTTGACATATTGACACTAAACTTTGTGTGTGCTTTTGTCACCTAACACAGAACATACCACATCGATTTGATAACAGCGCCACCTATTGGTCAAACGTGATAAGCCAATAAATCATATTGCTATAGGTTTATATATGATTTTTCAGCCGTTTGGACTAAAAACATCCTAAAATGGCTTCAGTTACTCATTTGTGCAGTTGGTCTGATGTTTGCTTCTGTAGTGCTTGGCCCCGTATTGCTGCTTGCAGCTATATTTATTATTATTCTTCTTCCGCCGCAAGTCAATGGCAGCCCATAGAACCGCTTGCGGGAAAGTTGTAAAATTTGGCACACTGATAGAGGACAGATTCAATAGTAACCACAGTAAATTTGGAGTCTCTAACTCAAACTCTCTAGCGCCACCACTTGTCCAAAGTTGCACTCACGTTTATGCTAATAACAGTTGAACCGTAAGGGCTAGAAACAAAATTCTTTTTTGCTCTGATTCCATGGCTCAATCCGATTCGAATGAACTCCATGACGTCATTTTCCGTCTAGATAGTTTTTCCGCCATTTTGAATTTTCATAAAAACCTACTTTTTCGAACTCCTCCTAGGCCGTTACTCCGATTTTCACGAAAATTGAATCAGATCATCTTCAGACCATGCCGACAAAAAGTTATGGAATTCAAGTCGATTAGTCGAACCGTTCTCGAATAACTCGCAAATGAATTCTATGAAAACCACGCAAAAATGGATCTGAGGCCATATCTCCGCAACGGTTTGGTGTATTGAGACCAAACTTGGTGTGTGTTATAACAGGCATGACTTGAGGCTAATTGCAGTGTTTCGGCGCAGTGCCCCCTAGTGGTCCGGAGATATGAAAAATTTATGTTTTTGCTTATAACTTGTGAATGGTTTGACCAAAATTCATAAAACTCGTCTCTGTAGATTCGTTGCATCATGCCGAGTCGAACCATATCAAATTTTCCCATGTCAGCCATTTTGGGCGTCGGCTATTTTGAATTTTGTTAAAAAATGTTGTATTTCATGAACTAACGAACTTTTATATTACGAAAATCGGCATGCATCTTCGACTCCATGCCCTGATGGTACGTAAAAAGTTTTGGCGCAGCGCCACCTTGTGGTCAAAAGTTATATTGAAATTTATAAAAATGCTAATAACTTTTGTTTACATTAGCCTATTGTAATCAAACTGATATTGATAGATTCCTTGGTTCATGCCGAGAACATCGATACCAATTTTGCCATAATTGGCTGAACTTCCTGTCCGCCATTTTGATTCATGTTGAAAACCTACTTTTTCGAACTCCTCCTAGACCGTTAGTCCGATTTTCACCAAATTTGACTCGAATCATCTTCAGACCATGCTGACAAAAAGTTATGGATTTCGTGTCGATATCTTAAACGGTTTTCGTTTAGCGCATCAACGAATTTGCTGGAAAGATGCCAAACTACATCTGAGGCTGTATCTCAGCGAAACTTTGACATATTCGCACCAAATTTTATATGTGACATTGTCACCTCACATTGACCACGCCACGTCAGTTTGGTAACAGCGCCACCTATTCGTCAAGAGTAATAAACCATTCATTAATCATTAATTATGAAATTTACAAAAATGCTAATAACTTTTGACTGCTTTAGCCTATTCTAATGAAACTGTGCTCAAACTATTCCTTGGGTCATGCCGAAAACATATATACCAATTATGTCATACTAAGCCGAAATTCCTGTCCGCCATTTTGATTTATGTTGAAAACATACTTTTTCGAACTCCTCCTAAACCGTTTGCCCGATTTTCACCAAAATTGAATCATATCATCTTCAGACCATGCTGACCAAAAGTTATGGATTTCGTGTCGATAGACAAAACGGTTTTCGCACACCACAGCAACGAATTTGAGGCATGATCCCAAAATGACACTTCAGGCAGTATCTCTGCATGATGCCAAAATTACAGTTGAGGCTGTATCTCTGCAATGCTTTGGCATATTGACACTAAACTTTGTGTGTGCCATTGTCACCTAACACAGAAAATACCACATCGATTTGATAACAGCGCCACCTATTGGTCAAACGTGATAAGCCAATAAATCATATTGCTATAGGTTTATATATGATTTTTCAGCCGTTTGGACTAAATCATCCTAAAATGGCTTCAGTTACTCATTTGTGCAGTTGGTCTGATGTTTGCTTCTGTAGTGCTTGGCCCCGTATTGCTGCTTGCAGCTATATTCATACTTATAACCATATATTCAGACTTATAACTATATATTCAGATTTACATTTATATATTCACATTTACTTCTATATATTCAGATTTACTTCTATATATTCAGATTTATAACTATATATTCAGATTTACATTTATATATTCAGACTTATAACTATATATTCAGATTTACATTTATATATTCAGACTTATAACTATATATATTCAGAATTACATTTATATATTCAGATTTACTTCTATATATTCAGATTTACTTCTATATATTCAGATTTATAACTATATATTCAGATTTACATTTATATATTCAGACTTATAACTATATATTCAGATTTACATTTATATATTCAGACTTATAACTATATATATTCAGAATTACATTTATATATTCAGATTTATTTCTATATATTCAGAATTATAACTATATATTCTGATTTACATTTATATATTCAGACTTAACCATGTATTCAGATTTACTTCTATATATTCAGATTTACTTCTGTATATTCAGATTTACATTTATATATTCAGATTTACTTCTATATATTCAGATTTTTATATAATTATTTCCTGTTTCGCACCTGATTATATATATATATATATATATATATATATATATATATATATATATATATATATATATATATATATATATATATATATATATATATATATAGACTTTTTAATTTCATAAGATCATTAAAAGTTTGGTTTGTGATGATTTGTTTTCTTTAAGAGGCGTAAAATTGATCTGTGGTGGCTGGCCTGCTGTGGATGTGATAAGTCTGGATTGACAGTGATGTGAGTGGATTAGAGGAAAAGTTCCTTCCTATTGCTGCTCGCTGAAGTCATCCTGACAGTCTAAGCATATACATGCTAGCCTTTAGCCATCATTAGAGAAGGAAAAAGAACAGCACATCACTACAGCCTTCTCAAAAACTTGAGCCGGAATCAAATCTGAGGTGTAATGGAGATTTTCTGAGAGATTTGTTTATAAAGACAGTTTACTGTGAGACGGTGGCTGCCAGTATGTGACTTCACTAATGAAGTTTCTTTGTGTTAGTTGCCTAGAGGATTCTTAACTAGTGTTTATGTGTGTGAGAGAAAGTGCTAGTTCTGCTCTGAGTGTTATAATGAGAAATCCTTCCTTAGTGCCTTGGCTTCTGCTACTTACAAACCTCTTAATAGATGAATATAAACATCTTTATATATTTTCCAATACTGATATATAGCTACTCTCATAGGGTTTCTTTAAGCTAAATTCTCTCAAACAGCTGATAGTACTTTTTGTTTAGCTGACTAGCTGATATTTTGGATATGCCTTATGTTGTTGTAGACTTGTTTGGATCCACCTTTTCTGGGCAAATGTAGTGTTGCTTTTTTCTGAGCTTGCTGGGCACTGGCTCAAGATGTGATGTTGTCAGGGATTTCTTCAGTGATCTGGAACAGCTGCTCGGAGGCTAACTGAACTGGAATTAGGAGGCATTGAATCTAAACGATATGATTAAAAAAATAGATCAGAAATGAGAGATTAGAACTATATCATTATGTCGTAATTAATCAACTTATTACTGAGCGAATCTGTGGTGTGATGTAGCCTGCAGTGTTCATATTTTACACCTCTGTTCTCTTTAAATGTGGTCATTCATTTAAAGTGATAGTTCACCACAAAAATAAAAATTCTGCAATTTAGCTACTCCTCATAATGTTGTTCTAAAGCTGCATTTGTTTCTTCCATGGAACACAAAATGAGATATTTTGTAGCTCTTTTTGTATAGATGGAGGCCTTTAAGACATTATGAATGTTTTTATTGTCACTTTTGATCAATTGAATGCAACTTGCTGAATAAAATGATTTTAAAAAATCACTATAAAAGTAATCTGGTGCTATATTCCAAGTTTTTTGGAACAAAATGCTAAGTCTGTGTGAGAAAAAAGCAGCAATTTATTTTTTTTTTATATGAAAATATTGCCCTGCACCATAGGAGATAATATATTTTTCAGTGAATGATGATTTATTTTTTATCAGATTTTTTTTTTGCTTTTCAGGTAATTTTTTTTTTGTCTATCTGAATTTTCCTTTTTTGGATCTGGTTTTAAAAGTTTAGCTGCTACTTTTTTTAAATATTTTGTTTGTCTGTTTTTCTCCTGGAGTGCTGATCAATAGGAAGAAAAGGGCTGAAAGGACCCTTGTTTACTCTGCAGAGCTAATTGATTCTCACTGCTGTTCTGATCAATTTCATTTCACACATCATTATGTCAGCATAAATATTGTCCCACTGTGTCAGATAAATGCTCGTCTTTTCTTTTTTGTCTTTTTTCGAGTGTTATCTTCACACCTTTCGATTCATCTTCACTGCTGGAGTTCCACAGAGACCGTTAATGTGTTAACGAGTATGTGACCTATTGTTATTGTCCTCTTTACTTAGCCGAGGCTGTAATCATAACCCTACAGTCTTTCCTGAAGTTCATTCCCTCAAGAGTTACAGTAATGTCAGCATTTGTGAAAGCAGTGTTTTCATAGCCTGTGTTAAAGAACATTATGGCTTTGAACAATTTTATGAGGTTTTAAGAGGATGCTTGTGATGCCACAAAGCAGCTAAAGGAATAAGGTCACCTACAAGCCTTCTAAAGGTTTTTGTTTTTCTTTTGCTTTGTCCTTTCTTTTTTCTCACTGTGTTCTGATACAAGACAGAAGGCACTGCATAGAAAAGCACATTTCTCACTTTGAAGTAACTGAATAGGTCTTATTGAACAGGTCTGTATTTACACATACACACTTATTATTATTTTATTATTTTAGGACAGCAGAAAGAAAAAGGAGAGCGACAGAGAGAGAGAGAAAGAAAACAGGATCATGGCATGACAGGCTAGACTCAAACACCAGTCAACAGAATTTCTTATGATCTTTAAAACCTTTTGACCTTTTGATTTAAATCATTAAAATTGATGACCTAGTTATGAATTTGCCAAAATCTTTTGATTTCATCTAAGTTTTTGATTTGTATAATTTCCATACTTGCCTTTGTTTTATTGTATTATTATTATTATTATTATTATTATTATTATTATTATTATTATTTTTAAGACTTTTAAATGGTTGAAATGGTAACATACAGAGTATTTCTTTTTTTTCTTTCTTTTTTTTTTACTGGCACATAGTTTAAAAGTTTTGAGTCAGTGAGTTGTTTTTTTTTAATACTTACAATTTAATTTATAAAAATTAATACTTTTATTCAGCAAGTATGTCTTAAAATCACTGAAAATGACAGAGGGCATCTATAATTTTACAAAAGTTTTCTACTTCACATAAATTATTTTCTTTCGAACTTTCTATTCATCAAAGAATCCTAAAAAATGTGTCACAGTTGCCACAAAAAAATATTAATCGGCAGCTGTTTTCAACATTGATTATAATAAGAAATGCTTCTTGAGCAGCAAATCATAATATTATAATGATTTCTGAAGGATCATATGACCCTGAGTAATGAATGCTGAAAATTTAGCTTTGCCATCACAGGAATAAATTACATTTTAAAATATATTAAAATAGAAGACAGTTCTTTTACATTGTAATAATAGTATTTTACTCTCGCAGTTTTTACTATATTTTTTAATCAAATAAATGCAGCCTTGGTGAGCATTAGAGACTTCTTTCAAAAACATTAAAAAGTCTTACCAACCCCAAACTTTGAACTGTAGTGTATATACCTTATAAACCTCCCAAACTTTTATTGTAAAATATGACAAAATTTTATATTTGCAGCTGGAGATCACAACTGCACTTCACAGTAGAATTGGTCCAATTTTTTCCTTCTCCTTTTCGCCAAGTGCTGTTCTCTCTTTCTGGTGGTCCCATGTTAATTTGAGTAGCGCACCGAATAGATGAGTGCAGATTCTCTATCTCTGCCTCTTAGTGCATGGGAGTAGCAAAGGCTAATTGAATATCATAGCTGTAATAGGCTAGATTTAATTTGCCTTGCCCTCACTGAAAACCAATTAGGAAAACGGTGAGGAGGGGTGGCCGCCTTCTAGACTGACACCCTCTCCATCTGCAGAGTTTCACTGGACATGCAGCCGAGCCTTTCGCCAAATGTTTGCCTATGCTGGCAGCAACCCAGACTTGACCCAATACAAATAGCCCCCTGGCTGTTGGAAAAAAGGCTTAACCGTATTCACAGACAGCCAAACACGCTAATTAATATTGATAATGGGGAGAGGACAAGCTCAGCTCTGCAAAGCTGACAAAATGTAGGACTTTTCTGACCCTTTTTTGTTTTAAAAAGACAGACATTGGACCAAAGGGATGGTCAGTTGTGGTGCTGAACTGGCATGACGGCTTGCTAATCTGCTCCCATCCCGTAACAATTGTTTGTTATTGTATTGGAATAGTTTTATATTTATTATTTATTATTATTTATTATACTGCGTTCATAGACCTAGGGCAGATTTTTATACCAGATGCTTGGTAATGTTTCTATTATAATTATAAACAACTCTCAAAAAACATTTACGTCTGTTTTTTTTAGTTTTTTATTTATTTTATTTATTTTTTTCTATATTTACTCAACACAGTTCTCCCTAAATATTATGCTATAAATGTATTATTATTATTATTATTATATAATTTATATAAATATATAATTCATATAATAAATATATAATATATACAGTGTAATAATAGGAATTTTACAATAATAAAAAATAAATAAAACATCAATTTTAATAACTAAAAATGTGTCATTTTAGTTTATGTTTTATGTTCATAAATGAGGGGATATAGCATTTAAATGTATGAATATTTAATTAAACTATGAGGAGTGCAAAATTTATTAACGTAAAAAGTCCTTCAGTCGTTTAAATGGCAAAACAAGTGTTTTATGGAATTAATTTAAATAATATCATACTTTGACAAATTAAGCATATTTAAAGCAATCAGATTATTATTATTATATTGTCAGAAGTAATTTTTTCGTGGAAGTTGACCTCAAACACTCTGAAGGAAATGGAGATGGAGAATAAAAATAGTCTTAGAATCATGGTTTTAAATTATTTTTCTGTGATTTTTATCACATCTAGAGAGTACTAGTTTATAAATTCCAGAGGTGAACGCACTGATGATGGGTGATGGTGTGATGGAAGATCTTTTTCTTGCTCTCTCTCAGCCGTTTTCTCTTTTTCCTGCCTGATCATTTTTCTCTCTCTTTTGAGGGCTGCTGATGTCCAGATGTCTGTTTGCGTTATGGACGTTTGTTTGGTGGGTTGCTGGAGGGGTGAGCTTGTGTTGCCCGATTGCCTGTTGGCGGGGTGTAGGAGCCATGCAGCTGGGGACGAGTAGGGCTATAAATACCCTGCCGCTCACTCTCTTGAGGCCAGTGGCTGTGCAAGTGCACTAGCTCTTTCTCTGATCTACAGCAACTCATTCAGCACACTGCATCTGAAAGGTCATTGAGTGGCCAGCCATGCAAATGATGAATATCTGACAATTGTGTGATTATATAGCCTACTCTTATAAAGGTTCTTATAGGCAAGGCAAGTTTATTTATATAGCACATTTCATACACAATGGTAATTCAAAGTGCTTTACATAAAAGGAAGTAAAATAATCATAAAAAATAATCACAACAATAAAACAAGGAATTTAAAAACTTTTAAAATGATTTAAAAAATTGATTTCAGATGAATTTAAAACAGTTAAAAATAGTAAATGATTTTACATAAAATACAGTGCAATCAGTTCGGATGTAGCACAGTGCTCATTCAATAAATGCACAGCTAAACAGTTGAGTTTTAAGTCTGGATTTAAATGTGACTAATGTTTTAGTACATCTGATAAATATAGCTAAAACCGGACTCCCCTTGTTTTGTGTGAACCCTTAGTATTTCTAACTGACTCGATCCTAATGATCTGAGTAGTCTGTTAGGTTTATATTCAGTGAGTATATCTGCAATGTATTGAGGTCCTAGGCCATTGAGTGATTTATAAATGAGTAAAAGTACTTTAAAATCAATCCTAAATATAACTAGAAGCCAGTGTAAGGACCTGAGGACTGGTGTGATATTCTCAGATTTTCTGGTTCTTGTCAGAATCCTGGCAGCAGCATTCTGGATGAGCTGCAGCTGTTTAATGGTCTTCTTTGGAAGGAGACCATTACAATGGTCTACCCTGCTTGTGATAATTGTGATAAAGGCATGAACAAGTTTCTCCAAGTCTTGACTGGAAACAAAACATCTAATTCTTGCAATGTTTTTGAAATGATAGTATGGTGATTTAGTTACTGCTTTGACATGACTACTGAAACTAAGATCTGTCTCTAGAATCACACCAAGATTCTTGACTTGATTTTTAGTTGTTTGACACCTAGAGTCAAGGTATGCATTCAACTTGAGAACTTTGTTTCCAGACAAAGTTCTTGAACATCTTTGTTTCCAAATGCAATGACTTCAGATTTCTCCTTGTTTAACTGAAGAAAGTTCTGGCACATCCAAATTAATTTCATCAATGCATTGACAGAGGGAGTCAATGGGGCTGTAGTCATTTGGAGATAAGGCTAGGTAAATCTGGGTATCATCAGCATAGCTGTGATAGGCAGTTTGGTTCTTTCTCATTATTTGACTTAGTGGGAGCATATACAGGCTAAACAAGAGTGGTGCAAGAATTGAGCCTTGTGGGACTCCGCATGTCGTGGACGTCCACTTAGACTTATGCTCTCCTATACTCACATAATAACCTCTTCCTTCTAAGTATGACCTGGACCATTTGAGTACCATCCCAGAAAGCCAGACCCAGTTTTCCAGTCTCTCTAAAAGTATGTTATGATCAACAATGTCAAACACAGCACTGAGATCTAGTAGTACCAGCACTGATATTTTGCCAGAATCAGAATTAAAGCAAATATCATTTATTATCTTAATGAGTGCTGTGATGTGGTCGGAAACCAGATTGAAAATTGTCCAGGTATCCATTTGAGTTTAAGTAGTTGTTCAGCTGATTATCTGCTCAGCTTCTCTGCATTGTCTTTAGTAGTTCTTTGCAGCACATTCTACTAAAACCACCTTATTAAGAGCTATTTTCACTGTGTAGGGCTTTTGAGTTGCACATTAAAAAGTTTTGATGGTTTATCTTTTGTTTATTTTATTTTATTTTTTTGGGATTGACTCTCTGCTCAGTGAATTAATGAAATTGAGTTCAAAAGGTGATATGTGTTACCTGTTATAAATATTTAGAAATAAGAATTGTACAGTAATTAAAAAAACAAAAACATCTACAGCTTAATAAAAGGTTTTGTTTAAATTCTAATAACCAAAAAATGTACCATTTAAGTTTAAATGATTTGCGTTAATAATTGAGGGGCTATAGCATTAAAATAAATAAATATTTAATAAAACTTTGAGGAGTACAAAATGCACCAAACACAATGTAAAAAAAAAAAAAAAATTAATGGAAAAGTACATTTTCTTTGGCATTAATTGAAATCATATACTTTGATGTAAGCACACACACAGACATATGTATGTATGTATGTATATGTATATATATATATATATATATATATATATATATATATATATATATATATATATATGTATTTATTATTATTATTATTATTCTCATATTTCCAGTTATCATTTTTATTATATTCTTATAAAAATGTTCTTCAGGAATTCTTTGCAGCACTTCTTAAGCACCATTTTCAATATGTGTGGCTCTTGAATTGGCAATTGAAACCTTTTTTTTCCCCTTTTTTAATAGACTGACTATAATTGAATGAAATTGGGTCCAGGAATGAAACTGAATGAAATGAGGGAAAGCTATGAGAAAAACAGTGGGGGGAAATATAATTAAATAATAAAATATAATTTAGAAAAATAAATACGATAAAATAACTAGGTTAAAAATTATATTACAAAAACTCAATCAGTTGTATTAATAATTATATGTTGAAACAAAGAATAGAATAGAAAACATTAGAAAACATTTTACTGGTAATATTTTACACAATTGTATTATATTTTTCACCATGCATATAAATGGTCTTCATGTATGAAAATGTATATAGCAGCTGACTTTATTTTAGCAAGGGGGATCATAATATTCTGGGGTCCATGCCAGCATCAAATAATGTCTTTAGACAACATGATGGAAGCATTACAGTATTTTACACATTTCTGCATATGCTGTATTTGAAACTTGTCCATTTATTCATTCACTTTTTTTTTTTTTTTTGGATTAGTTGAATGATTATTTTCTGAAAATGTCATATGAGCCACATCAAGAAGACAGACAGTTTTGTCAAATCAGTTGTGATGCAAACACTGACTCCCATGCACAGCCAAAAGACACAGTTTCACGAAAGCATAACACAACATGCCCGGGGGTCACCAGGCTATTCAAGGCTATCTGTTTTCACGTACTTGTCAATGATCAAACCATTTTCCCTTCGCAGCTATTCACACAACAATCTAATTTTAGCCCTGTTGATTATCCATGGTTCGGGACATCAGTGTAATGTTTCTGAATCTTCTCCAGAACAAAGGCCGCCCCCCGTTACACTTGACTGCTGCCATGAATTAGTAAACATGCTTTTTGTTCCCTTTGCTTCCTGTGATCTGGAGGGCTAAGCTAACTGTTAGGCTAACTCGCGGACGCTTAGGCAGGAGTATCTGGAGATCTCAAATGCCTCATATACTTACTGTACTGTAATCTGCTTGCTGGGTCATTACATGGCTGTTTTTGGTGGTTTTTGTACCACGTTAGTTTATTTAATGAAGTATTTTGCACTATTTTCAAATGCCATCAAAGATATAGTCAATCCAGGATTAGTCCTGCGTAGTCAGTCTTTATTGTATTTCAATATAAATGATATACAGTGGGGTCCAAAAGTCTGAGACTTCTACTGAAAATGATTTTATTTATTTTGCTTGTATTTTTATTTTTTATTTACATTTTTGTTATATGGGTAGATGACATATAAGTGTTCAAGATAAAGAAAAGGAAAAATCTTTTAAAAATCTAATTTAAACACATTAGGTTCTTAGAAATGTACATTTTGTGTGTGTGTGTGTGTGTGTGTGTGTGTATTAGTTAGTCTTTTAAGGAGTTTAATGTCTTTAAAATGTCATGTGGTATATGTAAGATAAAAGTAATATTTTCTTATTTAAATTTTAGAAAAATATATTAAAATATTTTTTTCTTTAAACCTTGAATACATGTGAATGTATACATCTTAATCATTTTTTTCCCCATTTTTTAAGGTTAACGTTATAGTACACTGTAGTCATGTTTTGTGATACTGCACCACATTTTAGAACCTGAACTAACCTTGTCTTTTGATAATAAAGTCTGATTATCTGACATCATAGTTTTTGCATATTGACTGACTTTAATAGTCACACTACTTGACACTGATTTGGAGGGCAAACATTTTTTAAATATTGATATTTTATTTATAGAGATTTTTCAGTTTGCATCAACTTTTATTTGCATTCATACATTTTTTAAAAGTCCTGTATTTAAAGTAGGAACACGGCAACAACAAGATTTTCAATGTGGTCTCACATTTTTGGACATATGAGTATGGCTTAGCATTAGTCACGTTGATTTTGTGCTTCTATTCATAGTGAGTGAAGTGGCTGTTTCTTGAATGTTCAGTTTATTCACTCATAATATTTCAATCAGATCATAGGAGGCTCACAGCCACTTGAATTTGTAAGCTTTTCGGGCACTGAGAGCTTTTGCTGAAGCCAAACATCTGGTTTAGCCTCCTGCTAGCAGGACTAACAGCAACAAGCAAAATCATTCTGTGTGTGTTGTCCATTTACTGCAGTTTAATATACCCACACTCTGTTTTCATGCTTGTTTGTTCTCTACAATCAAATGGAGCAGGTGTTAATGTTTTGTACGTAACCCAAACCAGTTTATGGACACACATACACGTACAAATAGACGCACTGATAAGCTCCTGTTTGCTTGCCAGAGTAGTAATAGCCTCTGGTAATGTGTAAAGAACATGATGATGGTGTAATGTTGCTTTGTACTCATTGGCCACCTGCTAAAGTCAGGCCTTACAGGAAACCACCACTGTTGACAAGAACCACAAAAGAGTCACTCTGCTAACAAAGAACACACAGTGTAAACACAGACACGCTAGCTGGCTAGCTAAATTGTTTAATGGTAGATGATATGCTTGTTTAGCAGTAAGATTCATATTTTATTCCTGTAGAAAGAGGAATAAACGTATTTAACCCTCTGGGGTCTGAGGGTGTTTTGCGGCCCTGGAGAAGTTTTGACATGCCCTGACATTTGTGTTTTTTTCAGTATCTTAAAAAAATGTTAATGGCTAAAGTCTGATAACACTGTATTCAGCACAAACTGGGCTCCAATAATATGTGAGCAGCATGAAAGCACATGTTTGTGTTTTTGAGAAAACAATGTTTATGCGTGGTTAGTGAAAAACTAAATTTTTTAAGTCACTGAAATAAGGCTATAAAACACACACAGAACATTTGTTCACAAGACTTTTGAGAACTGGATGTGGTAGACTAGAGTTTTTGCTACAAAATGATGTGAAAATGATCCTATTCACTCCTTCACAGAAAACAATATATTGATTTAACATTTGTAAAACATGTTGTGTGATAGAATGCCCTTATGTGAGGGAGTGACAATGGTCATGAATATTTAGTGATTCACACCTGAGAGACAAAGGGCCTCCCATAATGGGCCATCAATATAAATGTGTATGAGAGGCAGGTAAGAAAGAGTGTGAGGAGAGTAAAATAATGTGGGTTTTTGATTATTATTTGTATTTTATTTACAATACAGTATCATAAAAATATACACAGTGAAGGTCAAAGACACATGATTGAACATACAGTATTTATCTGAACGCTGAGACTTGAACAGTAACACACCTTTGTGCCAAACATTCATTCATAGTGTTAACACTCACACTACTTTTACCTATATCTTGTGGTTTTATATGTTATTAAACATTAAACAACATCCTGGCGTTGTGAGACATTTAGACAATGAAATGACACATTTCAAAATGTTTCACTTGATTTCATTCATGTAGTCAGGAATTATAGTTTGGGAAAAGTCTAACTAGTAAAATGTGTACAAGTTATGTCACAATAACAACAGATGCAAGTAATCTTAGGCTACTCATCAGAGTGATATCCTCCACTGGATCTAGCTGCGCGACGCATCACGTTGTGTTCTTCTTCTTCTTCTTTTAAGCTAAAATTCTGGGTTATTCCTCTCAGCGTGTCTTCTTCCAGAAACAAAAAGTAGCCGGGATGAACTTGTTTGTTTACGCGAAGGCTATGTGGGTGTGTACATGCGCGCATGTCTCACGTGGATGTTTAGAATCTGAAAAGCGCAATCAGCGCGTTGACATGACCGCATTAGAAATAATGAGTCGAGATGGGAAAACTGGACATTGCGTTGGTTTCATACGGATTACTTTAACAGAGAATATTTGTATTGGATGTGACTTGCTTCATTTAAAAGTAGACATTTCAAGCTTTCTATACATATATTTCTCATGTCTTTGAGGCAAGTATTCGCGGAGATTCATGTTTTATTTACGTGTCTGTGAAGAGAGGTGACAGAGACAGAGACTGCAGAGAACGCACCCTGTTTATTTTCTTTATTTTACAAAAGCATATTGTTTTGTTGTTATTATGACTATACACAAATAAAAGTAGACCCTTTGCAGTTTCAAACAATACCTTATTCTTATCTGTACGATCAAAACTGACAGAGTATTTTTAGTACTTTTCGCGGTCATAAAGAAAATACGAGACAGACCGCACTGGTGCGGGCTTCGACCCCAGGGGGTTAAGTTTATACAGTATTTTCCTCTTTGACCTAGCAGAAATGGTACATAAAAGTGAAGTTCGTTCTGAGAAAAGCTTTAAAGGTCCATTGAAGTGCCTTGAAACACGCACCGTTATTCTATGTGTTGACATCATTTTAACTGAAACAAGAAGACAGGGCAGGACATATCAAGCAGCCCCTGTTTATATCTTCTAAATGCAAATTTTGTCACTGTTTTGGAGCAATTTGTAATTTTCTATTACAACATCAGTGAAGATCAGAAGATATAACGTGAATACAGCATGTTATTAATTTGTGAATTATTTCTATAATGATATTACTTCTACATATATAAAATAGTTGTTTTTAAGTCTCATACTCAGGGCATTTTTTTTGTAATTTTTTTGTTTTCTAATTTAATACATTTCAAAATGTAATTTATTCCTGTGATGTCAAAGATGAATTTTCAGCAGTCATTACTCCAGTTTTCAGTGTCACATGATCTTTCAAAAATCATTCTAATATGCTGATTTGATGCTCAAGAAGCATCTTATTTTTATCAATGTTGAAAACAAATGTGCTTCTTAATATGTTTTCAGACACCATGATACACTTTTTTAGGACTCTTTGATGTATAGAAAGTTCAAAAGAACAGCAAGTATTTAAAATAGAAATCTTTTGTAACATTATAAATGTCTTTACTGACACTTTTGATTAATTTAATGCATCCTTCCTGAATAAAATTATGTATTAATTAATTTAAAATGCAATATTTTACTATTTGTTATATATCTATTTATTCTGTATTTATATGTTTTGTTTCTGTATTTTCCAGAAACTGAGGAATGAGGTGTTTCCATTGCATTTATCTGAGTTTTCGCCTCAGCATGTGGAAGCTTACCGACTGCTAGAGGACAGGAAACACAAACTCTCACCCGAGATTGCCGCCCTCTACCTGCTTCGACAACAGCACAAACTATTGGTCAGTCTGCATGCATCTGTCCTCCTAACCATATGCCAATGATCTTGATGTTTAAGGGTTTTGTTTTAGGAAAGAAAAGATGGAAGAAGTGTTCTATTCTGCCTATAAGTTTGCTTAAATTGATTTTAACATTACACAAATGTATAAACACACATATCCCACCAGAGATAGTTTGGATGTGCTAAGCCAGATGTAAATGAATTGCATTGACTATATGCACACACACCAGCTTATATTCCTGTCTCATCAGTTACCCAGTAGAAGCTGTTCGTGAGTCATTAGGCTTCCAATACTGTTAAAGGTATGGTGTTCACAGAATACTGGGTTACATGTACTGAATATTTTAACTCAAATGTATTGAGTTGAGATTTATTGCATTATGTAGTGCACAGCTTTTATTGCCATTGGCTTATGCTGTATCACAAATACAGTGTCGACATAATTATGCCGTTCATTTGTATCATATCTGTTCTCATGAATACCCATCATCATCATCTTGTGGTCATGTGGTATGTTTGGTTCTCTTTCTCAGTCTCATTTTTGTTTCTCTCATGTTGTCAGTATTGTGCTTGAACAGAGCTGCAGCTCGTCTTACCTGTTAGTTGCTTGGAAACAGTATTTTTTATAAAAGCAGTCCATTAGCATGTCATTTATCCTGTTTTGGTGTGTCAGATTTTTGCATTGTTTAGGAACTGAAAACAAGCATGTAGGAGTGGTGCATATGGTTTGTGTGTATGTGGAGAGGCAGCCTATCATCAGCTTTTTCCATGCCTGTTTGGCAACACTGTTTTGAGGGAACACTCAAGTGTGATAAAAGAATTAAGTGTTAATGGAAAACCATCGGTGCATGAAATCTTGAAAATATGTGCTTATGGAGTGGTGTTAGCAAAGTGAACTGTAAGGTGCGTCGGGTTTCTATATTTGGAAAAGAGTTTGTTTCCTTTGACAGGAAGATGTTTTTGGCTTATTAATGAAACTCATTGAGGACTGTCACATTATTCATGATTGATATTGGTTTCGAGCAGGTGCATATTAACAGTTTGAAAACTGATGGGACATAGTGATACATTATAAAATTTTCTTACTCATGAATAATATTTATGAGAAGTTCACCCAGTTCGCATAACCATAAAGTTTTCAAACCAGGGTCCAGAAACCCCACAGTGGGGCACAAAATGTGTTATGGAAAAAATAAAAATGTATTTTTGGAGCTGCAAATGTTAACAAATTTAAGATATTTCTTAAAATATGTTCAATGCAAAATTTAACGTAAATTATCCTAATTTGAATAAAAAAATTTAAATATTTAGATTGAATTGAAAATGTTTCTCCAACATTTAACATAGAAAATCAATATCCTCATTTTGTAATACATTTTTGGATTTAGTGTAGTGATAAATATTTAATTTTTAAAATAACATATTTATGATAGTGAACTTTGTTGTGATCAATGCTCCCTCTAAGCTTTGTGCGTGCGCAACCTTCTTAAGTCGCGGCTGTGTGGAAGAAATAATATGCCTCATAATGGATCTCAGAAAGGGAATTCATGAGCAATAACTGCTTCGTTTTTTCATATTATATTATATTATATTATATTATATTATATTATGTTATGTTAAGAATTGAACTGTTTTTGCGAGATTTTTAAAAATGATTTAAAAATGATAGAATTTCTTGTTAAGTAACAGCGCTGTAAAAATATTTTCTCAGGTAACCTAAAAAATGTGCATCATTTAGTTACATCAAGGGTCAAATCAAATTTAAATAGCACATTAAAGTTAAAAGTTACACACTTTTTTGTGTGTGCGCTGAATAGCTCTGGTATGAAGAACTTTTTTTGCTCAGGTGGCCGAAATGTCCGCCCAATAAAGAAACGTTTTGCTCAGCAAGAAAAAAAAATAGAGGGAACATCGGTTGTGATGTAACAGAAGTAGCGGCAGATCTTTTCTTTCTCATTGTAACATACTTCTAAATGAAATGAATAAAAAAAATGTTCTCTCCATTGTTTTTTAATTGAATGCAGGCAGATCATGAACTATATGATTGGAGAAATCTAGTATACATCATGAGAGAAGTCTGTCATTTTACTTGAAGATTGAATTATGACATTTTTGGTCAAATTAAAAAAAAAAATGTATGCATGAATGAATCAGTCACAATAAAATCAATAAGATTTTGAAAATATAGTTTCTAATGAATTTATATGCAAACTTTAATATTTTTTACTTTTTACATGAAAATATGTAGCAGCCTTTGTATTTTAAGAATGGGGCCCTTGCAAGGGAGTTATTATATTTGGTGGTCCTTGATATTAAAGTTTGAAAATCCCTGTGGGAACTGAATTAGTTTATACACTTCTAAAATGCAAACGTTTTTAAATGATTTACTGTATTTTTAAGACATTTTTCTGAAATTTGATTAATATAGTAAAAAAAAAAAAAAAAAAAAAAGTAGGCAAACGCATGAAAACACTGTGCTTGCCCGTGTTTACATAATTGCTAATGAAGTTAGAACAGCATGGTGACCACACTACAAGCTATCCGTTGGAGACCTCTAATTTCATTATCCTTATTATTAACGCTCCGAAGCAGCCAGTCTGGCCAGACTACTTCCTCCTTCTGTCTCTGTCTTCCTCTTCTCCTTCACAACCAAAGAGGCCGGTAATACCTGAACAAAGGTGTCTGCTAGCATTCCAATTCGTTTCAATGCAAGTTGCTTTTTTAGCCAGTCATCTGAGGCATAAATGTCATGTGACTAATCACTCTAAAGCTGCAGGAAAATTACATTATGGCAATGTTAATTGGCTACTCACACCACAAGAACAAACACAGTCCAAAAACCTTCACTAGTGAGATTCATCTCCAAGCAATTAAAGCTAGTCCCAATGGGTGAGGGGACTATGAGAGGCTGTCCACCGGTATCGTCTCCACACGTGATCTCACATCTCTTCACACACTCACATCCCTATCTCAGCCCTGGAAAGACTCACACACACGCCTCAAGTATCTCTTATCGTCAACAGTGAAGGAGTGTGATATGGAGCCTGCAGGTGCACATGCATACACACACACAGGGTCCACAGTGAATGCCAATGACAGGTGAAGGAAGATTTCTTACCAGTCATCCTTTCATTAAAATACTCTTCCTGTTCACATGACAACAAATTACTGCTGTTTTTCTCTAGCATCGTACATTCGGCTCTTAAAAATAAAGGTTCTTTATTGGTATCTATGGTTTCATAAATATCCATGGAGCATATCCATGGAGCCTTTCCATTGCACAAAATGTTCTTTATACTAGAAAAGTTCTTCACGCGGAAATGGTTCGATTAAGAACTGTTACATGAAACATTCTTTGGGGAACCAAAAATGGTTCTTTAATGACATTTCTGTCAAAACCCCCATTTGGAAACTTTATTTTATAGAGTGTAGCCAGTCTCTGTGGCCCAACTTAATGATTTTGTATCTAGAGCTGAGAATAATACAGATTTACTGATTTGATTCTGTTCTGATTCACAAGCTCGATTAGATTTGATTCTGATTCATTTGAATACATTTCAAATCTAATCTCCATTTTGCTTAAATATGAAAGAAATCTGCTAATGCTTTAAATTATAGAAGACTGATTCAGACTGATTCATTAGAACTGGCTCATACGGCACAACCAGACAACAGTTGAGCTGTATATTTCTGATTAACTTTACCAGAAATGTGACACAAAATACACTACAGTTGAAAAGTTTGGGTTCAGTAATAGTTTTTTTAAACAGAAATGTATACTTCTATTTGATAATAATCATTAATCATTAGCCATTAAATTAATTAAAAGTGACAGCAAAGGCATTTATAATGTTGATGTTGAATAATATATTTATAATGAATTTATAATGTTGAAATGATTTCTATTTGAAATAAATGCTGTCCTATTCATAAATGAACCCTAATTTCTGAAGGATCACGTGCTGAAAATTCAGCTCAAATGGCATTATAATAGAAACAAATGGCATTATAATATAATATAATATAATATAATATAATATAATTAATAGTAATAATGGTATTGTTGCACTTCATTTATTTTGTATTTTTAAATAAACAAAATAAGAGTGTGATAATACTATTATATTTTAAAATAAAAAGTGAGTATTTAAAATAATACAATTGTTTTATAGTACACTTAAAAATACAAGGCTAATATTTATATTATATACTTAATTTTTATTTAATTGACATTTTTGTGTTAATTTTCAACATTTTCAAACCTAAAATCAGCAAGTTTTTATTTTGGTGGGTTGCCGGCAAGTAAGTGGGCCCTATCATATACCTGGCGCAATTGTTTTTTGCTAGTTTCAGCCCGACGCATTTATCATTTTCACGTCCTGCGCCACGTTGTTTAAATAGCAAATGCATTTGCGCCCATTTGTGCGCTCATGGGGATGCTGGTCTAAAAACAAGGTGTGTTCAGGCAACTAAAATAGACTGAAACTGAAATGCGCTCTTTAAATAACAACAACAACAAAAAAATGTGCCATTGACCAACTAAAACCTGGTCTAAAGTCAATGGCGCAGTTTTTTTTTTTTTTTTGTTTGTTATTTAAAGAGCGTGTTAGTAATATGCGCCTAAAGGCGGGCCCACATCGCGCGTACACACAGGGACACGCAGCAGCACACAAACATGCCAAATATTAAAAATTAAAGGATTACAATGTAAAAGATTATTATTGCATCGGCTATATAAATATAAAAATGCCTACAAGCCATAATGGATAGTCATTGCATGTATCAGAATGAGGCTACCTATTTGCTCGCACACGAGCAACTCCGTTTCCTCTCTGGAGACGCGTTCAGTCTTTGCTCTTGCAAATTCTGCCGTGTATAGCGAATCCTCCATGTCGCGAGCGCAACTGGCTCTTAAAGGGAATGGGAGATGACACTCTGATTGGTTTATTGCACGTTATACCCAAAACACACCCAATGCTCATTAAGAGAATAGGGACAACCCTTTTAGACCATGCGCCGGGTGCGCAGACCGTTTTTCCCGTAGTTAAACTAGCAAAAGTGGATTCGGACACGCCCTAAGTGCACCTGCGCCGTGCGCTTTAGACCTTGCGCTTAGATCGTTAAAATAGGGCCCAGTGTGTTGCCGGTTTTTGCGCTGTTAAGTGAAGCGTGTCAGTGAATGAAATGTCAGTATAATATAATAGTTATTTTAGTAAACTGTTTTTTTTTTATTGTATTAATATTTCACAATATTGATCAAATAAATAGAGCCTTGGTAAGTATAAGATACTTTCAGATACTTTGAACTATAGTGTAAATTAGATAATAGTTAGAACACAGTCCTGATCTGTGCAGCTTAAACATTTTAGTTTCTGACTTAATAAGGTGAGAAAAGCAACATGAGGCAGCAGTGTCACACATCTGGATGAAAATGATACCCCTGACATCTCCCTTTATCACTTTCTTTTTTCTTTCTTCGAGCATCTCCCATTATGAGACAAAAAATAAAAGAGCTGATGACACAGGAGAAATCAGCGGAGTTGAAATCTCATCCTTCTCTGCCAACTTTCACAATCGTTTTTCCTCCGACTGTGAGAGAATTCATTAAAATTTCACTCAGCCTGCGGCCTCTCTCTCTTTCTCCCTCTCTCTCTTCCTCTCAATCTACCTTTCTCTCTTTGCCTTTTCTCTCTCTGAATGAATGGAGCTTTGAATAATGTAACCAGTTTTAACAAGATCATAAAAACCCCCATCCAACATTCATAAGCCAGTTAGCTGAGGTTGGGGATCTTGGGGACGCCGGCACGCACACGTTAAGCACACCTCGTTTCTCTCACACAACCTCACCTACATGCACTTGGGCACGTGCACGCTCAAATGTCTCTCTTCCAGACGCATTCGCACACACATACTTGAATTCCGCAGAGGATGAAAGAGTGACGCAGGAGCTGGAGAGATGAGAGAGGGATGCCTGGAGGAGGAGGATGAGAGACAGAGAGTGAAATCAAAGAAGCAGTGATGTAAGAGAAGCCCCCATAGGTCTCTCTCCTGTCCGTCTGTCAAGAAAACTGCACCAGCTCTCTGGCTCTTCTGCAAATTAGAGGACTGTGAATGTCCTTTAAACTGCATTTGTTTCTAAAACACTATAATTATACTTTTTATATTTCTTAACGGCTTTTATCATAGTGGAGAACCATTAAAAACATGTCGGAATAGGTGTGCTGAAAATACAACCTTTAAGGCATTAGATAATATTTAACAGATACCAACAGTGATGCATTTGCAGTGTTTTTCCAAGTAATCTCTGTCTAAATCTTGGAGCTGTTTTGCTCTTAGCGATCTTATGTTATGAGGAAAATGGAAAATGAGATTTTACACTGAATGAAACATGAGGTTTGGCTAATGGTTAGATGCTAACATGCAACTGTGTTCGGCTGCATCTCAATTTTATACGATTTGCACTACATAGTACGTAAGGTGTTTATATACTATTAAAGTACTATTACACTATACTTTTATACTATTTATGTATTAAATTTCAACTTTAAAAAAACTAATAAAAATTACAAAAGCACACAGCAAAGTTACTAAAACTTAAAAATTGAAAACATAAAAATAAAAGCAAATCCAACATAACAAATTTAATATTTCTAATAGCTTTATTTATTTTATTTTATTATTTTTTTTTTCAGTTTTAGTTTTAGTAATTTTAGTACTTCAATTTATTTCATTTCAATTAGCTGCCAAAGCAACAAATGTTCATTTAAGGTTAGTTTTTCATCCAATTATTCTAAGTTTTTTTTTTTCCAACTTTATTTTAATTGCCAAAAATTATTATTTATTTATTTTTTTTTAGTTTTAGTTAACAATAACAACCCTGGTTTTCATTTTAATTTTCAGTTATTTTAATGCAGTCTTTAAATATGAATCCAGAAGTGTATTATTAATACATTTTAAGATAATTAATTAATACATTTATAGCTCTTTTTTTAACTAATCTTTTTGGTCACACTTTATTTTAATGTACAATTCTTGATATTAACAAACCATTAACTGTGAGTTTTGCCTCAGCAGACTCCTAATTTGCTGCTTATTAATAGTTATAGTTTGTAAGGTAGTTGTTAAGTTTAGGTATTGGGTAGGATTAGGGATGTAGAATATGGTCATGCAGAATATGTGTTTTAAAAGTACTAATAAGCAGCCAATATGTTATTAATAGGCATACTAAGCAACTAGTTAAAAGTGAGAATTGGTCACTATACTAAAATTTTACCATGTTTTTTTCCCCCCAAAACTAGTGCAGTATATGTACAGATACTCATACAAATGATACACATACACCATAAATGAAGGATAATTTGAGAAGCATTTTCTCTCATAGTATTTCATTAACATAATGTGTGCCTGATTCAAGAATACAGGAATATGTTGGTGTATAGACTTTGTGTGTGAGACTGTGTGTTTCTGTGTGAGTGTGTGTCTCTAAGTCTGTGAAAACGAAATGTGACCTTCATAAGAAGATGAAATACACTGTGAGCAACAGACTTACATTGATTTCCGCAGCAATTACTGCCATTCTCAGCTCAGCTAGTGCATAAATATTGATGTTCTGTGTTGAGACGTTCAACATTCGGTGGGTTTATATGAGCGGGTGTTTGCATATAGCGCTGGTTCTTTTACTTTTTCTCTCTCTATATATATATTTGCTTTTCTCATTTCGCATTAGCTCATATTCACATTCTCTATTTTTCTCTCTATGCAAACACGCACACGCAAAAGCAGAACAGCACACATCCTTCCAGCAGACGTGTCAGACGTCACAGTGAGAATGCAATCCAAATCTGTAACATCTAATTTTACGCTATCAGAAGGAGGGACATGTTCAATCTCACAGCCTTTAATTAGATCTCTGGCACTGGAGGTGTGCGTGTTCGCATACACACATCTGTGTGGGTGTGTGTTTGTGCTGGAGAAGCAGTAAGAAGCATCAAAAGCTTTGTGTGTCAGATTTTTGCATGCATGTTTGCGAATGCTGTTTGTGAGAAAAATCGATCAATGGAGCATCATGTGTTTTCATGTTATTTGGCTCATATGCAGGTTTTATGACCTATTATTTATGTGGAGTTCAAAATGTGTAATCTATCTCACCTATCTTAATTTTCAGCACTGCAATGGGTATTTTTGCAAAGACAGGCTCTCCATGTACGCCCTCCTCATTTACAGGAACAGTTTACCCAAATTTGCTAAAAATGTAGTTACCCTCAGGCCATCCAAGATGTAAATAAGTTTGATTCTTCATTAGAACAGATTTGGAGAAATTTAGCATTACATTACATGCTCAGCAGTGGATGGCAGTACATTACTGCCATCAGAATGAGAGTCCAAACAGCTGATAAAAACAAATCCATCATTTACAGCAGATGTTTGTTTTTTTTTAACTTCAAACCATTGCTTCTGGCTAAGATATGTGCCCACTATCCATAATATTGCTTTCTCCAATATGAAAGTCATCTCATCTGAATCAGGAGAGAAATATTCCCAGATCAAGCACAGCTTACAAGTGAAAATAGTCCAAAACAGTTGTATTTTGATGTGAGAAGACAACAGGGAATGGACCTTTTTTTTATTTATTTTTTTTTTTTTTTTACTGTGGAAGTGTTATAATAGATTATGGACATTGGTTGTTTGTCAAAATACCTAAATAGTCGATTTGTTTCTTACAAACATGCATTAATTGATGGACAGGAGGCGTGTGGATTATTGTTGATGTTTGTTCATCTCTCATTCTGACGGCACCTGTTCATTGCAGGGATCTTAAATTTCTCTAAATCTGTTCTAATGATGAAACAAACTCATCTACATCTTAGATTTCCTGGGGTAAGTCCATTTTCATTTTTGTGTAAGCTATTACTTTAATGCACATGCAGAGGAGTGCATGTGTGACATTTTCAGGGGAGGTTTGGGCTGCTCTCGCTTTTGATATTACCGGAATCTCAGCAGGTCAGAGCCAGTGGGAGAGAGTTTTGACACTTTTACGTGTGAGAGAAGAAGCAGGAGGAGGTTTAAAAGTGAGCTAAACAAGAGTGTATAGATGAGTGACTGCACATTTGGAGCTGCTACAGTACATTGGTTATTGTATTTAAGGCCTCCCAGAGTAATACTTGGACTATAATTTACTGCACCAGCACTGCAGAGGGTTCAGACTGAAATAACATCATTTTATGTCAAAATGGTCAACATATAGGGTGTATAAAATCATCCTAGTTTCAGCATCAGATGATCCATAGGTTGTTAGAACGACCATCCAAGTCGTATTACAAACAATGGTGAGAATTAAAACACTGATTCTGATTGTCCATTTCTAAACGGCTGGCTTCAGTTCAACTTCCAGGAGTCAGGTGACTAGAAAAAAAAGTAGCGTTTACATGGTAAATCTGCTACTAAAAGCCTTTTTTGGGGGGATTTTCGTTAATTTTGGGGTTATATGACTTAAATCTTTTAAATAAAATCAGATTCTTATTTGAGAGTTTAGTTTGAAACACTTAGAGATTTAATCACCCCTAAACTCACATTAATAAAATTAACTGTTGTAGGTCAGTGGGTAGTTATCATTAAATACTTTTGGAAAGTGGTGTGACATGCTGTACTCAAACTAAACATATTTATTTATTTATCTGCTTGTTTATTATGTATTTTAATTTATTAACTTTTCTACGTATTTATTTGTTTAATTTTAATTTTCAATTGTGTTTTAATTTATTTACTTTTTAATTTTATTTATTTATTTTACTTTAGTTTATTTTTTCAAATTTACAATTACACATACACACACACACAATACAACATCTAAAACACATTTCCCTTATAGATTGATTTAATTGATTAAAATTGGTTTTCAAGGACATCTTAGACTTCAAGTCAACTATCCACATGTCAGTCAAATAGCCTCTTCCTGCCTAAATGGGTTGTTGTTGGCCAGAAGAACTTGTAATGTAGACCACACTTAATGCGGCTCATCAAAAGTCTGGCCACAGACTAAAAGCATCTTACGGTTGTGAACAGCACAAAGCATGCTTTCTGTGGGCCTCGAGGCCATCAGCAAAACGAGAAAAGGCTTGATTAGGCAGTGAGTATGTAGTTGAACTCCGCTCTACTGTGTGCTTGATTCAGCACCATGGTCAGCTCCCTGAACAAGAGTGCACTACATTCCCTCAAACCGCGTCTGTCCTGCGCCAGAGAGCCAGTTTGTCAACACTTCATTAAAGTCTCATCAAAGAGCTGACTAGTCATGATGAATAAATTATTTGAATAAATTATTAACTGTTATGTTTTTCCTCAGTGCCTCGTGGTGTAGAGATGCTACAACAGAACCTCACTGAATCTGCACACTGCTTGTGTTTCTAATCATTTTGCTACAGATGCAGTCTTTATTCTCTTCTGACAACTGACATCATTGGGTTTTTAAAGAACATTTGATAAAGTAACTCTTACTGTATTCTGTTGAGTCATATTATAATAACATTTGTCTCCATTACTCCATTTGAGGCACAACATGACAAGATTGCAGTGATACAAAATTATGATAAAAAAAATGCTGCGTCACATGATAAAATCACAGCCAATCAGAAGAGTGAGAGAGATCTAGCTGTTTGCATGAAAAAATAAAATGTCATCTTAACTTTCAAAATGTCAAGTATTGTCAAATTATCATCAGATTATTAGACAGTTATTGTCTTTTTAAATGTATACATCACAAATCAGTTTAATTCATCAAGAATTAATTGCCTGATAACTTAATAAACTGTTAAACAATTAGCCTGGTAACACACTTTTACCGAGTTAGCCTGATAGTTTTACATACAGTTAACTGCTTAGCCCAATGGTAAGCACATAGCCTGATAGCTTAGCATATTGTAAACTGATTGACCTGATACTCTGTACTATTTTCCAACCTTACATAAGTTAATAGACACAATAACAGCTCTCTTTCTGTATTTGTATTGAGATGAACTGTTTGTGGGCATATCTCTCAGTGTGTCTGTGCTAAAGTTTAATGTGAACTTGGGTCTGTTAAACCTCCTCTGTAACTCAATCAACAGTTATGGGATCAGTACACACCGTTGCGGTATTGAGTTACGGTGACAGTGCTCAAGTCTAATGTCGTTTGTCCACACTTCTGGAACCTTCTTGAGTATTCAGACGTGTCTGTCTAGAGAGAACGGCAGTCTAGTCTGAGTGTTTGAGGGACGGGCACTGGTCGTTGGTTGGGGAAGAACACAATGAGAGACATTAGCTTCCAGTACTGCTCGGTATGTGCATGGGAAAAGGTAAGCAGAGAGACAAGAGTGGTCATAGTGGTCAAGATTGCATGAGCATCTAATAGACAAGTCTACGTTTCTTTGCTTAATTTGTATTTCATTGGAGACCATTTATGCGTTCAGAGCACTTATCCTATTTATTAATGCATGAATCAATTTATGTATGTATGTATACTATATCCAATGTGTAAATATTGTAAATGCACAGTGGGGTCAGCAGGTTTGAAACCATGAGTGAAAATGCTTATATGTGAACCTGGACCACAAAACCAGTCATAAGTAGCAGGGTATATTTGTAGCAATAGCCAAAAATACATTGTATGGGTCAAAATTATCGATTTTTCTTTTATGCCAAAAATCATTAGGATATTAAGTAAAGATCATGTTCCATTAAGATATTTTTTAAATTTCCTACTGTTAATATATTAAACCTTAATTTTTGATTAGTAATTTGCATTGCTAAGAACTTCATTTGGACAGATTTAAAGGCAATTTTCTCAATATTTTGATTTTTTTGCACCCTCAGATTCCAGATTTTCAAATAGTTGTATCTCAGCCAAATATTGTCCTATCCTAACAAACCATACATCAATGAAAAGCATATTTATTCAGCTTTCAGATGATGTATAAATCTTAATTTCGAAAAATTGACCCTTATGACTGGTTTTGTGGTCCAGGGTCACATATTTTGTATTTATTTCACATTTAATATAAAGATTTTTCATTACTTACCATATTTTCAATGTGGTCGCAGATTTTTGAACCATAAAAATACGTTTTTATTTTTGGAAGAAAACATACATTTATTCAAAATAAATACATTGAATTGTTCAAAAGTGACAGCAAATGAATGAATGAATGAATGAATGAATATAATGCTAATTTCAAATAATTGCTGTTCTCAGTTCTCAAAAATAGGTTTCCTCAAAACAAACAGTACATCATCATAAATCATCATATTAGAATGATTTTTGAAGGATCATGTGACACTGAAGACTGGAGTAATGAGTGATAAAAATTTAGCTTTGCATCACAGGAATAATTAAATTTCAAAATATTTTAAAATAGAAAATAGTATTTTAAATTGTAACAGTATTTCACAATATTATTGTTTTTACTGTATTTTTGATCAAATAAATGTAGCCTTGGTGAGCATAGAGACTTCTTTGAAAAACATTAAAATCTTACCCACCCCAAACTTTTGAATGATAGAGTGTATGTATATATTGTAAATTATTTACATGTAAAAAAAAAAAAAAAAAAATTGGGTTTTACTGTTTTGTTTAAGGTTAGTCAGGAATTATAATTATCTTTATACAACAGTTATGGTCCACAAATTTGTTTGGCTAAGCAACATTTCAAGAGTTTTACTTCAACAAATAGGAAATGTTCGTAGAACAGAATGTCCTCAGTTAGGTGGCTAAATACATTTGTGTGTGTGTGTCCTCATCAAGCAGGCTTAATAAGTAGTGGATGAAGACTTTGCTCCCTTCAGTGTGTAAGAATGTCTCTCACATTACTTGAATTCATACTGGGTAATACAGCAAGCACCTCAATGGTGTAATAAGATCAGCTCAAGGCTACGGAAAGTCTGATCTCTGATCATCTCTGATGTTCGCACCCTTGGCAGGGTCCATTTCTCTTTCTCCTCCTCTCCTTTCCCCCATTGCTTATCTCTTTTCCTCTGATAATCGCTCTTCTCATTTCACTGCAAGACTAAAATTGAATGTCTGAAGAAATGTCTGGACATCAGAGGATGGGAGAGCTCACACCATTAGTTTGTGCCCTGTGGTTTATTGGTTGGAAATCAGTAATACTCTACTGATTTACATATTTTCATGTTAGTTTATTTGCCACATGGAGAGACAGTATGCAAATAAATCTAAAATAAATCTAATAACAGACAGAAAGGAAACATTTAATACATTTTTTTTTTTTCCCAGCAACATTCTGAACTGCATTTTTGGAATTTCGCTGCTGTGTTACCAAGGTAACATTCCAGTTCAGAATAAATTGGCAGTGATGTACAGCTTTGTGTAGAGTGTACCAGACACACACACACACACACACATACACACACACACACATGAGGCCAGACTGGCCTGCTTCCTTCAGAGTTCTCACTTCAAGTGCTCTGCCCTTTAGAGTGAGTAGGCTGTTGTGATGCTCACTTCTAAATGGTTCTCAGTGTTTGTTTACGGTAGAAAGTGCATTAAAGGAAAGAAAAGCCATAAAAAATAAATAAACATATAAATATATATATTAGTGCTGTCAATCGATTAAAAAAATAACTAATTAATCGCACATTTTTTTCTGAAATTAATCACGATTAATCCCACCTAACATTAAAGTTTTTAAAAATACTTCTACATTGCAATAATGTAGGGGGAGAGACAGTGCTGGGCTGCTCCAGGACAGTTTGGAAAACCACTGCATTTCAAAAACATGTTCTTAAATGTGACTCATATAACAATATAATTGCCAATTAACAATTATAATTTTTGGTAACTTAATGACTTAACTGATGACATAACTACGACATTGCATGCTCGTAGTTTCTTTCGCGATTTGATATGAAATGATACAAACTACAGCGCTCTGGCGCATTTGTGCGAGCAATTGGAGAGCACGCGCTTGTTTGACTCGTGCTAATATATATATATATATATAGTTTATTGTGTGACATTTTTCATGTTCTTTCTTGTAGTGACACACCTATTTAGTTAAATAGTGGAGTTTATCACTGTTTTTATTTAAAAAAGAAACACATTTATCTTTGAAAATCATTCAAAAGAACCAGTTTATGAAGACAATTGGACAATTTGGTTGGGGATCAATGATGGAAGCTAAAATCGTGATGACAGATCTACATCTGAGTGATATGGATTATCAAAAACGAAAAAATGTAGCACAAGGACACGGTTCTATTGGTCGCTTATTTGATTTTAAAATGTAAGCATGGCCCTCATAAATTAATGCAAAATTGAAGAAGTCTGGCACGTCACCAGAAAGAGATCTGTTGAGTATTGACATTTTGATTAAACACATGCATGGATGTATTGTTTACAATAAGAACATAGATTTTAATTTATGTGCATTTCATTAATGTAGGCAAGAGTGCTATTATAGAATGCCCATTGAAGGTGTTTGTACGTTATTTCAGATGTAAAATCTTCATATCAGAAATGAGTATAGTCGTAAATCGCTTTTGATCACTGTGCAAGAACATTTTTTGAGTTGATGTTGCTGGTATGGGTTTGTTTCACACTCCTAAAACATAGTAAATCCAGAAATCACCTGCAAGGAAAATCACATATATAATAAATATGCAAAATAATGTCTTAATTAAAATCTGATATTGTATACAGGTCTGTGAGAGGGTTTGGTTTTAAGGTAGAGGATAGAAAATATCATTATCTCATTATAAACAAAACAAAAGTCAATTAAGAGTCCCAGCCAGTGTGTGTCTGTCATATTTTAGTGTTCTCCTGCTGCACTGGCTGTGTGAGCTGGAGATTTGGGCAAACTTAAGGAATATAGATGATCTTCTGCACCAGTGATGACTCATTCACGCGCACACAAACACACACCCTGCAGATATAAAGGAGGAGAGACCGGGTAGATGAGAGACAGAGAGGAAGAAATTACACTGATGGAGTGAGAAATACAGTGCGTGCTTGGTCACCCAGACACACACAAACACTTGTTAATGCATGCATAAAGACACACAGCTACATTATGATAACTGGAGTCAGATTAGCCTTAGGTTATCTCACATGAGAACATTCTGGCTGACATTAATATATGTGTTTATTCATGTGACCTCCTATATTTATCTATGTGTAAGCATGTGTGTGTGATTTGGTTTGACATTCAATCGTGTGACTCTGAATCCACCTTCATGCATTCCATTTTAGCATGTTATTCATGTGCATGAGTGTGTACATGTGCTCTATGTGCATGCATACTTGGCACGAAAGCATGCCAAGGCGAGTTCGTAATGCACATTTTGCGCATTTCTTTAATATTTCAACTTGAAGAACTCTTTCACATTCAATCACTTCTCGTTCGTAACTGAGCCACAACCGAACACTGTAAACCAGACAGGCGTCTGCTCTCCAGGGCCTGGCGGACTGACTGAATGTGAGCATGGAGAGAATGATTGATGTGTGATTTCAAACAAGATCAAGCGTTAGAGAAGGACGAAGGTTGGTTTGGACACAGTAGGGTGCCTGGAGTCTGCAGCGTTTAGTGTCACTCCATGAGTTGTAAACTGTAATTGCTTTTGATAATGATTTACTATTAATTAGAATGGTCAAATATTATATTGGAAGTTGAGCAGGAAGATTTAGATTTCACACTGTTATCTCAAAACCTTTTTTTGAAATTAGGTCATAAGATTTAAATATCTAATTCAGTTAATTTCCTTAACAGTTCAATTAATGATTCTTTTAGTTCTTTTCAAGAAGAAAATAAAAATAAAATGCAATTTCTCTGCCAAATGCTGACATATTTTTAATAGTGGAAATTTAAATGAGCAGTTGTTGCAAAAGCTCTGTGTGTTCGAGGCACTTAAAAATGGTTAATAAGAGTCATTCGTTGAAGAATCACTTGGACCCTACTCAGGGCCGCTGCTGGCCAAATGGGTGCCCTAAGCAGGATTGTATTGTTGTGCCCCCTCTCTCAAATATTAAGGAAATAAAAAATAAATAAATAAAATACACCTGCTATAGGGGTCAAAATAGAACTTTAATAAAATATAAAAATAAATAAATAAATTGTAATTAAGTTGTATTATTTACAAATTACAATTGTAGCTCAAGACAGTTACCTATGGCTATGATTTTATTAAAACAGTTGTCTGATTGATTTTATAGTGTCAAGCATTCAGAAATCACGCAAAAGAAAATTAAGCAGTTTTACTACGATAAAGCCATAGTTAATTTTTTGTAAGGGTTGTGATGTCCACATGTTTTTTTTGTTGTTGAAGAAATTATAGAGGCAGTGTCATCTATACCAAAAGGTGGCCAAAAATTAAAGATTAAGTGGATATTTTAATTAAATGTTGGGTCAATAGCCTATTAAACAAGGATTTGATCATCCTGTAAGTGTAACAGCAGCAATTACCAGGCCTTTGGCTCCCTTTGCAGGCGTAATAACATGTAATGCACATAAATTTATTTTGTATTACATTATGTATTTTAACAGTGTTATTCAATGAAACCATAATTATTAATTAACCAATCATTATTGCCTCATTGTTTTATATAATGCATTTTAAGTCATTTTAAAGGCTGTTGTTGTTTAGGTCTGTTTTTATAACCACAAAAAATATTATCTTAATACTTCTTTGTAAATTATTAGGCTATTTGAAGTAACAAAACAATGGTTAATTTGCGGTTACCATGGCTACAAGAACCATGATTTTTGGTTTTATTCGTGTTAAAACCATGGCTAACATGGAAGCTCAGAGAGAATATTAGATGCGTTGGTGAAATTAGTTATTACGTTGACAGCCAAAAAAGTTTCACAGGCTGATGTAGCCTACCTGAAAGTGATGCACGGGCTTCGTTTTCATCTTTTTTTTTTTTCTTCTTCTTTTCTTTTCTCGGCGCCGGATTGCTGTTGTCTTTTCACGCGCATAGACAAGTTGTCCATCAATTATGATCATTTGCATTCAGCTGCAAACATGAGGTGCTTGGGTTGCGGGCGTGAATGTGGGACTGGCGCGTCAGGTGTTTTTTTTTTTTTTGTTTGTTTTTTGTTTTTTGAGCAACTGGGATGGTGCACCCCCTGAAGGGTTGGTGCCCTATGCAAACTGCATACCCTGCATAGAGAGCGGCGGTACTGACTCTACTTATCTGACTGTGTGGGTTTGATTCACTGAAAATAGCCAACTCATAAGGGTGATTTGTTTTGGAATCAGTTGCACTGGTTGTGGATTTTATTCACTTAAAATAACCTGCACATATGAATAATTTATCCAGGAATAAGACTACTCTGGTTGGGCTGTATGTTTTTGATTCATTTAAAGAGAATTGGCTCATAAAAGTCATTTGTTAGAGTATCAGATTTATTTCGGAAGAGTGTACGTGCAAGAACCATAGAATCAAACCAAGGACACATTTAGTTGATCAAAAATACAGTAAAACAGTAATAGTATTGTTGTAATTATTTTTTTTTTTTCAGTTTTAATTCTGTTTTCTGTTCTAATTAAATTTTTTAATCTAATTTATTCCTGTGATAGCTAAACTGAAATTTCAACAGCCATTTATGTAGTCTTTACCCTATGCCAGAAAAAAAAAAAAAACCTATGTCAGAATTTATTAAAAATACATCTATTTCATACTAGGTATACTTCAAATCCATTAACATATTTATTGACACATCACTTAAGACTTACTGTTATAAAATTATAAATACATTTAATTTGGAGTATTTCTTTATTGTACAATCCACATTTCTTAATATTATGCCTACAATGTTTTTTAATATCACTATTAATAAGGATTGTATGATCTCTGCTGTATCAGATAGTATCAGTCTTTAAATGCAAGGTAATTAAAGTTTGTCTGAAGAATACTTGCAATAATTCCACTTTAGCACAATCAAATATACTTCAGTATATCCTTAGTTGGACCATGGCACTACTTGCGCTAAATTTAAATGCATTAATCACAAAATAAGTGGTTACAATTTAGCAGATTTTAAGTATACCGTTTTAGTATACTAAAAGTACAATTGCAGGGTATTTTTAAGCACATAAATATGTAAACGTATGTGTAGTATGCTTAACACAAATAAATGTATTTTAAATACATTTTAGTATTTTTTTCACAAGGGTAGTGTCATATAATCCATAAAAATATGCTGATTTGATGCTCAAGAAATATTTCTTATTATTAACTATGTTGATTTATGTTTGTCCTTGTCACTTTGTATTTTGCAAATGTGTTTCACGTACTTTGTTTGAATTAAAAAAAATAAATAAATAAAAATCAATGTTGATAATGGTTGTGCTGCTTAATATTTTTCTGGAAACCGTGATACTTTTTCAGGATTCTTTGAAGAATAATAATTCCTTGCTGTATAAAAGTAGTAATTAATAGTAGTAAAAAAAAAAATGGTAGTATGTTGGTTTAATACAGTTGTGCTATGAAAGAAAATCACAAATTAGATCCTTTAAATATCTAAATTGCTTAATATAGAAAGAAATTATATTACATGGAAACCAAATAGGCAGTTATGCAGTCATGTGTCTCATGCTTCTTATTTTCTTCAGAAAAAGGCCTAAGTAATTTTATGGATCTCCTAGTTTCAGAAGAAATCTCAACAATGTTTTAAATGGCTCAAGTCTGCAGTCAAGAATGGGATACTTTATGCTATACACATGAATTTGATAGCTCTCTGCTCTTACTATGTCAACAAATGTTATTTGTGTCTAATTTTATATATCCTAAGGAATTCTAGGAAACAGAAATAATAATTGAATAAGCCATAACTAAGAACTCCATTAAGTTATGAAAGTGCATCCTCTGAACAATAAAATGTTCCTGTGGGCTCTCACCCTTCAGCCCCTCCCAGCTTACAGTAGCCTGCCTCATCTCTTCCTCTCTAAGATTCGTCTATTCATAGCCCGGTGAGTCAAAACAAGCCTGTTCCATTGGCTGGATGTGATCGCTTAAATAACTCCCTTTACCCAGAAGGCTAGAACGGTCTCTCTGGCTGACCGATGTGCTCTGTGGCCACCGCAGCAGAATATCATTGTGGAAACAGAGCTCATTTTCTTTCCATCTATTTCATACAGTGTATATCATCATCATATGATTAGCCAACAATGCTGCCACATGATATTTTAGCGTCTCCTAAACGTATTAAGCCCAGCGTGAGCTCCCTCAATGACAGCTCTATGATTAATGAACAGCAGCGCTGACAGTGAGCAAGAGCATAACCTACTTGCATTATATGAAGGGACTCCAGGTCGCCTCTATAGACTTCTCAAATTACTCAGAAAGACTGCTCATGGACTGATATCAGAGCTGATGTGATCAAGGAAGTCTGTCTGAAGTCTTATGCATCTCTCTGAAGACGCCCACTCTATGACGCACAACAAAAATATTGATATGAATTGAAACTGATGAGGAGTACCACAATAAAAAATCTTTTGAGCCTATTCAAAGCTTTCCTGTTTATGTGTGTTTTATGATTAAATGTTTGCCTACAAATACATTAATCTATTTATACATGTTCATTATAAATACTTATTTAATTTTATTAATATTTATTATATTAATAAAATAGAATAATATTAATATATTATATTATATATTTGTCTGCATATTATTGTTATTAATATATTATTTATTTGTTTTATTTATGTTTATTTACATTTATATTTTACTATATTTAGTTTTTTATCAATGTGTTAAACATATTAAATTGTCTGAGAGTGGCTGTGTGTTTCATTTATAGTTAATTTTGGCTGGTACTCTTTCCCTGCTGAACAGACCAGCTTAGGCCAGCATGATTTTATGCAGGTTTGGTGCTTATGTAGGTTTTATGCTTTTCACCAGCACGATAATACTGGTAACAAATAATACAGTTGCAGTTATGGTGCCATTATCGTTGGAGTGCACAGCAAAAATTTTGGATTATAATTTTATTAATTTGTTTTATTCCTCAGCTATTGCTTGAATCCACATGTGGATGGTGCCTAAGCAAACCATAATATAAAAAAGGTCTAAACTGACCTAAGTAGGTGTGCTAATTTTAGCTGGTTTTGTCTGTTTTAGAAAACAGACCAGGCCAGCAGACTTTTGTTTTGTTTTGTTTGCTTCTGTTGTCCTCGTTTGTTCAGTCGCTTTGGATAAAAGCATCTGCCAAACGATAAAATGTTTTGTTTTGTTTTGTTTTGTTTTTTGTTTTGTTTTGTTTGCTTCTATTGTCCTCATTTGTAAGTCCCTTTGGATGAAAGCGTCTGCTAAATGATTAAATGTTTTTGTTTTTTGTTTTATTTTGTTTGTTGGTTCTGTTATCCTCATTTGTAAGTCGCTTTGGATAAAAGCATATGCTGAATGATTAAATGTTGTTTTGTTTTGCTTGCTGTTTTTGATTACTGGTTTGATTGCTTCTGTTGTCATAATTTTTAAGTCGCTTTGAATTAAAGTGTCTGCTAAATGATTAAATGTTCTGTTTTGGATTGGTTTGGTTGGGTTTAGTTGGCAGGGAAATTAAACTCAAATTTGGACGTTTTTGTGAAATGTGTTTATGAATATAGGTTTAGTTTCAGTTTTTTTATAGTTATGGTTTTTTATGTTATTTTCGACCGCGAGTGTGAATTTTGCAGTAGCTGTGAAATGTAAGGTGCATTTTGCTGTTGTGACTGATGGAGTTTCAGAAAGGTGATGATGGGTGTGCAATTGTACAAGTTGAAATTTGACAGAAAGACAATAGAGAGATTGGCCATTACAATAATAATATGCCATTCCTTCTGTTGGCCTGTGGCATAAGCAGAGGCAGTTGTGCTGTGAAATGCATTGTCAGTCACAGCCACACTCAGATCCCTTTAATTGAATGAAACGCCTCTATAATGTATTCATAATGGCCTAGATCTGCTCAACATCATAATGGGATCAAATTACGTGATCAGATTCACAATCGGTGTAAAAGCTCTCGTGTGCCATTTGTATGTGTGTGCATCTTTGCGATTGAGCGGGTATTCACACTTGGTCACTTCATGCGTTTTATTGATCAAACATCTAACCATTTGTAAGATATTTTATGTAAATGGAATATGCATTCTTAATAGGATCACAATCTGATAGTTCAAAATGCCTGAAGTGAATAGGCTGTTGCTGTCAGCAGAAGTTCAGAGTGTTTTTGTTACTTTGTTTGTGTGTGTGTCAGGGCTTGCGTGCTTAGCATTCTGTTTGAGCTTTAAAAGTGTTTGATCATTCTTAAAAGTGCTCAGAATAGGGTATTTCTTGCTTTTTCTCACTAGTTCTCCACCCTCACCTCAGAGACGAATGGGCGCTTTCTCTACTTGACTGACTGCTGACTTACTAGTTCAGGCATCTGTAGAAAAGAGGCTGTGCAGTCAGTCAGTGTGTGTGTGGCCTCCTGTCTGTGGAAATCTGCTGACAAACAATCTCTCTCTCTCTATCTTCCTTGTGGTGGTGCTTTTTCCATTCATTCATTCCCAGCTCAGAACTCAGAGACACTTTCTTTCAGACTTTTCAATCTGTTCATGTGCTGCTTTCATCTAATAGCTCTTTTTTTTCTGCCACGCAGCATTGGATTGAAATCCCTCATACTACTACTCACACATCTCTGCAATTTATTCAGCGTTTAAAGCAATTTTATGTAGTTTTGTGTATTCTTGTGACTTTGCAGCTCCCTACAGTTAAGTGGAGTTCAGGGTTGTAATATATCACTATATATCATAATTAAAGTGTATGTGCATTTGTTGCTGCTGTAAAGCAATCTGCCCTATTCACTGAATTTCATACCAGATCACCAAACTTACATACTACCAGAAGAGATGTTTGGGGGGAGTGTGGTAAAGAAACTGAAGCCTTGTTAGAAGTCAGCACGTACCATCAGAATGATTTTGTAACTGATATTTCAAGGTAAAAATACATTTGCTGTAAACCTTATTTTCAACCTTATTTTCATGAACTTAATAGTTAACAAAATAAGTAAGGTTATGAGACACATTTAAAACTGCTTATTTATAAATGTTTAAATATTGAATTAATATGTCGATTAATTTATTGAATTAATATGCCATTTGCAAATTGCTTTTAATTTTATTTTTGCATGCATGAATTATTCATTTACTCCACTGTTATTTTAGTATCAATTATATACTATTATAGTATTTATTATTTGAATTAGCTTTTATTTGTATATATTCAGTTTTCATTTTCATTTTAATTAAGATTTCGCTTGTACTTTTGTTATGTGCCAGTCATTTTTATTAGTTTTTTTTTTTACTTTATTTTTCTTTTCAGTTTTTAAAAGTATTACATTTTTCATCTAATATTTATATTTTAGCTTTATTTCAATTACTGAAATTTTTAAATTTTAGTTTTAATTAATAATATAATATATACTTATACTGTTGTAACATTTTCCATCAAAGTATATTGACAAAACATTCACCATTCCAAATCTACAGCTGTAGCAGTTATGTTAGATATATTTTATAAATGATTATCCTTATATTATTTCCTCTGTTATTTCCTTCAGAAAATGCAGATTTCATCTCAACTGGGCCAATCATGACGCAACAGTCCACCAATGCAAACTGTTGGATTAACGGTTTAGCTTTGCCAAGCTAGAAGTAAATGTTGCTATTTGAAGCATTTTTTCCCATTTCTAGGACTGTATTTGTTTTTCCAATAAAGGACTCAATAAGGGCTGTCTTAGCAGAACACATCTTCCCTAGACAGTACAGAGTCTAGGGAATGACACTTGTGATCTCGGGATGTATGACACTTGTGATCTCACTGCATTTCAACCTGACATAGAATGCACATATGTGATTGCTATGTAATGTTGAGGAGCAGCGAGTCGTCTGATGTAATTTCTCCGCTGTCATCATGACTGTCGGTCCAATCAGCATCACACTGATGCTCATAGCTGCTATTTCAGACTGAAGCTATATTTAGTTGTTGGTGGCAAATGCTGGGCATGTTCAGCTGCCAGGATGCAGAAAGTGTACACAAGACTGTGTTCACCCTTCTGTGCTCTGTTTGCTGTCATGACATATTTTAATTCATAATTCACTAGACAAAATGTTATTATCTTCTAAAACAACATACTCTCTGTGTTTGTTGGCTTCGTCATAGCTTAAAGACAGGGAGGAAGTGGAAATGTGATTGTCTGGGTGCTGTGTCTGGAATTGAGGACTCAAGTGAAGAGCAGAGAAAGGTCAAGTTTGTCTGTCATCATTCTTTTCTTCCCCCAACCTACATTTTTTTTCTCTGTCCTTTGCGTCTTCTTTTTTTCATTCGTTCTATTTGAGGAGAAACAGTTTGAATGCTCGATTTCAAAGTCAGATCAAGCCGAGGTCTAGAGTGAGATGTCAGACCTGTGATGGGTCATCTGATGTGTTTACTTTGTTTGTTGTTTTCTTGTTTATGAATTCTCTGGAGCGGACAGCGAATGCTCTGACATTCCTGCCTCATCCTCAGATAAGGACCAGTGAGCATGTCAACAGTAACCAAGCTGAGAGCCTGTGTGTTTGCGTGTGTGTGTGTGTGTGTGTTTTCAACTGATGCAAGCAAAGCTTTATAGTCTGTTTCTCCAAAAAATCGTCTGAGACTGTTTATACCAAAAAGTTCTTTTTTTTTTTTTTAGAAATCATCTCTGTGAATTTAAATAGTTTTCCCTCCTTCATTCTGTGTGTGTGTGTGTGTTTTCAAACATTCAAAATCTAGGCGGCTCCAATGTTGGTTGCAAGAAAAAGCAGTTTAAATATTCTTCAAAATATATTCTTTTGAGTTCCAGGGGAAGAAAAAAAAAAGTCATACAGGTTTGGTATACTATTGCTCAAAAGTTTGGGGTCAGTAAGTTTTTTTTGATCAAAGTCTTGCTCACCAAGGCTGCATTTGTTTGATGGAAAAAAAAAAAAAAGTAAAGCAAAAATAGTAATATTGTGAGATATTATTATTATTATTTAAAAATAATACATGCATGCATACATACATAACATTCTAATGTAATTTATTCCTGTGTTGTCAAAGCTGAATTTTCAGCAGATTGTTATCAAGGTTGAAAACAGTGCTTTTTTTGACAGCAATGCAGAAATCTTTATTGGCAGTTTAGATCAATTTAATACGTTCTTTCTGAATAAAAGTATTAATGGAAAATTCACTCAGTTTGGACCACCAAAAATCTGAAAAAAAAAAAAAAAAATCCTGCTAAATCCTTAGTGGCACTGTAAATTTTATGGCAAGAGCTATGTTTTAAGAAATTATCTTTCTGTGTTCCAGATAGAATCCACAACATCATACAGGTTTGGAACCAGATAATGAAAAGTAATGAGTAAATAATGACATTTTCAACTCTACGGTAATAAATTAGATGCTTGATAGTTAGATGCTAATTCTTACATTAGTACAGCATGCAGCATGCGTCTTTTTTTCAAATTCCCATGAAAAAAATATTAAAACAGAAATTTGAACAGTAGTGTAATAATAGCAAAATTGCCTTTATTTGAAGCTTTCTTTAAAGATGCATATTTATGCATCCTTTTTCTGGGATATGGTTCCGACTGCTCATTTTTATGTTCATTTTTGGTTATGCTTTATTTTAATGTCCTATTCTTGCTATTAACAAACCATTAACTATGACTTTTGCCTCAATAAACTACTAATTTTCTGCTTATTAATATTTATTAAGGTAGGTGTTAAGTTTAGGTATTGGGCAGGATTATGTATGTAGAATAGGGTCATGCAGAATATGTGCTTTATAAATGATAAGTACTAATAAACAGCCAATATGTTATTAATAGGCATGCTAATAAGCAACTAGTTAATACTGAGAATTGGTCCCTATGATAATGTGTTACCTCATTTTCATATACATTTCCAATAAATGCCTCTTGGAGGCTTGACGTCACTTCCACTGTGTCTGTCTTGGCTCACCCCGCCACAGAGACCCTGTCCAGCACTTTATCTCATGCTGCTCTCTGCTAGTTTGAAATGACATGCCACTTCAGGGCCTAGGGACAGTAAGAACAACCTGCTCAGAAGGTCTTGATTGCTGTGCAGTGACTGACAGCACTGGATGAAAGCATGGCAGAAACCTGATTCCTCGAGTGGAATCACTGATCGAGACACTAGTTTCCCAGCCAATCAGATTGAACCTGAGCGTGTCACATTGGAAGTTCTTTTTTCATATGTGACAGTGACTTTCCAGCAAGTTATTGGCTGCATCCTAATTTCCATATGATCTGTACTATAGGGTATATGCGATTAGGTTTAGTGTGTCCCAGATCTGAAAGTATTATGTCAGAGGTCATATACTGGTCTTTTGAGTCGTTCTTAGAAAATGACATCAATGGTCACAGTGAGCTCTTGTTTTATCAGTCTCGCCATGATTTTGCAATCTTGTGATCGCAAGAGTTAATGCAGATTTTATATATATACACAAATAGATATTTATGTAAATTAGTCCTATAGGCCTCCTAATGCCTGAATGCCTCATTTCTACAGATTTAAATAAGCAGACTATTATTTTACAGGATGTAAATAGCAAAAACAATATTACAACAAAAGAGAATAAAAATCGATTTCAGTAATTAAGCACAACACATTTAAAGATTACTACTCTTATTGTCTCAAATAATAATTATGTAAATACAAAATGATTATTGCTGAGTTTCTACTTCAGATCAGCGCAAAAAATAATGCTGCAAACATCACCGAAGTGTTTGAGAAAAGCCATAGAAAATTCACTCAATTTGGACCACAAAAATGAGAAAAAAAAGCTGTTTTTTAAGAAATGATCATTCTGTGTTCTACTAAAAAACTAACATCGTACAGGTTTGGAACAAGATGATGAGAAAAAATGAGTAAATAATGACAATTTTACAATTTACATTAATAAATTAGCTTGATAGCTGAATTCTAATGCTAACAGTACATTAGTAGAGCATGCAAAATTAGTCTTTTTATAAATTCATAAGTATGGACTTTCTCACCACCAGTCAAGTATGGTTGGAGAAGAATGCAAATTGAGATTCCCTTGATTGTTGTATTATATTTATTATAACCAACCACAGATTAATGGTGAAGTTTTATTCTAAGTAGAAATGATCAAATATTAGCAGTGAAGAAGGCGAACGTGCGTGCGTGCGTGTGTGTGTGTGTGTGTGTGTGGAGTGAAGGAGAAGCTGTTTTGAACTGTGCAGCGCCTGCAGTCCAATCTGTGTGCAGACCAGAAAATAAAGCAATTTGTTATCCACCGAGTCTCTGCAGGGCGCCTCCTCAGCACTTTTTTTACTCACTGTGTGCGTTAGAAAGAGAGAGAGAGAGAGAGACTGTGTTTGTAATTTCAGTTGTGATGTGCTGTGTGTATGTTCCACTACATTAACTTAATTGGCCGGGTCTGTCTGTGTGTTCCTCAGTTAAACTCAAAGCAAAGCTCAAGCCCCTCTGAGTCACTAACATGCTCAAATCTCAGCCCACGCTCCCTTAATCGATATAATCCCAGAGGTAATGCTGGCTGTGTTTGTTAGAGATACAAAATTGAGTGTGAAATTGTCACATAGATGTCACTCATTTTTGCTGTTAATGTGCTGTTTGGGTAGCAGTGCTTTGTGAAGGTACCTCCTAATGCTGCAAAGATTAGCTCTAACAATAAACAGGGCTTTATTTGGTTTACTCCCACACTCAAATTGTTCAAATAGGTCAAAATCCAGAAATTTTCCAAGGTGGCATTATTTCATAAATTAGTCTGCTTGATATTTTAACCCGTTAAGGCCAGTTTCAGTGAATAGTTTTGTACTTGAACTAAAAACAAACATTTAGTTTGGCTTTTCGATGAAAAAGATCAAGTGGATGTTGGACAGAGATTGTTAAGTGTGTGTGTGAATATGTTAGGCCTGTTCAGATGAGATCAAGAGCTTTTTAGATCCCTGGGAGAAGCACCTGTCTTCATTTAGAATCAGGACTTGAGATCAGAGAGGTTGTGTCTGAAACCAAAGACTGCTAGCATGCTGCCTCATTGCTGAGTCAGTCAGCAGCGGGAAGTGAGGTACGTCCTAAATTGGTTTCTAAAGTGACAAAGAAACAAATTCAATTGAGCTTTAGAGAATATTTGATAACTTCCGTGCTTATTTCTTTGTAGAAATAGAATATAAATGCAAAATAGCTCATTCAACTGCACTATCAAATGACATTTTTATTGTTTCAACCAACTCCCAAAGTTTCATTTTGTGCCAAAAAACTGACCAAGTGTACAAATCTTAGTATGCAAGATGTGATGTGAACATTGGATACTAATGAGCACCGAAGGTATGCTTTTCCACACCTTTGCAGATTGTAAGTTAAATTATAAATTTTGAGTGCTTGTTTTTGTCATTAAAGCATTTTAAAAAGGTGACATTTGACTGTTTTTGTTACTTTGATAAGTGCATTAAAGCTGGAAAGATTTTATTTATATTTTTTAACTCATCATCATCAAATTAGATAATATTAGGCATTTTTGAAAAAATGCCTTTTTCCCCAAGATACAGGGCTGGTATTATATTTTTGAACCAGAAGACCAGAAGAACCAGATTTTTAAATAACATACTGGCTCTAATGATGAAAAAACAAATTAGTTGTGGCCTAATGGTTAGAGAGCTGGACTTGCAATCCAAGTTTGCGGGTTCGAGTCTCAGGGTTGGCAGGGATTGTAAGTGGGGAGAATGAATGTACAGCGCTCTCTTCCACCCACAATACCACGACTAAGGTGAGACCCTTGAGCAAGGCACCGAACCCCCAACTGCTCCATGGGCGCTGCAGCAATATGGCTGCCTACAGCTCCGTGTGTGTGTTCACTACTGTGTGTGTGCACTTGGATGGGTTAAATGCAGAGCACAAATTCAGAATATAGGTCACCATACTTGGCCACGTCACTTCACTTTTTTTTTTAATATGTAAGTGTTGTGACAAGTTTCAGTTAGCCTAACGCAGTACGCAAGTTTTTTTTAAATTTATTTTATATATATATATATATATAATAAATAAAAAGAAAACAAGTAGATATAATAGAAAATAGAATAGGGAATGCTAGTGTTAGAGGGTATTTTTTAAATAAAAATAAAACAAGTCAAAAGAATACAAAAAGAATAGAGAATAATACAAAAATAATAGAAAATGCTGGTGTTAGAGGGTCATTTTTATAATAAATAAAAAGAAAACAAGTAGTTAGGATATAAATAGAATAGAGAGTGCAAGTGTTAGAGGGTCAAGTGTTGTTGTTTTTTGTTGTTTTGTTTTGTTTAGTTTTTTTTTAATAAAAAAAGAAAACAATTAGATAAGATAGTGTTAGAATAGAGAGTGTTGAAGTTAGAGGGTCGAATGAAGATGGAAGAGATGTGTTTTTTGCACTTTCTTGAAGATGGACTCGGCTGCTCAGATTGCGTTACGCAGGTTCCACCAGGAGGGAACAGTCAATGTAAAAATCTGGGAAAGTGATTTTGTGTCTCTTTGGGATGGCACTACAATGCACCGTTCACTTGCAGAACGCAAGCTTCTAGAGGGCACATAAGTCTGAAGTAGTGAATTTAGGTAAAGGGGTCCAGAACCAGTGGTGGTTTTGTAGGCAAACATCAATGCCTTGAATTTTATGCGAGCAGTTATTGGTAGCCAGTGCAAATTGATGAACAGAGGTGTGACGTATTCTTTTTGGCTCATTAAAGACTAATCTTGCAGCCGCATTCTGGATTAATTGTGAGAGATTTGATTGAACTGGCTGGAAGACCTGCCAAGAGAGCATTGCAATAGTCCAGCTTGGACAAAACAAGAGCTTGAACAAGGAGCTGTGAAGCATGTTCCAAAAGAAAGTGCCTGATCTTCCTAATGTTGTATAAAGGAAATCTGCAGGACCGGGCCGTTTTAGCAATGTGGTCTGAGGAATTCAGCTGATCGTCAATCACAACTCCAAGGTTTCTGGCTGTCTTTGAAGAAGTTATGATTGATTCGCCTAGTTGGATGGCGAAATTGTAATAAAGTGAGGGGTTTGTTGAAATCACAAGCAGTTCTGTCTTGGCAAGGTTGAGTTGAAGGTGATGGTCCTTCATACAGCAAGAAATGTCTGTTAGACGTGTTGAGATGCGAGCAGCTATCGTTGGATCATCAGGATGGAATGAGAGGTAGAGTTGAGTGTCATCAGCATAGCAGTGATATGAAAAGCCATGCTTCTGAATGACAGAACCTAGTGATGCCATGTAGATAGAGAAGAGAAGTGGTCCAAGAACTGAGCCCTGAGGCACTCCAGTAGCTAGATGTTGCGACTTGGACATCTCACCCTTCCAAGACACCTTGAAGAACCTATCTGAGAGGTAAAACTCAAACCACAGGAGTGCGGTTCCTGAGATGTTCTTTGCCAATAGGGTTGACCGGAGGATTTGGTGGTTAACTCTGTCAAAAGCAGCAGACAGATCCAGTAAGAGAAGTAATGAAGATTTGGAAGCCGCTCCTGCCAGTCTTAGGGCTTCAACAACCAAGAACAAGGTAGTCTAGGTTAAATGTCCACTTCTGAAGCCAGACTGATTGCTGTCCAGGAGATTTTTCTGTGTGAGAAAGGCAGAGACTTGGTTAAACACAACTAGTTCAAGTGTTTTTTCTATGAAAGGAAAAACGAAGGGATACCGGTCTGTAGTTTTCCAGAAGAGCTGGGTTTAGAGTGGGTTTCTTAAGTAGTGGGGTTATACGAGCCTGTTTAAATGTTGAGGGAAAAACTCGTGGATGTGTTAATGATGTGAGTGATGTAAATTAATAAAAGTAAATTAATAAAATCATTTAACTCCATGATCATTTTTGTAATGAATATACATTTGTCTAGTTATGCCTAGCTCTAAAATATTTTATCATGTACAAATTTGTTAAAAAGTTTTTAAGAAAAATAGTTAATAATAGTTAGCAACCCATAACCCAGTAGTAACCCAAAAATGAAAAATTGCTAAAAATGTACTCACCCTAGATGTTTGTTTCATAATGAGAACACATTTAGAGCAATGTAGCATTACATCACTTGCTCACCAATTGATCCTTTCCAGTGAACAATGGACAATGGGGGGCCTTGGGGTCAAAAAGGTTGAGAACCACTGTTATGACTAACATTCATTCTGCCCTAAAAAGGAAGCTTTTGTGTTTTATAAAAAAAAATTGTATTTGCCTTATGAATTGATTTTCTAATTGAGGATGTATCCGATTGTCCCCAAAGAGTCAGACTGTGTCTAGCGTTGAGTGAAGCACTGACGTTATGTAATTCAGTTGGCCTTTTCCAATGATCTGTGATCGGTAGCAGCTGAGAGGAGGATTAGAGTGTGTCTGGACAACAGCCGGCAGACATGCTGAACAGACTCATGCTTATGAGTGCATGTGTGATCTCACTTATCTGTGCATGAAAAAGTAGGTTTGGGGGTAGTTTGTATTTCACTGAGTATGGAAATGAGCTGGATTGAGTGTAGTGTCTTAGTGATTGATTTGTCATTTAAGGTTAGTTCTTTCATGACAACTCTTGGAGAGTTTATCACGGTATTATACATGGCAATATTAACGTCTTTGATCAATGCAGCACAATAAGATTAGCATTTTCTAGTAACAGTTGCTGCACTGTTATTTGGGAAGAACTGTTGTGATTCATATTTTATAATCATTTAAGTGAGTGAAGCAGTCTGTTTTCAGAGCTTTTCACACTTGAGATTGTTAACCAAAAGTCATTGTTAACCGTGGACTTTGTTGTATCTTTCACACTGTTATACTGTACCTTATCAAGGTTTAGTACATAATTATGGATAGTCAGTCTAGAGAAAAAATATGCTTAACTGTACTGAATGTGCACTTGTAGTGTACTTCAAATCTTTAAAGAATATTTTTTTAAAAAATATATTTAAATTATTTTTTAACACACAAGTGGACTGTTAAAAAGTGCACTTTATAATAATGTTGAATTAAAAGTTTTACTCTAAATCATGTAATAAGAATGTAATAATTATTTGCTGTGCATTTTTCAATATTACGTTTACATTACATTTTAGTTTGCTATAAATGCTGTCAGTGTATTTGGCAGTACACATTAAACATATTTTAATATAAAATTTTATTTGAAATGAAACCATATTTTACATGAAATTAATAGTCCATTACATTTAGTTCACAGTTAAGTATATTCTTTTAAAGTATGTTATTTCCATTACAGGATTTCATGCTGTATATTTGCAAACCTAGGTTAATCTTCTTATTTACATATTTATGAGGATATGATCGGACAAGAACTGTATGCACAGGGTTCTAGACTGCGACCAAAATTTGCGACCATTTTTTGAGAGTGTGAGAGTGTGCATTTGCGACCATTTTTTGAGAGTGTGCGAGTAAAAATTTGATGTGGTCGCACGTGCATGGTCTGCGCTGCTCCAAAGCGTCTGCTTCATACAGTGCGCTGCAGAGCCGCGGCACATTGTAGCAGGAGTCAGATTTCACTGATCACTTGAAGAGAGGCGCTTTCAGCGTGAGCGCTTCAGGTGTAGAGCCTGATTTATACTTGCAGCGTCAGCATGAGCGCGAAGGTGCGCCACGGACAGAGCACAACGGAGGATTTGGTTTTCAAACTAAAGTAAAAGACCGCTTCTTAAACCAGAGAAGGTGAACATGTTGGTATTCTTGTAGAAAAAAACATGCAAGTCCTGTCAGCGACAGACAGTTTAGTTGTACTTTTCTTTTTGTTTTCGTTTTGAAAAGCTTGTTATCTTTGCTGTTTACCTCACGTTACGCTATGGAGGCTTTCCTTAATTTTTTAATATTATTATTATTTGATTCCTCAGTGTTTGCTAAACATTCTGTAATTTATTAGTCGGTATATAATACAGCATGTGATGCATCCTATGCCATGCCGCGTCTTATTCATTTTTGTTAATAAATGTCATGTAGGCTAAGCTAGTTTGTCATTGTAACGTACTGTTTTATTGTTGTTGTGCTTTTTAATTAAGAATAACAATGAATCCATCTTTTGTTTTAGTCTTAAAAAGTGAAAGTTGTATAGATATAAGCAAAACAGACAATTATCTTTTCTTGTAAAGCGTGACACCAAGATCGCGAATTTGAAAGTGAAAGCAAAAAAAGGAATTCCTGTTCACAAAATTTAAATCACAAATAATGATGATGAAAAAGAACGGGTTGAATGTTGAACACTTTCGTTACCATGTAACTATAAACTATGATAAAAGTTCATCAGCATGCATTGATTAATCAAATGTTGTATCAAAAAAAATAAATAAAAAATAACTAAAAAAATAAAAAATTGCGACCAAATGATGTGCTCGTGTGACCAACTGAGAAAGTTAGTCGCACAAGTGCGACCAGTGGGAAGAATGAGTCTAGAGCCCTGATGCAACAACCTTTCAACTGTTTGTCCATCAGTGGAAATTCCATCATGTAGATCTGCTCTAGTTGTCTGATGTGCTTTTTCATACGGGGTCAAAAATGGAGTTGTACCTGGGGTACCAATTAACGCTAGTTTCCAGATGGTTGCACAGCTTTGAACAGTGTTACACAGCATGAGAAGATGATACGGATAAAGCATCAGAGTAAAGGCATTATATAAAAGGCTGATTAGGCCTGATAGATTGCTGTACTGCATGGGTTTCTCCTTCTGTCCATTTAATCTCAGCGTGTGCTGTATCGATGTACCGTGTCGGCCGAGCCGGCTGAACGCGAGGCTGCAGGGTTTTAAATGAACATCGGTGCTGTGCTTTAAGACAAATGACTGCTGATGAAATGTTAAATATTCATACTAACACTTACCGCCATGTCGGAGACAAGTTACCCACTGCTCTTCAACAGCCATTAAACACCGGCACGCCCCAGATCTATGCTGCCAATCTATATTACGTAACTCTGTGCTCCGCTAAACAAGAGCATGCAGTGGCAAACTGCAGAATGATACAGCCATTACTCTCTGGCATATCACAGACCCACAGTGCCAAGTCATGTTATGTAACTGCACAAACACACACTAAACACACTGACAGTACAACATACTCCAGAAGCACAGGCTATGAAATCTGTAACTCATTAATATATTGTGCTGGACAGTGGGAATGTTACTTCCCTGTGATTGTGTTTTAGGTTGAGGTGAATAAGGACGTGGGTTCAAATTCTTTCACATTTTTTCACACACACACACACACACACACACACACACGCACACGCACACACATATATACAAATATACGTATACATATATATATATATATATATATATATATATATATATATATATGTATACGTATATTTGTATATGTGTGTGTGCGTGTGTGTGTGTGTGTGTGTGTGAAAATTTGAAAGAATTTGAACCCATGTCCTTATTCACCTCAACCTAAAACACAATCACAGGGAAGTAACATTCCCACTGTCCAGCACAATATATTAATAAGTGCTTCTGGAGTATGTTGTACTCACATTTCACATTTTTTCACACACACACACACACGCACACACACATATACAAATATACGTATACATATATATATATATGTGTATACGTATATTTGTATATGTTTGTGCGTGTGTGTGTGTGTGTGTGTGTGTGTGTGCGTGTGTGTGTGTGTGAAAAAATGTGAAAGAATTTGAACCCATGTCCTTATTCACCTCAACATATATACATATATATTAGGGGTGGAATGATACATGTATTCGTACCGAACCGTCACGGTACGGACATCTCAGTTCGTTGCATGAGGCCTTACAACGAATACAGGCAATTCACCCCCAATCCAGAAGGGTACGCCCGCAGTAATGCAACGCTGTTTGATAACCGCCAGCAGAAGAACAGCGAATGCCATGAGTTGCACACTTGCAAACAAAGCCCCCTAGACAGTGACTATGTGCTGATTCTGAATGCATCTCTCACATAGACTGACAAAGGAGTATACTGTAAAGGCTTGCGCACTCAACTGTTTGCAAAATGGAGCTTTGTGCTCGTGTATCCTACCTCTCTCATTCAGCACAAATCCAAATATTCCATAATATTTCCATATTTGAGATGTAACGTATCTGAATGCTAAACTATTATTTATTATGTAAATTATAGGCTTTGTACTTCAGTCGCTTTCCAACGGTGACACAGAGGCGGGCGCGCCGATGTTTGCTTCACTGTATTTTATTTTGATAAAGTACCAACTGCGCTGTCAAGTTAGCAATGCTGTAACTGATATGTTTTGTATGTATCTATGTGTGTGTGTGTGTGTGTGTGTGTGTGTGTGCGCGCTCCCGCACGATCACTTCAACTGTTTCCTTATACCAGCATAATCAACTTTAAACACTTTATTAATCAAGCATCAAGCGTCTTATTAATAAAGCATCACTGTATAAACTGAAACTCAGCATATATAGGCTACGTTACGTGTCGCACTGTTTTTTTCCCTTGTTTTTCTGTAAACTAAATCAAATATATTTCAAGAATTTATTCCTTGTATGTATATATGTACTGCAGATTTTATATATATAACATCATGTAATAATATTTACTATTTTCACATCTAGGTGGAAAAAATTGTAATTTGTACTACTTTCTGTTAAAAATAAATGAAAAGTAGTAGTACATAGTAGATTTGTATTTTTTCCCCTGTTGTACCGAAATCGTACCGAACCGTGACCCCCGAACCGAGGTATGTACCGAACCGTGACATCTGTGTTCCGTTCCACCCCTAATATATATATTATATTAGGGCGTCACGGTTTGGTATGATTTCGGTACAACAGGGGGAAAACTAACCTTTTTTTTTTTTTTTTTTTTTTTTTTTTTTTTATAAACAGTGGTTTACTGAACAAGTTCCTCTTTCTTTAAATACATTCAGTTATAGTTTAAATTCTCTTAGTGATTAAAATCTACCTCAACTTATGCTTAAAACTATAGGGAGCCCTTTTACATTATAAGGTTACAATTAGGCCTAGGCTAGGCTATTTGTTCAATTATATTCAATTTATATTCAATTACACACTGGCTGTCATAACATGTTTCATAACAGATTTATTTAAACATACATTAAATAAGACTAACAGGTTTAGTAAAATGTAATGATTATAATGCGAAATGCTCCTCTCTAGACTTCATTTCTCTAATGAACTGATGAGCTGTGGACACTGATGACTTGCTGAGGTAAATGAAATGCTACATGACATTTTATTTCCACGCTGTTTTGTTGAAGTCTTTCCACAGTTGAAGCACTGATTGAGCAATTACATGAGGCATGAGATGTTCAGTCATGTTTATTTGCGTTAAAACTAGTAGTACAGAGGAAGGAATGATTGCGTTCAACTCGCGCTCTGCTCTGCATGCGTCACGGCTCAGACACGGGAACCGGAGCTGATTGCGGCCGCTCGAGTCAATGCTTGTGTTGGGTTTATACAAGCATGTTTCTGAACCGTCACAGAAGCGGCTCTCCAAGGGGTTAATACAGCAATCTGTTATGCCACAAAGACTGTCAAAACGGCATTTATTATTTGAAATTCCTTAAAAAAAAAAATACTATATTCGTTCGGTACACATGCGTACCGAACCGAAAGACCCGTACCGAAACGGTTCAATACGAATACGTGTACCGTTACACCCCTAATATATATATATATATGTATATGTACACACACATACACACACACACATATATTCAATGATAAAATATAATACATATGTCACATGACATGGCACAATAATAGCCAATCAGAACATATTTGATGTTAGATGCACTGCTGTGAGAATGTTTGCGGTCATTAAGATATATATTTAGAATTTTATTCCAGAAGGATGCATTAAATTGATTAAAGGTGACAGAAAAGACATTACTATTTTATTTATTTATTTTTTTTAACTATAATGTTACTTCTTTAACTTTTAAGACACAAAAAACATGGTTTTCAACACTGATAATAATAAGAAATGTTTCTTGAGCACCAAATCAGCATATTAGAATGGTTTCTGAAGGATCAAGTGACACTGATGGAAAAAAGTGTTTTTTTCAACAAAAAAATGACCAGTTATGAGTTATGAAGGCCATCTGCAAATTGCTTTTTGCTAGGGCTGCAGAGATGTGTAATCTGAATGTAAGATGACCTGAACCTCTGGCCAACAGAAAATAATGATGTACACGTCCCATGAATCATTTTTAGTCTGTTTCTAACAGAAGCGATTATATTTGGAAAGATGGATGTCCACAGTGTCTGTTTGCAGTTTCTGCAATGAATGAGGATTCAGAAAATATCATTCATAATGCTGCTCTGCATTATGATATAATAGGCAAGAAATGAACAGGTGCTCCTAAACACTGCTTGCCAATATTTTGTTAAAGTTACTGTCTGTAAAAATAATTAGAGAGCATTAATAGCAATCAAATAATGAGGCTTTTTTAAGAATTAACAGTTCATACATGGCAATTTTTATGCCAAATATTTTGATAGCCTTTACAGATTAATGCAGTAAAATTGTAAACTTTTCATGGTAAGCTGATTTGCAATGAATACAAATAAGTTCATTTTAGTATGTATATTGTTTATAAATGTTTTTTCATCTACGTGTGGGTTGAATAGCTAGTATCTTTCTAACACAGGCTTTTCCATCCATTAATCCATGCATCCATCCATCCATCCATCCATCCTCATGGATGTTCGTTTATTATTAAAATTGGGTCTTCTATCTCCCCATCCCAGGTGTCACTCAGCAGGATGGATGTTGCCATTCACTAATACCTGCGTGCGCACAGACACTCACTCACACACAGCTTATGTCAGCCTCTCTTGAGACTGATATACCCATTATGAGTTTGGGATGACCATCTGTAGCCCACACACATATATACCTACACAATCTCACATACGGCCTGGCCCACAGCACACCTGCTTCCCTACAGACCAATAACGTCATTTAGCCATTGGCAGATACAGTGTGTTATGAGACAAAGTGCTGGAAATTTACTTTACCTATGATCCCATAATGTGTGTTTGTGTATGTGTGTGCATCACAGTGGGGTTTAATTAGGGAATGACATTGCGAGTGGATCCTCATCAGTCAATGTAAATATGTAACACTGGGATCTGAACAACTCCACTGACATGACAACAATACATGGGTCACTTCTTCAGCTGCACTTATAGTGAAGAGAGAGAGAAATGCTGTGTTTTACTGTATCTCATCATCACAATTAAACATACTATTTAAAGGTGAAGTCGTGCCATTTCTGATGCAGTAGTGTGCTATTTATTTACACCAGATTGTTACTGAATGTATTTAAATGGTAAATATATAATATAATATATAAATATAATAAACAAACAACCAGACCAAATGGTTTCAACACCGAATTTTTACAAAAATATTTAAATGGTAAATATTTATATATTACTTTAAATACCATAAAACCAGTCATAAAGGTCAATTTTTCAAAATTGAGGTTTATACATCTTCTGAAAGCTGAATAAATAAGCTTTCCAGTGATGTATGGTTTATTATGATAGGACAATATTTGGTCGAGATACAACTATTTGAAAATCTGGAATCTGAGGGTGCAAAAAAATCAAAATATTGAGAAAATCGCCTTTAAAGCTGTCAAATGAAGTTCTTAGCAATGGATATTACTAATCAAAACCGATAGGGGTACGCCGATCCTATATTCAGTATCAGTATCGCTCCGATACTGGCATTTTCTGCCAGATCGGGGTATCGGTCAGAAGAGACCAATCCAAATCCGATATTGTGCGTATACTATTGTGTTATTGTTAAGCCCCACAAAAGCCACAAACACATGATAAAACACCATAAAGTTTTCATGCACTATATTTCAAGTGTTCTGAAGCCAGTACATAGTTTAATGTGAGGTACAGATGAATATTTAAGTCAAGTTCACGTAAACTCTTCTCTCCGCGGCGGCTGTCTGTCATCCTCCATTCAGCATTCAAACTGCATGTCACATTCAGTTACTAGAGTCAAGATGATGAAACCGTCGGCACGATTATTAAATGTTCCTAATATTACACTTGATCTGTAAATAAAGATAAATGGGTTTGCATAAAAGGACTTTATCTTGCAGGACTTTATCTTCGTGCTGTTTTCAAAATCCTGTTGGTATCTGTTAGATCACAACACTGGACTAGAAAGCACTATGTTCTTAATGAGCACAGTAACTGAAATTTAAAACTGTTAAAAGAAAAGGCTCAATGAACTATCGCACAGATTTAATACACTATGCATTAATATCTCTTCACTTTGTGCTTTGAAACTTTCTATGCGGAGCGCTGTGACTCCTTGTTGCTTCAAGCACATCATTCTGCGCACGGGATGCACATAAGCTCTGTATTTGGAGAGTTTAGTATCATAATACTTTTGCACAATGAAAGATTATTAATAGTCTTTCTTGTTCGTCTTATCTATCATATGTTTCTGCCTCATTACTGTGCTATACATTTAAAAGAAATGTATTTTAATTTTACAGTATATATATTTATATATAAATATACTACTTTTTTTCATGAATGTATTTTACATTCAAAGAGCATTGTATATCATTTTTACATTATCATTTTAGATTTTGTCCTACACTTATTCACTTTTATTTGTTCCCCACTAAATAATGTTTTTTCCCACTAATTTTAGATTTTATATAATTGTGCACTCATGATTTTTCTAGAGTAACTTTTGCTACTGAATTATCCACTAACCTAGTTTATAATAGTATTTTTTTTGTCATAGATTATAACTATATATGCATTCATTTTTCTTTACAATAAAGTTATCTATATTTAGTAGATTGTGTGTAACACAAAAAAGTCATGATCAGGTCAGCACACATTGAGGTATAAAAATTCAGCACTGATTAAAAAAAAGGTATCGGATCGATATCGGTATCGGCAGATACTCATAATTTTTGGTATCGGATCGGGATCGGTTCTGAAAAAGTGGTATCGAGCCACCCCTACAAAATATCTTCATGGAACATGATCTTCACTTAATATCCTAATGATTTTTGCATAAAAGAAAAATCAATAATTTTGACCCATACAGTGTATTTTTGGCTATTGCTACAAATATACCCCAGCGACTTAAGACTGGTTTTGTGGTCCAGGGTAACATTTAGATCATTTTGATTTGGTCTGGTTATACTTTTAATAATTATTAGAAAGAAAATAATTAAAAAGTTACTTATTTTGGTTATTCAGTCTGGTTATTCATTTAATAATTTGAAAGGATAAAAAAAGTATAAAAGTATAACCAGATATTGTTTATAAATCAGACCAAATTCTATTTTGAAAATATAAATATTTAATCTAATATTTAAATATAAAATAATAAATGAATAATCACCAGACCAAATCATATGTATGTAGCACCAAATTGTGTTACACAAATATTTAATAATATTAATAATAATATTTATTCAATATAATATATCCTTTTAATAAAAGAATAAACAGACTAAATCATATTATTTGTTTATGTAACATCAAATTGTTACAAAAATATTTAGATGGTAAAATTTTGCATTGAAAATGTAGATTTTTGTTTGTATAGAAAGAAAATCATATTAATGTGCTTCTGTTTGGTTGATTGACTTTTTGCCAGTTGCTTACTTATTTCATTTTCTTTCTCTCCACCATTTCTTGTATTTTATTTATTTATTTATTTATTTATTTATTTATAATGTAAATGGTTTTGGAGCTTTTATATACACATATGACCCTGATTTCTATTTGGAATATGTGCATTTTTCATGACTATATATGTGTGTCCATTAGAAATGTGTGTGCATTTGTTTTTCTTTTAGTGGATTTGTATTTATAGTGACTTTTATACATGCATTTCGCTGTTGGCATTGCAACATTGTGCTATAGAGAATGTTGCTATTTATAGGTAGATGATGTATACGGGTGCCCACTGGCTCTGAGAATGTGCTACTATTTCCTACACGGGCACGAGCTCATGTACACATGCATACATACACAGATTGTGTGTTATGCCACATCAGCCTCCCTGAAGAGAGGCGGTTGCATTAGACCACCTCTACTCTAACAGCAAATTGAATCCATCTATCCATCTAACAGTATTTATTTTATTTTCTCCCTCAGGAGACTGAGATCAGCAGGAAGAGAAAGGAGTGTGAAGTCCTTGAGGAGGAGGTGAAGAAAAAGAGCCAGTCATGTCAAACTCTGGTGAGAGCCTTTACAAGTTCACATCTTATGAGAGGGTCTCACATGCTGGGTGTCATATCAAGACTTTTCTGAGATATTTAGTGGTTAGTCTTCCACCATACGGCACATTTGTAGTTGTGATTCATACAAGGCCGTAGCTAATAGGCTCAAATGATTTTAGGGCCCTACACATTAATGTGGGTTAGGGTACCCACATTAATGATTACAGTAAAACCTTGCATTTGATATACTGTGGCCACACGAGCACATTTATGTATGAAAGGTAAAATTAAGAAACGGTTATAAGTAATTATATGAGAGCTAGACTACATGCTTTATGCTTTTATTTTATTTTTTTTATTTTTTTATTTTTTTAACATCAAAGCGTAGTACAAAAATATTTAAAATATAAATATTTAATATAATATATAAATATAATAAATAAAATAATAACCAGACTAAATAGATTTATTCGTTTATTTACTTAATTACTTTCTTAACACCAAAATGTGGTACAAAAAAATAAATGTTAAATATTTAATGTAATATTTAAATATAATAAATAAAAGAACAGCAAGGCCTTATTTATTTTATAATAAATAAGACTAACCAGACCAAATAGATTTATGTATTTTTATGTATTTATTTCATTACTAAAATTAATAAATTTATTTAATTAAACACTGAAGTGTTACAAAAATATTTAAATGGTAAATATGTAATATTATATAAAATATATAATATATATTTATAATATAATAAAAAAATAAATAACAAGACAAATAGATTTATTTATTTATTTATTTACTTAATACCAATTTCTGTTACTAAAATATTTAAATGGTAAATATTTCATGTAATATATAAATATAATAAAAGTTGAACCAGACTATATAGATTAATGTAAATATTTATTTATTTATTTTCACAAAATTATGTGTTAGAATTTTTTTAAATGCTGAATATTCAATATAATATATAAATATAATAACCAGACCGAATATGTTTATTTATTTATTGATTTGCTGTTCTTTAAGTTGCATCTTGGTTCAGCAAGATTCTTTCTTGTCACTAATGTTTTGTTTTATCATTACCTGTTTTGTTTTCATCAAAAAAATGGAAGCTTTTTATAGTTTAGAATTACAGCTTACAGTTTACATTTATTGATTGATTGATTTATTTTCTTAAATGACAAAATGGCTCCTTTAACTGTGACCAGAGCACATGTATGATGCATTGCTCAAATTCACAACATTTGGTACTGTAGGTGGTGCAGGATTGCACAAGGGATCAGACAACCTTGTGGGAAGTGGCCCACTTCTGCCACCCCACCCTTGAGAACTGTGTGCTTTAGTATCATAATTAGACTGGATTTTGATTGACACGATACATTTTGATCCAGGGCAACAGTTTTGGGGACAAAACAGTTGCTGATCAAGGTGTTTGCCTGACCGAAGCACGTGAATGCTGGAAATGCTTTAGTTTCACACACATACATACTCAACACTCTCAAGGGCGTTTGCTCTCTTTCCCACTCTCTCCCGGTCTTTCTCGCTGTTCCCACATAGCAGACATGGAGAGCGGACTCCAAGGTCCACTGTCAGGGGAAACAAAGCGAGCAGAAGGACAAAAAAAGCAAGAGCAAGAGAGGGGGAAAGAGAGAATGAGGGAGAGTGAGAGAGATAAAGAGTGCAGGTGTATACTAATCGGCCCTGACTGCCAGGGAAGCTCTTTTAAACAGCCTCTCTCTTCTTCTGTATTCCTCTCACCTCAGCGTTCGGGAAAGACTTTTTATCCATTACACATGAGAGAGGCTTTGCTGGGGCATTTTAGAGCTGAGGAAGACCTTTTAAGTGGGTCATGCCCTGAGTTTCACAGTTGATTCCTGGTTTTTGGTCTTTTATGGAATTAATTGAATATGAGTTCTTGTATCATATGCTGTGAATTCAAGGGAACAAGCTGTTTAAGTATTAATACTCTCAATACTGGTGTTGTATAGATAATCGGATAAAAATGTTGATCCTAACTGTTTCAGATAATACTGTTATTATATTTATATTTTAAATAATAAATGTATGTTTATGTATGTAATGTGTATCCAGGCAGTTGTTATCGTTGAATAAACACAGACAGGGTAATTAGGAAATCTTGTATCACCCTAAAGGGACAGATTCTCACTGGAATAAAATATAAATATATAAATATATTTTAGAGCAGTGTAATAATATAGTTTATTTATTTGGCATTATTTTGTATTATAAGCTTTGAGATAGAAAAAAAGTCTGATAATTTACACTTTGGTTTATTGTAATATATTATTGTTACATTTTCGTAATTACCTATTTAATCATCATTACAAAAAAAAAAAAAAAAAAAAAAAAAAAAACCTAACCATCACAATAGAACAATATACATAGAGTCAGTTAGATTTTTTTTTTAAAGTCTTTTATCTTATGCTTACCAAGGCTTCATGTAATTGATCGCAAATTTAGTAAAACATGAATATTGTGAAATATGATTTAAAATAATTTAAAATGGTTTCAGATGCTGTTTTCTTTTTGAATATATTTTAAAATGTAATGTATTCCTGCCATGCAAAGCTGAATTTTCAACAATCAGTACTAGTCTTCAGTGTCATGATCCTTCAGAAATCATTATAATATTTGCTGCTAAAGAAACATTTTTTTATAATTATCGTCAATATTGAAAAAAGGTGTGCTGCTTAATATTTTTGTGGAAATTGTGATACTTTTTACGGGACTCTTTGAGTAATAGAAAGTTCAAAAGGACAGCATGTATTAGTCAACATTTATATAAAATGGAAATCTTTTGTAACAAAATGAAAGTGTTTACTGTCACTTTTGATCAATTTAGTGCAGCCTTGCTGAATAGAAGTGTTAATTTGGAAAATTTGAAAATGCGAAATATTTTCTTTTTTGAGAGGCTTGTAATGATTTTAATTTACTTTTTGAAAACAAAATAAGTCATCCATATTTAAAAAAGCTAGGTAAAAATGCAAGTGTGTCTCAGTAGGACACGCATCTCTCAGTGTGTGAGAATCAGCAGTATAACTGTTTCTCTCCACAGGGGCTCTCTCTATACCACAGGAGGCTCCATTTTCACAGTAATGACTGCAAAAATACACAGAGCTTAGTCTCCTGACAGGTCTATACACACAAACATTGGCAAAGCCTGATAGAAGTCTTTTTCATTCTTTATTAAACATTGTTTGTTATGGATTGGCAGAACATTCATTCAAACCCCTATATCTGCCAGCCCACATCCTCTAATGAGTGAACTATACATGAAACCTGAAAAATCAGCATTTTTCACTCCGTTCCAGATGGAAGATCCTAAGATGTTATGGAACACAAACAGTTCAGTGTTTTCCTCTTTCTCCGAGCACTAAAGTGTAATGGAGTCAGTTTTTGCGTGACACCATGGTGTTGTACAGTGCTGTGAAAAACTTTTTGCCCCCTTCCTTTTTTTTTTTTTTTTTTTCTTTTCTTTTTTTTGCATGTTTGTCATACTTGAATGATTCAGATCATCAAACTAATTTTAAAATTACACAAAGATAACCCGAGTAAATACAAAATGCAGTTTTGAAATGATTTCATTTATTAAGGGAAAAAAGCTGTTCAAACCTACTTGGCACTATGTGAAAAAGTAATTGCCCCCTAAATCTAATAACTGGTTGTGCCACCCTTTGCTGCAATAACAGCAATCAAGCATTTGCGATAACTGGCAATGGGTCTTTCACATCGCTGTGGAGGAATTTTGGCCCACTCTTCTTTGCAGAATTGTTTTAATTCAGCCACATTGGAGGGTTTGAGCATGAATGGACTGTTTAAGGTCATGCCACAGCATCTCAATCGGATTTAAGTCCGGACTTTGACTTGGTCACTCCAAAACCTTAATTTTGTTTTTCTTGAGCCATTCAGAGGTGGACTTGCTGGTGAGTTTGAGATCATTGTCCTGCTGCAGAACCCAAGTGTGCTTGAGCTTGAGGTCACAAACTGACGGCCGGACATTCTCCTTCAGGATTTTCTGATAGAGTGCAGAATTCATGGTTCCATCAATTATGGCAAGTCGTCCAGGTCCTGAAGCTGCAAAGCAGCCCCAGACCATCACACTACCACCACCATGTTTGACTGTTGGTATGATGTTCTTTTTATGAAATGCTGTGTTGGTTTTATACCAGATGTAAAAGGACACACACCTTCCAAAAAGTATAATAATATTTGCCCAAAAGTCTTGGGGATAATCAAGATATCTTTTGGCAAATGTGAGACGAGCCTTTATGTTCTTTTTGGTCAGCAGTGGCTTTTGCCTTGGAACTCTCCCATGGATGCCATTTTTGCCCAGTCTCTTTCTTATTGTTGAATCATGAACACTGACCTTAATTGAGGCAAGTGAGGCCTGCAGTTCTTTAGATGTTCTGGGTTATTTTATGACCTCCTGGATGAGTCACGTAATTTTGGTAGGCCGGCCGCTCCTGGGAAGGTTCACCACTGTTCCAAGTTTTCTCCATTTGTGGATAATGGCTCTGACCGTGGTTCACTGGAGTCCCAAAGCCTTACAAATGGCTTTATAACCCTTTCCAGACTGATACATGTCAACTATTTTGTTTCTCATCTGTTCTTGAATTTCTTTAGATCGCGACATGATGTGTTGCTCTTTAAGCATGCTTCACTTTGTCAGACAGGTTCTATTTAAGTGATTTCTTGATTCAACAGGTCTGGCAGTAATCAGGCTTGTGTGTGGCTAGTGAAATTTAACTCAGCTTTCTAAAATACTGTGGTTAATCACAGTTCTTTCATGATTTAACAGGAGGGGACAATTAATTTTTCACGTAGGGCCAGGTAGGTTTGGACAGCTTTTTTCCCTTAATAAATGAAATCATCATTTAAAAACTGCATTTTGTATTTACTTGCATTATCTTTGTGTAATATTAAAATTTATTTGTTTGATCTGAATCTTTTAAGTGTGACAAATATGCAAAAAATTTAAAAAACAGGAAGGGGGCAAAAACCTTTTCACGGCACTGTAAATATAGAACAGTAAAAAAAGGCATTAAATTCATGTGAAATAATGTTAGCATACAAAATTACTAAAATGATTTTTTTACCTTTATAATATAGGGCCAGATTTACTAAACAGAGCAAATTAGCTTGAGAGCGCAGTTCATAAAAGCGCAGATGGGAGGAGAAAAATCTGTGGGTGATTTACTAACGAACACAGACGCAGCCAGATCATTTCCATAATGACCAGCGCAATCTACCAAGAGAAGTAAAAATTACCGCCTGCTTTATGACATGATTTTTGGGGAGTTAAATAATGGCTCGAATACCAGTAATTTGACTAATGCTAATGTTAGTAAATCCTGTTGCGTGATTCATTTTAATACTCTCCTCCCATAAATTTTTCGTCTGAAAGGCAAACTCGTACAAATGCATATTCAATAAGGTCAGGTGCAAAAGTAACTGTCCACGCTTTTTCAGCACCAATTCTTCAATGCATGTCTTTAGTAAATCGTAACAGTACAATTTTAAAGCCAAAAGACTGTTTGCACTGGCGCAAGCTGTTAGTAAATCTGGCCCTTAGTGACCTAAAAACACTCATGGTTAAAAATGTGTGATGTAACATATGTGTGATGTAACATAGACCCTAATGTATGTTACTAAAGAGGGGAAAGAAAAATCAGATATTTCAATGAAAAATGTGAGCTGTTGCACAGTATCCTTTTCACTCCCAAAATGTGTAAATTTAACAGTATTTTACTGTAAAATTACATGAAATGCCCCATTATTACAGTGTTTCACTGCATAGAGTAAGGGAACTTACTGGAACAACTTACAGGTTTTTACCATAGTATTTTTAGAGTATTTTACAGTTATAAATCCAATTATTTGTATAAACAGGGTAATGGTGTTGTTTTAATAACACTGAGTAAACCTGATATCAAGAGAACCTTTCTAAGCCTATATCGAGGACTGAGTTGCTGGAAAATTCCATCAGTCTCCGCGAGAGGAACCGTCTGAAAGCAGGCTAAAGGTCTCCACAGTGCATTACGCTGAAAGGATGCTATTACAGGGTGTTTAAATAAAGTTTCTACTAGTGAAAGTCTCTAAAATGCTATCTGAGTGCATATTTTTATCTCCCGTGACCTCCCGTGACATTACGTGACCTCCCGTCTCGTAATGTTCCCAGCATACAACTTCACTAGCACACTGTGTTAAAAGATGGAGTGCAGAGCTGCAAGGGCCAAACTCAATTACCTAAAAGCTGTGTCTGCCAGGCTTTGGACTCTCTATGAGGTGCCCTGGGTTGTTTGTGTAGTGTGTGTGCTGTTTTTTTTTTTTTTTTTTTTTTTTTTTTTTTTTTTTTTTTTTGTGAGTATACATATACTTGCATGTTTTTTGTGTGTCCATTAGTGGCAGAGCGAGCTGTTTGTCCCCTCGGCTCCAGCGGTTGCTTTTGTGTTTATTTTGTGCCCTACTGAAAGGCTAATAGGAATTAATGGAAAAAATACAAAAAGAGACATGCTGTCCTTACATGACATGAAAAGCAATTCTAGGAAAAAACACTTCCGAACTCAATTTCACACTTTTGTCATGTCCCTCGACCACCATTGTGCACTTCTGTTATCCTGAACTGCTGTTGTTTTGTATGGGAACAGCAGCCTGTAATGTAAAGCTGTGGCTGGTGGTGTTGTATTGTGCCATGGAAGGTGGGATTTGGGATGGTCTCTCTGAGGGGACCATCCGCCTCTCTTCTTAATCACTCATCACATTTACGTCTGATAGTTCCAGCCAGCCATGTGGAACATAACAGTCCACATGCACACATATGCAGCTACATGCACGTGTGATTTCATGCACATCCAAGAATGATTCCCAAACTGTTGTTTTGGATGTGTCTGTGACACGTTTCAAATAGAGCTCGGTGATATTTCCATTACTGACATTTTAATGCACTTTTTATTGGGCCATTAAGATTCTTAAAGACCTTGTCATACTACTTTTGCAATCCTTGTCTTGTGAGTCAGAACTATGACAGCTTTAAGAGCGATGTTTTAAGAGTGTCTCTGATTTATCCAAATCAACGTCAAGAGTTGAGTTTGATTCACTGTTGGAGTTTTATTCATTTCTGTGAATTCTTTCAACTGCTCTTTCAATCATTATGTTGTGTCATTTAAAAATATTCTTTGCATGGAAAGTTTCATATTGTCACAGTCTCAGTCACCAGCCCTCTCACCAGCTCAGTCACCAGCCCAGAACTACATTTCCCAGCAGCCCGTCTGGTTCACACCTGCACCCTGTCCCCAATCAGCACACCTGTTACTGATCACCTCATTCCCCCAGGCTATATAAACTGTCACCAGTCACATCACAATTGTCTGGTCTCGTTGCAGTTTCTCCAGTCTTCCAACCTTGCGTTTGTTCACTGTCCAGTTTACCTACCTGCCAGTTGAAGGATACATTGTGTATGGAAGGTGAAGTTTGATATCCTCTGGAGTTTTGGTGAACGTCAACCTGTCTACTCATCTGAAGTACTTACCTGGATTCCCCTACCTGCCCTTCTGCCATCGGCAGTTCATCTGTCCTTATATCCTTATACCTGCAAGGGAAAAAGAAACCAATTATCATGAGAAGTCATTTGAACTCTTTATGAAATGTGGACACTTACCTGAGTTGCTGTTTGGAATTCCCCATTGGATCTTTCTGTTCGACTATCCTGCTAAAACAAAGACTGTTTAAGCTATCTACCTTTAAGTTATGTTATGATGAATGTCCAGTCTGAATGTACCTGCCTCAGTTTGCTTCTGCTGTATAAATAAATATATCCCAGTTAACTTACCTCTGCTTCTCCCGGTCTATTTTGTGACACATATATTATATTTTTTAGTAAAAATAAATATGGTAATATTGCCATATGTATTTTGGTTCATAAAATGTATAATTTATTCATGTAATATAATAATTTCCTTTCCCTGTGTTAATTTTGTGAAGAACAGTGGGAAAAACATTACCTAATTATTGTTACCCTAATTATTTTTATTATTTATTTATTTATTTTATTTTTATTGTATTTTATAGCCGTATATGTTTATTCAAGCATTAATAGCTGTTTGGTGAAAAAGATGTTTCTTTGAAATAAAGAAATCCGCCTTTGAAAGAATTTCATATGCAGTATATACCGGTACACTAATGTTCAAAAGTTTGGGGATGGTAAGATTTTTTTAAATGATTTTTCAGAAGTTTTTTTATGATCAACAAAGTTGTATTTATTCGATCACAGGATACAGTAAAAACAGCAATATTGTGAAATAATATTGCAATTTAAAATAACTGTTTTCTAATTAATGTATTTTAAAATGTAATTTATTTCTGTGATGGCAGAACTGAATTTTAAGCTGCTATTACTCTAGTCTTCAGTGTCATATGATCCTTTATAAATCATTCTCTTATGTTGATTTGATGACTTTTAAAGATTTTTTGATAAATAGAAAGCTCAAAAGAACAACATTTGTTTGAAATAGAAATTTTAAAACTTTATAAATGTCTTTACTATCACTTTTAATCAATACATCCTTGCTGAATAAAAATCTTTTTTTTTTTTTTTTTTCTAAATGAATATTATTTAAATAAATAAATACTAAGAGATACAGTATTCTTAGCTTGTCCCTATTTGTCACATTGTGTCTGAGTGGAAAGCACATGCTTTCTTGGAGCCAGAAATGCCAGTGGTTAATTTGGAGTAGGACCATCACCTAAAGCGTTAGATCAGAGATTATTCATGTGAGAATCAAACAAGCTGATTTGCTTTTGGCAAATATTCAATAAAGCATATGCAAATTGTATGTGTTTAGTATTTGCCTCTTAATTGTGTCAAAGATAATTAGCGCTGTGGCTATACCGTTGTTAATTCATGTCACTGTTCTGTTTTTGTGTAAACATACAGACTGCCTCTGGTATAACTTTTAGTATGTAGATGTGCGTTACTGAAGTGGCTGGCTTGACTTTGCCACCGGGACTTGTTTGATTTTAAGGTCATGCTTCTGTTGAGTGGTCGTCACAGAGAAGAAGGGACTGTGACTCAAACAGATTTAGCAACATGCTAAAAAAACAAATTAGCAGTCACGTAGCAACAGCCCGGCAACCACTTTAATGATATGTGATGAATTTTGCATTGGAACCCACTACTCACATTTTCTTTATAAAATTAAAAACCCCTTTATGACCTTAGTCATAAACTCGTAATCTCAGTATTACCATATTTCAGGCTCATTGTAGCATGAATCCTGGTGTCAATGGGTCTATGCTAGCTATCTCTTGAACATAGTGCTTGCAAAGAGAGAGGGGTGTTTGGCGTGCAAGCAGAACAGATTGTGTCGTCTCAAAGGTCAGTGCCGCTTATTTCCTGGAAGGGCCTGACATCCATTACCCTCTCTTTGACTGGACATCTTCCACAAAGCAGGATGTCTGGCTACAACACCATCCAAAAATAAAATAAAAGCTTTAGTAAGTACTGAATACTAGCACTTTATTAGTCCATACACACTGTGTGTCTTTGTGTATATACAAACTGTAGTGTATGTATTCTATCTATTTATCTATCTGTCTGTCTATCTATCTATCTCTCTCTCTGTCTGTCTGTCTGCCTGTCTGTCGTTCCATGTCCATGTTCCATGTTTAATAAATAGATAATATGAGATATTTGAAATTAAAATATATTTAGATCTGAGTACAGATATACGTGTGTGAGAGAGAAGTACAATAAATAAATAAATAAATATATATATATATATATATATATATATATATATATATACAGTACATTATATATAACTATACATATGTACATCTATACTGTATATACACTACCTATACATATGTAATAATATCTTGATTTTTAATGTACATATATTTTTTAAACTGTAAAACTAAGTTTCTGATTCTGTGCCCTTTTTTGAAATCATAACACACTCTGTCTTAAAGCTATGAACAATTCTTATAGTAGCAGGTTATTATTCATAACTACATCTTTTATTTTCTTTGGAGATATGCCCAACTGCATAGTTTTCCTTTGTATTTTTTAAGCAGTTCTTTATGCAGTACAAAGTTCGATACAGGCAAGCAGAAATGTAAATATTACATTATTACCAGTAACATGTTGTTCTGAACATAATCAAAACATGTTCTGATGCAGAGAGCAGAGGGTTACAGATACAAAATGTGTGTGTGTGATTAGTGTATGCTTCACTTCTAATACATTATTAGCAGGCTCTTCCAGCAGAATGAATAGAATGTTTTTGTAACGACCTCCCTCATGGCATCCCTCGCTTTTTTTACCATTTGTTTTTTTCATCATTTGCTCGTGCAAAAGATGGTGCTGCAGAAACAGCGCTGAGTCTCCTGGGCTGCTTCATGCAATTTGTTAGTGTTACACATTCGATGTGAATCAAGTTTATATGTGTCTAATCTGTAATCATTAGCTCTCTCGCTCTCTCTCCTCTACACTAAGTCAATCGAGGCTTAGTCTATCATCTGTTCAGAGTTTTTTGCATCGATGTTCAGAGAGTGGGCTGCCAATGCAATCATGTGCAGCTCAGGAGAGATTGGAAGTGACTGCAGCGAATTGACACTAGTTGAAATGACAATGGCCTTTCGATGAGAGTGAATGGAGAGAAATGGAGGTGATCTTACCTCTGTTATGAGGCAAGAGTCTATGTGTGTGTCTATGTATGTATGTATGCTTGAATGAAGGAAAGTCACTAACGTTTGAACCTATTTATTTATTTATTATTATTTTGCTTTACATTACATTTACAATTACATTACTTGTTATTGAGCTTTATTGGAGTAAAAGACACATTTTTTTCTGTTTTATAGATTTAACAAAGCAAAATACATATATTTTCTCCTCTGGGATATGTGGTTGGGAATCTCCACCATGAGCAATACATTTTTCTTCTTTAAAGCATAAACCAGGAAGTCAATATTTTTATGTTCTGACATATCTGAGGCCACACACACAGAGATGCACACGTGAACACATGAATACTCACATTTGTGGCTCTTGCCTGAAGATAACTTGAGTAAATGACGCTAACGTCAGACCACGTGGATGTTGGTGGAGTATAATTAAGTTTTTCTCTTGCAGTGAGGGGAGAAAGCTGTGTAGGATGGGGGTTTGGTTACGGGGCGTATGCAAATTTTCTGCAGCATTCAAGATTAACCAATCATTTGAGAAGTTAACCTAATTATGCAAAGCTATTTAAAGGTATACAGATGATTCAATCATAAAAGCAGCATGCTGTCTGATGTGCTGTGTGCTTCTCACCTCTCTTGGGTAGTGCCTCATCAGCATTACTTTCTTGTACTTCTCAATCTTGCTTCCTCTCTCTGTCTGTCTCTCTCAATTATGTTTTGATTTCAGTTTAGTGTGCTTCATTGGTATGACAACACAATGCAAAATCTGTGAAATAAAATAAATTAAATTAAATTCCATAGGTCTGTATTTTATATATGTATTATTCAAAATATGTATATGTATTATGTATTATTATTATTTTTATTGATCCATAAAATAAATGTTTTGCACTAAAATAAATTAAATTCCAAAGGTCTTCAAAATTTGTATTTTTTTATGTTTTGAAAGAAGAGTGTTATGTTCACCAAGGTTGTTCCTTTCATAAATAAAATATTAACAAAAGTAGCATTGTTGTGATTTAAAATAAATGTTTTCTATTTAATGTATATTTAAATATATAATTTATTCCTGTGATGGCAAAACTTAATTTTCAGTAGCCATTATTCCAGGTTTCAGTGTCACATGATCCTTCAGAAATCATTCTAATATGCTGATTTGAAAAAGTTGTAACATTTTTCTAGTAAAAATTATAATTATACATTATAATTATATATAGATAGATAGATAGATAGGAAGATAGGAAGATAGATAGGTGGATATAGATAGATACGTAGATTGGAAGATAGGTTGTTACTTGATAAGTTTAATGTATCCTTGCTGAATATAAATATAAATTTCCTTCAAAATTTATTCATAATAAATCAAACATTTATCCAAAAGGAATAAATTACAAAGGTAACATACTGCGAACAGTTCATTTGAGCATTTCATTCCACAAAATAAAAATATCTTAATAATATTGCATCAAAATGTAATAATTTCCTCTTCCTCTGAAACAGCTTTTCTTTCCATTGATGCAACTTAGTCTATGCTGATTTAATGAAGGACTCTCTTTCTCATTCTTTTTCTCCTTGTCTATGTAGACTGTTCTAGACGTGTTGTGTGGATACGGGATGATTTCAGTTGACTACTGATCTCTGTAGGTCAAACTCTCAGTGTCAGTCTTTCTAAGACAGATGGGCCGCAGCGTCTCTCTCTCTTACTGTCTTCACTCACTCACTCACTTACTCACTCACTCTCTCCCTGTCTCGCTCTCCTCAAAATGAATAATGCATTGACTAACACTAGCTGTGTTGGAAACTCTCTGTTCTTACCAGGAATACACCCTGCCGTCTAAACGTGTGTTTATCAGTGTGTGCCTGTGAGTATTTCTGCTAGACACAAGCGCGTTTGAAAATGTGTGCCACAAAACTGAAAATCTGACCTTTCTCTGTGTGTGTGTGTGTGTGTGTGTGTGTGTGTCCCCGTGTGTGTGTTGACAGGAGAGTGAGCTTCAGCATGTTCTGCAGGAGAAAGCACGTCTGAATCTCCGCTTGTTCAACGATACTCAGAAGACAGCAAAGTATGAGCAGGTAAGCAGTCCGTCTCATTGTGGCTTATGGCTAGATAGTAAACCCTCGCCATCTACTCACTCACACACGCACAATGGCATTGTAATCCGCTCGCACTATCATTTGTTCCCTGGTGGAGAGCACTAATGGTGTTTTTGCCACTTGAGTGGAAGTGGAGGATTGTTCCTCATAAAGCTGGAGGCCTTGAGCCGCCCGGCACACATTTCAGCATCCTCTAGTCTAACTCAATCCGCCGAGTCCCTCTGCCCCGCTGGAGCACGCCAGTGACCACCCACTCACTCGTGAGATTGATGAATTCATCTCTGAATGGCTGTATAAATGCACACTGTATGAGTATGGAGGATTTGTGACGAGATATAAATGTCATGCTGATTTTGGCTTATGCTAAAGGAGAAACTCTGGAAGGATAAGGTTTGACATGAGTGTAAATAAATCACAGTTACACATACATCTGTAAAGTTGAGTAATGTTTCAGTAAACTGAAACTTCTTAGAAATATGCACAGATAAACATTTATTTATTTATTTATTTTAGCACTGTCAAAATTAGCACGGTAACACAGGCGATTATTTTTTTTAGTTTAATACGTTTAAAATATTTAACGCAGTTAATGCAGGGGCGAGGCTAGGGTTGGCCACCCTACTCACAACTGCTGCTTGTGTCTCTTTGCATTTTATTTAGTCGCAGAACGTCTTTATGACCACATCAAACGGGAGACATTTCAGACGCGCACTCCAACTTCACCTCAGCGCCAGGCTCGAGTAAAACGAGCGCAGAAGCGGTACTGTACTGTACAGGCACCGTCATGCGCTATAGCCTTTATCATATATCAAAGTGCAAAATAAACTATGTGCATGCAATGTCGTGGTCAGTTAAGTCATGAAGTTACCAAAAAGGCGATTAAAGCTGCCTTAAAACTGTGCATGCATGTAATATGTTTTATATGAGTCACATTTATGAACATAATTATTTCTTTAATTAAGAAATTCTTAATTCTTTAAAAAGAGGAAGCCAATAACTTTTATAGCTTTAAGTATTCGACTATATTTAATTTAGAGTTTAGTGTTTGATAACTTTATTCAATTTCTGTATATTTCTGCTGAAGGTAGCTAAATATGACATTTATTACAGTGGGTTTATGTGAAGATTGTTTTCAGTTCATTTAAATTAAAGTTATTATTTAAAGTCTAATATATGATTAAAATTGATAGCTCTCAATTATACTGTAATGTTGAATGGCTATGGTCAATGGTTAAATATTGGGGGAAAATAATTTTAAAGAGACATCAGTATTGATATCAGTGATACTCGCCTTCAGTCAAAAAAAAAAGATGTCATTAAACAAATATTAAAAATATACTGTCTATGTTTTTTGTACATTAAGTTGAATATTGAATGTGAAATTGTTGCAATAAAAAAGTATATTTAAAAACTTTGTTAGGTGGGAGTAATCGTGATTAATTTCAGAAAAAATGTATGATTAATTCGTTCATTTTTTTAACCGATTGACAGTACTAATTTATTTGTTTGTTTATTTATTTATTTATTTATTGTCAAACAAAAAAATATTTATGCTCTACCATTCAAATGTTTGTGGTCAGTAAGATTTTTTGTTGTTGTGAAAGAAATGAATACTTTTTTAAATGAAGAATAATAATTAATTAAAAATCAAGGATATTGCTCAAAAGTGACAGTAAAGACACTTAGAATGTTACAAAAGATTTCTGTTTCAGAAAATTATGCTCTTTTGAACTTTCTTTTCATCAAAGGATCCTGAAAAATGTGTCATATTTCTGCAAAAATATTAAGCAGCACAACTGCTTTCAGCTGATTATAATAGTAAATGTTTCTTGAGCAGCAAATCAGCTTATTAGAATGATTTCTGAAGGATCATGTGACACTGAAGAAATGGCTTCTGAAAATTCAGCTTTGACATCACAGGAATAAATTATATTTTAAAATGATTTCTGTTTTAAAATATAATAATATTTCACAGCGTTACTGTTTTTACTGTATTTTTAATTAAATAAATGTAGCCTTGGTGAGCATTATATTCTTTCAAAAAAATTAAAAGGTCTTATTTCAAACTTTGAATGGTAATTACAGGGGAATTTTTTTTTTTTTCTGTCAAAAAAAAAAAAAATGCAAAGTACACTTTCTTGACCGGCAATAATAATTTGTAGCCAGTAAATTTTCTGAATTGACTCTCCATTGGCCATAAGCGCACTGTGGATCCTAAATATCTGTCTGCAGTAAGAAGGTTGTGCAGTTAGTACTTTAATATGTGACATTTAACAGTCAAAAGAGTCTGTGCTAAATCACAAAATGATTTAACGTCTCAGATAATGACAGCAAATTCCATGAATAGTGACTGAGCTGAGATGAGCAGTGCTCCTTTTTGAATCCAAGTTAATCCTTTGACAAATGTCTCTTTCCATGTGTTCGCATCCATGTGTAAAATGGATCTGTAGTGGTATGGGCAGCCATATTGTACCTTGTTAAATAATGTATCTGCATTTTATTATGTAATATTAGCTTTAGATTTCCAAGTCAGTGTTATTTTAGTGTCATTTATATACTACTGTAGTTTTTGTTAATATTTTGAAAAAAAATATATATATATATTTTTATATTTTGTTTTCACTTTATTTTAGTTACATTTTTAGTATATTATCATGAGGTTTTTTTTTTTTACATTTTGATTTTGAGTTACTGAGTTACATCATTTTTTAATCATTTTATTTAGTTATTAGTTTTTGTTGATTTAGTTTTAGTTATTTTAGTACTTTTAAGATAAATTAAACGAAAAATGAGAAATGTTATCTTGGCAAGTAGCAGAAATAAAATAAGTAGAATTTTTTTTTCATTATTTTATTTTTATTACCATTTATTTTGCTGCTAGTCATAAATATTTTAGTTTTTGGTAACGATAATGACCCTGTTTCAAGTTTTTCAGCGTTTTTTTTTTTTTTTTTCATCTAGAATAGTGCAGTATTCAGATACACAGTATTTAAGCTTTGGTTCATAATAGCGTGCCAGAAAGCACTGGAGCTTTCCTGAGTCAAAGGGCACATTTCTACTTTCTTTTATCTCTTGGTATTATTATACTTTTGGGGGTTTCTAATCCACCATTTGTATGTGTCTACTCTGTATAGTCTATGTGTCTGTGTGTTGGTCCTTAAGGGGTAAAAATGTAATTTCCTGGATAGTGAAGTTGATATCGCTTGTGATGTTGATCTTGAGGTGAGGGTCTTTTGTGTGTAGTCATGGAAAAGCAATTTCCTGAAGGAGCGGTTTCTGACAGCGTCAAGAAACATTGGTGAACAAGACATTGTAAGTCAGTTTGTGGCGTGTATGTTTGTGTGTAACACAGCATATGTATTGAAGACTTTTCTTCGAGGGTCTGTCATGTCTGAAGAGTGGATATGAAGAAGTGCTGCTCTCTGGAACTGGCAGATATTACATTCTTGTAATAGCTGAATTTTATAAAAACATGATTGGATTCATGCTTGAGCAGCAGCGTGTTTACAAGTGCTGGTTTTTCACGACACTGATGGACCATAGCTGCCATCAAACAGACATATATTACTCACATAAACAGCACAACATATCACTTATGTTCTTGTTACCAAACACTGCAGTTTTTGAACCAAAAGCATAAATGCTATTCCTCATTAATATACTTTAGTGCTAGATAACAAATTTTTTGGGCGGAGGGGTTCAGTTATTGTCAGTTATTATTGGTATTCAATCAACAATGGTTCTTATTATTGAGAACACTCAATGCTTAATATTTTTTTGTGGAAATCGTGATACTTTTTTCATCGTTCTTTGATGAATAGAAATTTTTAAACAACAGCATTTATTTACATTTAAATATGTGAAAACAGCTTAATATTTTTGTGGAAATTATGGTATTTTTTTTTATTCTTTGATGAATAGAACATTAAAAAGATCAGCATTTATTTGTAAGAACAGCATTTATTTACATTTGAGTATGTGAAAACAGCTTAATGTTTTTGTGGAAATTATGATCATTTTTTCATTATTCTTTGATGAATAGAAAATTTTAAACAACAGCATTTATTTACATTTAAATATGTGAAAACAGCTTAATATTTTTGTGGAAATTATGGTAATTTTTTCATTATTCTTTGATGAATAGAACATTTAAAAGATCAGCATTTATTTGTAATAGAAACATTTTATAACATTATAAATCCTCTTACTGTCACTTTTGATTAATTTTATGCATGCTGTTTTTTTTTTCTGTTTTTTTTTTTTTATATTTCATTTTATTTTATCCCAAACCTTTAAATGGTAGTGTATCATGGTTTCCACAAAAATATTAAGCAGCAAAACTATTTTGAACATTGATAATAATAATAATTGATAATGTTTTTTATATATATATTCAAATATAAAACAGTTATTATGAATTGTCAGATATAAGGGACTTCTTTCAACAACAGTAAATAATATTTAATTATTCCAGACTTATTTATTCTGAACTATATTTATTTATTACTTTTCTGTTAAATGGTCTGCTATAATCATATAATAATATGCTGCTATAATAATACAGCGGCACGTATTCATTGGGCTCCATTGCTTATGTCTTCCGATGCTGCACCTGTGAACTATAATCGTCTAGTTTGGTCTTGAATGTGCATTTTTCTGATCTCCCCTACTTCTGTCTCACACCTGCAAGTGTGATCTGTTATTTCAGATTTATGCCTGCTAGCATCAGCACCCCTATAGCCTGCTTATAGTTAATCTTTTAGTCATGTCTGTGTCAGTGTTTAGTTGGAGGCACATCTTGGCATCCCATCCTGGCAGAGCAGTGTCCTCCTGCTGAGCTGTTCAAAGGTAGGCCGTGTCCGAAACGTCCGAGTAGGTGTGTTGTCAAACGCTGTTGCAAAACAGGATCCTTATTCCCTCATTAGTCATTTATGAATGCAGTACCTTTGAGGCTGATAGCAATACAGAGGAAGGAAAAGGGGAGAGAAAGAAAAGACAGCATAAATAAAGGAACCCCAGTAATTCAAAATCATCAGGAGGTCTGTAAGTGTGATATTCATAAGTAATAAAGTATAACACTTTCCATAGTTTATGGATTGAGTTCTAGTAACATACTGTATGCATTTGTCTTGCTTAAAGTGATATTTCACCCAAAAATGAAAATTCTGTCATTAATTACTCACCCTCATGTCGTTCCAAACCCATATAACCTTTGTTCATCTTCAGAACACAAATTAAGATATTTTTGTTGAAATCCGAGAGCTTTCTGATCCTGCATAGACAGTAACACAACTACCACATTCAAGGCCCAGAAAGGTAGTAAGGACATCATTAAATTAGTCCATGTGACATCAGTAGTTCAATCTTAATTTTATGAAGCTACGAGAATACTTTTTGTGCCCAAAGAAAACAAAAATAAAGACTTTATTTAACAATTTCTTTTCTTCTGTCTCAGTCTTTGACACACGTTCACAAGAATACCACGACGTGTAACATTACTGTTGAAACACTGATGTCACATGGGCAATGACGGTAGCCATTGACTTCCATAAAATGGAAAAAATACTATGGAAGTCAATGGCTACCAGCTACTGTTTGGTTACCAACATTCTTCAATCTTCAATCTTCTTTGGTGTTCAACAGAAGTAAGAAACTCATACAGGAGTACAACTCATTATATGAGAACTTGGGAGGAAATGACAGTAAATCCCCGCAGCTGTGTTTCAACGTCTAGCGGAAGACCTTCCCAGAAGAGTGGAAGCAGGGAGGCTAAATTTTTCTTTCCTGTCTATTAATTTAAAACACATTAAAAATGCAGTTCATACATAGAGTGACTTTAATATACATATTCTAATCAAATTTAACTTCTGCATTAAACTTCATTTTGATATTGTTGGGAGGTGTAAAATAACAAATTCCAGGGTGATACTGAAAATAAATAAATGAAAAGAAAAATCTAAGTAGTTTGGCATATTTTAATTATTATTTTGTATATATAGCTTATCCGCTCTGCTGCAATGTAATATACTTAGCTGCAAAATATTCACAATCAAATGACATGACCAACAAAAATTAAGATTACAATTGTAAGAACTTGTTTTAATGTAGATTTTCAAAAGATTTTAACAGATACTGTAGTGTATGTACAGCCTGCAGAGTTTCAGTAAGGCTTTATATATTGGCCTACTTTGGGACTATAGCACAAACAGCTCCTAATGTGACAATGCTAAACTGAGAGCTGTAATGGTGTGACGTCTCTGAGTCATGTGAGCCTGCTCTTGCTTGAAAAGGATGGTCCTTCATGCATCACTTATTTTGTGAGTTTACCCCCCACTCCTCTCAAATAGCTGTTTCAGAGTGAGACATCGTTGAATCTACAGCTCTGTCCCAGCACTCAGAATGGCAGTCATCAAGATGCTACAGCTGCTCCATCTACACAACTTGTGTCTATCCAGTCTGTTTGTGGCTCAGCATTACTGGGTAGCAGAGGAGGACCATTATAGATGAGTGTCTTCAATGTTTTTTAGAGCAAAGACCCTTTGGCAGGTAGAGAGTTTGCCAGAGAATTAACCATTGTATTTCACGCCAGGGCTATAATAACATGCATACTTGTATTATTAACATTTTTTGGTATAAAGCTTACACCGCAAAGCCATTAAAAGTTCCTTGCTGGTGGAATGATCTTCCTAACCTTGTCCAGACAGCCGAGTCCCTGACAATATTCCAGAAACAGCTGAAAACTCATCTCTTCCATGCGCACTTAACTGCATACTGCTGACTCTTTTACAGAATCAAATCAATTCAAATAATAAAATAAAATTAAATAAATTAAAGTGGGAAAAGAGTGTTCTCACTATTTCTCAATACCTATACTATCTTGTAATATTTATTGCAATAATAATTGTGATCAAATAGTAATCGTTCCCTGATGAAGACCACTGATTTAAGACATTGAGGTTAAAATGTATTTTATTTTATTTAATTGTTTTTTTTTTTAAAGAAATAATATAATACCCTGATAAAGATCACTGATTTAAGACATTGCATTTAAAATGTATTTTATTTCTTTTAAAATAATAAAAAAACATATAGACAAATAAAAAAAAAACAACTAATAAAATTGACAAAACACAATTATGAAATTATTCAAACTTTTTATTAATATTCTTAAAAATTAAAATGAAAACAAAAATAAAAAACTACTTCAAAATATTAATAAAAACTATAATAGTATCTCAGTGATACTAAAATAACACTGTTCCTAAGTGCACATAAAGCCTTACCGTCGACTGAATTACTGAGTAAATTGGTTTTCTCCATTAAAAATCCTTTTTCATTTAGGACTAGGCTTAATCTGTCTCCGTAGTTTTCCCTTGCAAATGAATGTTCCCCTTAAAGTATGCAAATTTTGGCAATGTGAATTAGACTGCCTGTTAAACAGGGTGCACATTGCCTTAAACACATGAAGCAGCATTCACAGCATGTTATGTAAAGCTGAAAATAATAAAGCAGGACTTTGATTAGATATAGTTCAATCATGAAATGATGAAATTATTTTTTTTACCTGCCCACATGGCCTTGGTAATGGCAGAAGTTTTTGTTTCAAAGGTGGAGAAAGTTATTGAATTTTCAGATACGATTATAAAAACATTTTTTATTCCAACATCATATTATGTCACATTAAAAAAAGGATTATTAAAAAGGAAGTTTGGTCAATTTTGATGTAATGTTCTCTTTAATTTGTACACGAAGATCGTTTGCTCAACACCAGCATCACTATCCAACAACATGCTGCTGAATGTCATAAGAATCAACAATACAAGTGTAATAGGTCAAAGATATTTCCTCTAGAACAAGCGTATTCAGCTGTAATTGCTGTTGCAGTGGGTGTTCACTTCAGGTCAGGTTGCAGATAAGAGATGAGTGTCAGACTGGACAAGCGTGGAGTGTGAGTACTGCCTCTGTCTCTGACAGCTCAGCTTTTTATCATGACTGACGCTGCGATCGATACAGGACGTCAACCCCTCTGCTCTCGCTCTCTAAAAACACGACTCTCACCCCAGAGCTCAGTGCTGACTACACATACTTCGTATATCATATATCAGTGGATAAAGACAAACAGAATATGTCATTTTCAATTGATCAGAGTATTTAATAGCATAATTGAATCCTTTGGGCAAACCTCTAATAGATAACAGTGGAGCAGATGTGCCTGGAGGTTTCCTGGTCTGGACATGAGCATCTAGAGCTGCACTCTGAGACCCTACTGTTTATGAAAGCATGCTGATAGTTTCACCTATTAGGCTTGTGGCCACGTGGGTCCAGATGGTCTGATTTCATACAGATCCAAAGACAACCAACACAGACAGTTTGACACTCATAACTACTGGTTTAAACTCTCACCTCAATAGTTGGAATGAAGTAAATAAAGTAAACTTGTTCTGTTTTATCCTTGTGACGTTAATGAAATAAAATCGCACTTCATTTTTAAAAAACAAAAATGTGGCCTAAAGAGACAGAGAACAGGGAATGATGGGGGAACGGGATTTTGAAATGTGTCATTTGCACGAGTACCAGCGTGTTAAACGTGTGCAAACCATTAGGCCATGGCTCTGATGTGTGCTTTTTGGGAGGATAGAATGGCCTTTCACCTTTCTAACAGAGGTCAGAGGGCAAACTGTGTAAGCCTGAAGACATTCTCGATTAATCTCTGCCTCTCTCTCTCTTTATCAGGTGAAAAGTGAGTATGAACAGCTGCAGGAGGCTCTGTACACTGTGACAGTGGAGAGAGATTGCGCTCTGTTGGAGAGGACTGAGCTCCAAGGCAAACTGGAGAACCTAGAGCAGGTGCTGAAGGTGAGAACCCGCCAGACGTGTCAGTGTAAAACACGTAATCAAAAGAAAAATTATAAGTTATGGAAAAAGAAAATGAAGCCTATGTTTGGACATTTTCTTCTGTAGTTCTTCAGTTTGCATTGTAAGATTATTTTCATTACAGTTACATAAAATATTACATCTATCTATCTACAATGCCCTCCACTAATATTGGCACCCTTGGTAAATATGAGCAAAGGTGGCTGTGAAAATAAATCTGCATTATTTATCCTTTTGATCTTTCATTCAAAAAATTCACAAAATTCTAACCTATCGTTGAAGTAAAACAATTGAAAGAGGGGAGAAAATCTCATTGTGAAATAAATGCTTTCTCTAGTTCGTGTTGGCTACAGTTATTGGCACCCAATTATTGCAACATCCTTTTCCCAAGATAACAGCTCTGAGTTTTCTCCTGTAATGCCTGAAGAGTTTGGAGAACTCCTGATAAGAGATCAGAGACCATTCCTTCATCCAGAATCTCTCCAGATCCTTCAGATTCACAGCTCCATGTTAGTACTTCTTCTCTTCAGTTCACCCCACTCATTTTCTGTAGGGTTCAGGTCAGAGGACTGGGACGGCCTGGGGTACTTTTTATCCCTGTTTGCACTAAACCCATCTGGTGGTTTTGCTGCCAAAAAGCTTTTTTTTAGTTTCATCTGACCACAGAAGCCACCCTTACCAAAAAGTAGTATACTTCAAGTTTATTTTATTAAGTATACTTAAGTAAAGTTCAAGTATATTTTTAAGTATACTTTATGTAGTAAGTATACAAATATCAGTGTACTAGTAGTATACTTGTAAGTGTACTATTTCAATACTCCTTGGGACTAAATTGGCTCACTTTCTAGTATATAAAAGTATACTTTAAGTATAACAGTAGTTAACTTTGAGTACACAACTAGTTTACATCAATGTTTTAGCTTGTACTGCAACTATACTAAACGTGAACTTATAGGTATACTGATAGTTTACTAATTAAATACTTGTAGTAGCGTTTTAGTAGGCCTAAACTTTGAAGTATTGTCTCAGTAAACTACTAGTTTAGTAGTTTTATACTGCAAGTATACTCGTAAGTTTTCTTTAAGTGAACTTTACGTCATACTTTAAGTATACTTAAGTATACACAATTATTGGCACCCATAGAAATTCTTATGAGTAAAATATCTCTGAAGTATATTCCCATTCATATTTACATTTTTTAGCACACCAGGGTGACTAGGAGCATGAAATTGTCCAGCCATTACTTCCTGTTCCACAGGATTATAAATATGAGGAACACAAAGGCCATATTTCCTTAATCGTCCATCACAAGGAGCATATTCAGTTGTTAGACATGACTGGAACTTCAAATGGCACTGGCTTCTATGGTCAGATGAAACTGAAAAAAAAAGTTTTTTGGCAGCAAACCCACCCCGATGAGTTTAGTACAACCAGGGATAAAAAAGTACCCCATGTCCACGGTTAAATATACTGCTGGATCTTTAATGTTGTGGACCTGTTTTTCTGCCGGAGGTCCTGAACATCTTGTTCAGATGCATGACATCATGGATTCTATCAAATACCAACAGATAAAAAATCAAAACCTGACTGCCTCTGTTAGAAATCTTATAATGGGCTGTGGTTGGATCTTCCACCAGCACGACAATCCAAAACAAACATCAAAATAAACACAAAAATGAGTCACTGAGCACAAAATTAATCTTTTGCCATGGCTATCCCAGTCCTCTGACCTGAACCCTACAGAAAATGAGTGGGGTGAACTGAAGAGAAGTAGTACTAACATGGAGCTGTGAATCTGAAGGATCTGGAGAGATTCTGTATGAAGAAAATGGTCTCTGATCTCTTATCAGGTGTTGTCCAAATTCATCAGGCATTACAGGAGAAAACTCAGAGCTGTTATCTTGGGAAAAGGACGTTGCAATAATTTGGTGCCAATAATTGTGGCCAACATGAACTAGAGAAAGCATTTATTTCACAATGAGATTTTCCCCCCCACTTTCAATTGTTTAACTTCAATGATAGGTTCTATCTATCTAACTATCTATCTATCTATCTATCTATCTATTAGTGCTGTCAAACGATTAATCGTGATTAATTGCATCCAAAATAAAAGTTTTTGTTTACATAATATGTGTATACTGTGTATATTTATTATGTATATATATAAATACACACACATGCATGTATATATTTCAGAAAAATGTTATGTTTATATATTAAATATATTTATATATAATATAAATTATATGAATATAAATTTATACATGTAAATATTTTCAAAATATATTTTGACGTATTGTCAAGTATGGTGACCCATACTCGAAACTGGTATGTATGTATGTATGTATATATATATATATATATATATATATATATATATATATACATACATACATACATACATACATACATACGGAGTGGGCAGCCATTGCTCCAGCGCCCGGGGAGCAATTGGGGGTTCGGGTTCGGTGCCTTGCTCAAGGGCACCTCAGTCATGGTATCGAAGGCAGAGAGAGTGCTGTTCATTCACAATCCCCACCTTCAATTCCTGCCGGTGCGAGAATCGAACCGGCAACCTTCAGGTTACAAGCCCAACTCCCTAACCATTAGGCCACGACTTCCCCACATGAATGTGTTTCTATATTCATAATAAATATACACAGCACACAAACATATTATGTAAACAAAAACTTTTATTTTGGATGCGATTAATCACGATTAATCGTTTGACAGCACTTCTATCTATCTATCTATCTATCTATCTATCTATCTATCTATCTATCTATCTATCTATCTATCATCTGTCTGTATGTCTATGAATATAAATTGCAGCTTTACAACAAATACTTTTATACAGTGATGTGTAAATATTTCCTTAATAATACAACAAAATAATTACAGTATTGAAAATTACCTTTTTTACATTACTGTAATAAGAATTTAATCTGTGCATAATAATCATGAAAATAATGTCACAACTCTTTATGTAAAAACTCTTTATGCCCATAAAATAGGCTTAATGTTCATTATGGAAAATAAAATAATATTTTTTCTTTATATTCTTGGGTGATATGTTATATTTTGTGAGATTCACCATATCAAGTCATTCCAACCTAAAATCAAAAGTTTTTCGATCAATTTGGAGTAAAAAATAAAGTAGAAATTATGATCTGGACATTTTCTTGACTTTCTTGGTTGCCTGTTTAGCTTTCATGTATGTTGACTGAGTCAAAATGTGTGGTGGCAAAGTGAAAATGTTATAGTTCTTTATCTTAGTGTGAACTGTCAGTATCCAAGCTCATGACAGATGTTTCAGGAAATCCGGCTGGCAATGTATAACGATTTATATCATGACCTCCACTTTCATCTGTGTTTTCACCTCTTTTACTCCCCTTGTACTCTTTTATGGTTTTAGAGCTGTCGTACATCCTCAAAGTGTGGATCTGTGATCGACTAGGAGTCCTGGAGCACCCTACCCCTCCCCTAACGTCTAACCCTCTCCTGCCCCTCCCCTCTCCCTGCCTTCCTCCATATTTTTCATTCATCAGGTATCTCTAAAGACTTTACAGAAGCCAGCACTAACTGAATGTGAACCTTTTGACTGAGTACTAACAGCTGATCTGGATGCTGTATGTGATCTGAATGGTCGGCCGGCTGAGGCACTGCTGAATGCGTTTGTGCATGACACAACAGTTATGCACAATTACACCCTCCCCTCACAAAATAAACTAACTCAGCTCTTCTTTTAAATGTGAAATATACGTGCTGTTAATATTCTTAAAAATATGCAGATTTTTTTTTTTTTTTTTTTCAGTTATGAAGTGACAGTTTTGCTGAACGTACAAAGTGTGAAATATGTTGAAACTCAGTTTTGATTTTTAAAAAAAAATAAGTAAACTGGTAGTATCACATTATTTTAGTGGTTTTAGATGATTTATTTTTATTCTGTGGTCATATTGTCTAGTTTGTATGCAGATGCCTTATTATTGTAAAATAAACTGCAGCAGCGTGATCATTATGTGATCTTGAAGGGGTTTATTTTGCAGTTATGACTGGACGACTGAACATTTCCCATTAAATATTTAACTTAAAACATAATATTAAGGCATGCATCTTCATTAATTTTTTTTTTTTATAACAGCTGTATATAAATAAAAAAATACATAAATGGTCACAAATGAATGAATGAATAAATAAGTAAATAAATAAATTGACAAAATATTTATATGTTAAAATGATTAAGCTATTTAATAGATAAGTACTTGAGTAAACAAGTACTGATAAATACATAAGTAGATCAGATAACCTTAACATATTTCACACACAGTACAGTTTATTTGTCCTCTGAAGGTTAGATTATTCTAACCTTCCTCTTCCCTGCACTCCTCTTTCATAGCAGCATGGAAAATCCCTCCTTTCCCTTTATCCCCTGTAACCTCACCTGTCACAAATGGAAACAAAATTGCTAGGTTTTGTCACTGTGTACTTTTAACAGGTCAGAAGAGCTTCTGGGGATGTTGTTGGGCAGTAATCGGCGCTGATTGAACATGCTGTGTTGTTTGCGCGCACCCTTTCATGTACAGAGCCGTGACCCTTTAGCCCTTTATTGATCATGCGAAGCTCCGTGGCTGTGCTTAGTCTGGCTGATTGACATGATGCTTCACTTCTGTTTTTGCTTTACCTGAAGGGGTGAAGCAAATGACACAAACTTGATATACAACAACATTATGCTGTTGTTTTCAGTGCTTAAAGGGATAGTTCACCCAAAACTGAAGATTTTTTCATTATTTACTCACCTTCATGTCATTTCAAAACCATCTGCTGTTATTTTTCCAGTGGAAAATTACTGAAGTGCAGCTCAGAACCATGCAACAACAGTCTGTAGTGACAACATCTATATTCCAAGTCTCCTAAAGTCATGCAATAACTTTGTTTGATGATAGGGATAGACTTACAATCTTTACAATGGCTGTATAAATACTGTATAAAGGTAATAATTTTCAAAACTCACAACTTTAAAAACTGTTCTATAGAGTTTTTGTCTACTTCAAGATTTTTGTCTGCTGCACAGTCGATATTTTGTTAAACAATCCATTACAGTAATCAATAATCCATTGTACTATCCCTTACAGCCTAAATTTGATTCCTTTTAAAATTGAAAAATAGTGCTACCCTGACTCAGTTCAGTTCACTGAAAATCAATTAAAGAATCAGCATGTGGGTTTCAAATGACTTTATAGAATCATTTTTGGATGTACTGTCCCTTAAAAAAAAAAAAAAAACATTTTAGCTCAATAGAGGACAAATAAGTGTCCGTATTCTGAAGGTGTTAACACAGTAAGGGGCCGTTCACACAGTATGCGATTTTACTTTTAAAAATGTGAGACGGGGAGCAGGGGAATAAAAAAAAACCCACAACATCTAGAGACACGTTTTAAACAGTTTAACTTCTTTTAGGTTTTAGATGGCTGTGTCATTTGCTGGACAATGCATAAGCGCAGTGGTCAAGTGCATGTTTACATAGAAAAACAATGAAAAAGCAGTGCAGTGCAGTTCGTTCCGTGTGAACGGCCTCTAATTCTGAGTCGATTTGGTCAGGTAAGAAAGAAATCTTAGCGTTTACATCAGATATTCCAGGATTAGAAGGGATGTCTTAGAAGTCTCTGGTGCTCCTGGAAACTGATGATCTTTTATACTGTAAGTTGATATAAAAAGAGGGTTTATAGATCAGTGCAGGGACTTCAAATATTTTGTTATCATTTACTCGCCCTGTTCCAAACCCATACTTTGACATTCTTGCGTGCAACACAGAAGTAGTTATCTAACATCATGTTCAAGCTGCTGTTTTACAATGAAAGTCAGTGGTCACCGCAGCTGTCCCTGATCCCCATCCGCTTTAATTGCATGGGAAAAAAAGCAGCTTGGACATTCTTCTAAATATCTCCTTTTGTGTTCCTCTCAAGAAAGTAAGTCATCATGAGGGTGAGTAAATGACAACTGAATTTTCTATTTTGGATGATCTATCCCTGATTGATGGTTGCTCTCATTCTGTCTGTGTTCATCTTTTGCTGAGTTTCCTCTCACCTCCTGCTCTCTCTTCTCTCTTTCCTAGCATATGCGAGAGGCTGCAGAGAGGAGGCAGCAGCTAGAATTAGAGCATGAACAAGCCTTGGCTGTCCTCAGTGCCAAGCAGCAGGAGATTGACCTTCTGCAGAAGGTGAGAGATCAGGGTTTCCAACCACACCAAACCTTAGGATGGAGCTCATGCACAGGCCAGAGTGTAGAAAACCTTGTTTCATACTTAAGGCTTTTGGTTTATTTAAACAAACCAGATTCTGGTGATAGATGGTTTTACATGGTTTCAGGTTGGTACAAGCTGGTCTAGATGATTAATCAGCTGGTGGGTGTTTTGTCAGGTGATTTTGGACTGGTCATAGCTATTTTTTTTAACTAGGGGCTATGTGAGTTTTAATTTATTTTACTCTGTCTTTAATATGTTTATTTATTTATTTTTAATCATTTTAAACATTTGCTTTAACATGGCTGTTAAAATGACTCCTTTGTTTTGCTAAGGGTCATTTCATAGCTTCATAAACTGATTTCATATCATATGTATGCTAAATAAATACAATTAAATAATATTTTCCACCTTTTTGCATCATTTGACAAATCCTTATTAGGGCCAAAGTTGTTGATTGTGTGGAACAGTTGAATTAAAAAATCACATAAATATTGAAATTACACTCTTAGTTTAAATTATATATTAAAATGTAATTATTATTTTTATGATGGGTTTTCATAATTTAAGATAGAAAGTCTAGATTTAGGACAATAAAACATCTTTACATATAAGGTATTCTGAAAAAAAATATTGATGAAGGCATGGTAAAAAGTGTCTAAGATAGTTTTAATGTGACTTTAATATAATAATAAAAAAAGTTTTAATAAAAAAAATAAAAAATAAATCAACACCTCTGACAGAAAAAAATGCTTGAAATTGAAGAAACACCCAGTAATAAAATCCAGCTGTCAAAGTGCTCCTAATGAAGAGAGATGTTTAATGAAAAACTGTTTCAGCAATTGTAGGTAACTCTCTGAAATTTTCCTCTCATTTCTCGTTTGAGTGAAGAGAAAAGTGCCGCTGTCTCACCACTCAGAGTAAATAACGGCAGACATTTTCTCCAGAACACATGAACATTGTCATCCACTGAAACGTTTGAGTTATTGTCTGTCTTTATTGAATGGAGCACTGTTATTACTGAGGAGAATAAACAGAAGAAATGACACACACACGCTCATCAGAAGAAGTCAAGACATTAAGAACCCAGTTTTGTTGTTCTGAAGGTGAATCTCCATGCATATTTCTGAAATGTTCCCTCATGTTGCGATGCTGCAGAGGCTGACACTCAAACAGATGTTCCTCTATTCATGTGGAACTGAATGCTGTTTTCCACAGCTGCTGAGAGTTACAATGAATGACCCTACAATGCACTGCAGTCCTTGTTGCCTAAAACCTATTCAACCAAACTTGGGAATAGAACATTTATACACAAGGAACGTGTATGAATATTTTTGGCTGTGACTTTTAATAAGTATGCCATGACTGACTTGGTATTAATGGTGTTATATGTTAATTTTGTGGTGTTTATAGGCTCAGGTTGAGGCTAAGAAGGAACATGAAGGTGCCGTCCATCTGTTAGAGGTGAGTAACAGTGTCTACTCATGAATGTCAGTGCATGTGTATGCGAGTGTGCATATAAGCATGCATTTTAAATCGTATCTTGGCTGACCGTGATAGTACAGCACATTCCACATGCGTCATCATATATTTTCTCATATTAGCCAAAAATCTGACTACCATATGAGTCACATCTTAGCTTACACCATTTTGACATTTTGAGTTATTCAGACAAATTTAATAAATAAATAAAAGTTGTGTAAATATCCTTGCTGACCATTGTTGAGTGTTTTAAACTAATGTACATCTATTTTATGATTTATTTACCATATTCTACTTTCTTCTTTTCATTCATTGCTGGCATTAATGGGCAATTAAGGGAAAATGGGGGGGGGGACTGTACTCATGTTGGGTCTCTGTGACTTCTGAAACTGAAGAAATGCTCATGTGTGCAACTGTGATTTGTTTGGTTCCTTACACCTCTTGTCACTATGTTACTGGTCTTTTTTTTTTTTCTTTTTTTTTTGCATATACAGAATCACTTGGACAGCATGCAGGTATTTTTGAGTTACTTCTCCTCAAAGTTCTGCCTCTCCTCCCCGTGTGATTCATTGGGGGTTGTTCCTGTCACCTCGTTTAGCTGTCCTGTCAATTATTGTACCGCTCATCCATGATTGATCTGTAAACATTTGATCAATAGCTTTGATCTATATCGCCATAGATCAAATTATTGAACCTTTTTAAGGGTACAAACATCAGTCTTCATAGTCATTTTATACATACCTGACAAAAGTTATTTATGTGTTTTATAAATGTTCAAAGTAAAACAGGTCACGTTTTGCTTGTCTTTAAATCCAATCAACTGCTTTTTATTGCATTTTATTATTATTATTGTTATTTTGATAATGTTATAACATCATGAACATTATCAAAAACCATTTTAATTCAATTATTGATAATGTATAAATTTTATTAAATTAAAAGTTAATGGAAAATTATTTATATTAGTCTATAAATTAAATCAAAAGTAAATTTTAACAGTAAATGTATAAAATAACAGTAAATGTATAAAATAATGCATATCAATATCTATCTATCCATCTATCTATCTATCTATCTATCTATGAATGAACATTATCAAAAATCATTTTGTTTTAATTTAATTATTAATAACAAGATATACATTTTATTAAATTTTAACAAAATGGATAATTAGCATTTGGGAGGATAATTTTGTTTTTATTTAATTTATAGACTAATATAAATAATTATATTAGTCTACAAATTAATTTAAAACTAAATAAATGCATTAAAATGCATAAAAAACTATTAAATATAAAAATATTATTATATTTAAATATTACAATGAATTGTTTGTTACTATCATTTCAATTGTATTATTTTTAGCATGTTGCCATCCCAATAGACATTTATCTAATGAAAAACAAAGACAAAAGTTGTCAGTGAATTACCTCTACCTTCAGTAAACAAAGAGTAAAATGTCTTTGACTGTTATTTTATTTGATTATTTTAGTTTATTTTTATTTGTTTGAAAGCATTCTGTTGTCTCCTCATTCCTCTTGGGAGGCATTTTTTGATAGTAAAGAAGCTAAACACAGGAGATAAATGAAGATGAGGGCAGCCTCTGTAGTTGAGGGCATGTTTATAAAAAGTACAAATGAAAGTGCGGTCTCTTAACTCAGTGGTAAAAGTTTCACATTCACTGCCTGATCCTATCTGCTCCTCCTGTGTTGCGATGCATGGGTGCTGCCTTGTGCTAAATCCTGTTAGCGCCTCATGGATATGTGCGTTTGCAGATCAGATCAGCAACAACAAACATGTCTGATGGATTGCAGAACGTGACATGTCTCCCTTCCACAACCCTCTTTTATACTCATAATATTCAGTAATTTATGTGAACTTGTAACTGTGCATAAACATGTTACACAAGACATCAGTATAACAGGTCGAGTTACAGTTTTGTGTTGACTTGTTAAAATGCAAACTCACATGATCCTCTAATGTGGTATTGATGTACAAATATACATGTGAGTTTCGTCAAATGATCATCAGCTTTTACTGTTATTTTGGCATGTGTAGTACCCTCCTCCATTTAATAGTACTTCCCATCGCTAACATCATGATCAAAACAGAGATTTGATGTACAATAACAGCTGAACATAGATTGACTCCTGTCTTTGTTTGATTCTGTTGGTGTCTGAAGCTGAGAAGTTTCCTTCGCACTAAGAACACAATGCGATTTTTGGTAGGAAAAACCTCCTTTTAGATGTAGGCATTGTTTGTAGTATTGTAGGTTGTTTACAACATTCACAGTTGGTAGAGTTGGCAGGCTCTATTCATTAGCATTCATCGGTTAGTTAATGTGAAGTGTAGATGTTAAAAAAGCTGTTACCAGATTTAAATGTCAATGCTTTTATCACAGACCAGCCAAATTTGTCTGTATTTGTTTTTAATGCTAGCCTTTCTCTTTTCTTTTTCTTTCTTTCCTTCCCTCTTTTTCTTTCCAGGCTAAAGTGAGAGAACTGGAGGAAAAATGCCGGACGCAGAGTGAGCAGTTTAACCTGCTGTCAAAAGAGTTGGAGAAGTTCAGGTTGCAGGCTGGGAAGTTAGACATCCTGAGCAGCAGTCAGCTGACAGGGGGCGACTCGCCTGGCTCACCCACCAAACCCCTCACCCTCTCCCAGCTCCTCAACGGCCTCACTGCCCCCTCCGGGAAAGGTATAGCATGCATGTTGAAGAAGGTCATGGGTTGACGCTTCCTTAAATATTTAACAGAGTTACATTGCAACATGGTATGGTTTTTTTTCATTAGGTGGTGGTGAAAATCCATATTTGACATTTTACCATTTTATTCATTCTAATTAATTTACTAGATATTAGATAGATAATATGCAAGAACCTCAAAATAACTTTTGGGAATCTTTGTCATTGCAATAGAAATTCAAATAATGTTCTCAGAACTAACTTGAATTTTCTGAATCATTTTTAATGTTTGACAGAGCATAAATACTTTTTGGCTTAATTGTAAACAATGTAACAATTTATTTGTATGCAGTATTTCAAAAAAGCGAAATATACACATATATATGCAGGGCTTGACATTTTTTGCTCACCAGCCTCTGTTGCTAGAGGTTTTCAAAATTTACTAGCCACTCAGCATTTTCACTGGCCACAATTTTATTGTTGGGAAATTATGTTTTATATGACTCGTTCACATCCTTCGCTCCACTCTCTGAGGCAGAAGTCTCTAAACTCATCCTTTCTAGCCATCCTACTACTTGTCCGCTTGATCCTATTCCATCTCATCTCCTTCAAGCCATTTCTCCTGCAGTTGTACCTGCACTCACTCACATCGCTAACACATCCCTTCACACTGGAGTTTTTTCCTCAGCTTTTAAACAGGCTCGTATAACCCCACTTCTTAAGAAACCCACTCTTAACCCAACTCTTTTAGGGAACTATAGACCAGTTTCCCTTCTACCTTTCATTGCAAAAACACTTGAACGAGTTTTGTTCAACCAAGTCTCTGAAGAACAACCTCCTGGACAGCAACCAATCTGGCTTCAGAAGTGGACATTCAATCGAAACTGCCTTGCTCTCAGTTGTTGAAGCCCTAAGACTTGCCAGAGCGGCTTCCAAGTCTTCATTACTTATCTTGCTGGATCTGTCCACTGCTTTTGATACGGTCAACCACCAGATCCTCCTGTCAACCCTATTGAGAAAGGGCATCTCAGCAACCGCACTCCAGTGGTTTGAGTCTTACCTCTCAGATAGGTCCTTCATGGTATCTTGGAGAGGTGAGGTATCCAAGTCGCAACATCTAGCTACTGGGGTGCCTCAGGGCTCAGTTCTTGGACCACTTCTCTTCTCTGTCTACATGACATCACTAGGTTCTGTCATTCAGAAACATGGCTTTTCATATCACTGCTATGCTGATGACACTCAACTCTACCTCTCATTCCATCCTGATGATCCGACGATAACTGCTTGCATCTCAGCATGTATAACAGACATTTCTTGCTGTATGAAGGACCGTCACCTTCAACTCAACCTAACTAAGACAGAACTGCTTGTAGTTTCAGCAAACCCATCACTTCATCACAATTTCACCTTCCAGTTAGACTCATCAACCATAACTCCTTCAAAAACAGCCAGAAACCTTGGAGTTGTGATTGATGATAAGCTGAATTTCTCAGACCACATTGCTAAAACTGCCCGGTCCTGCAGATTTGCTTTATACAATATTAGGAAGATCAGGCCCTTTCTTTCGGAACATGCAACACAACTCCTTGTTCAAGCTCTTGTTCTGTCCAGACTTGACTATTGCAATGCTCTCTTGGCAGGTCTTCCAGCCAACTCCATCAAACCTCTACAGTTAATCCAAAATGCCGCTGCAAGATTAAACTTTAATGAACCGAAAAGAACGCACGTCACACCTCAGTTCATCAATTTGCACTGGCTACCAATAGCTGCTCGCATAAAATTCAAGGCATTAATGTTTGCCTACAAAACCACCTCTGGCTCTGCACCCCTTTAGCTAAATTCAGTACTTCAGACCTATGTGCCCTCTAGAAGCTTGCGTTCTGCAAGTGAACAACACATTATTGTGCCATCCCAAAAAGGCACAAAATCACTTTCACTGACTTTTTCATTCACTGTTCCCATCTGGTGGAATGACCTGCCCAACTCAATCTGAGCAGCTGAATCCTTATCCATTTTCAAGAAACGGCTAAAAACACATCTCTTCCATCTTTATTTGACCCTCTAACTCTATCACTCTCTGTTCTAATTCTATTTTATCTGTCTTCTTTTTATTTAAAAAAAAAAAACACACACACACCCTTGACTCTCTATCAATTGCATATTTATTCTCTAACTGCTACTTTTTCTTTAAAAACTAACACTAGCTTTCTTTTTTCTATATTCTATCTACTTGTTTTAAAAAATAAACCAAAAAAAAACTGTTTCTTCTTTTTTTTCTATATTCGATCTACTTGTTTTCTTTAAAAAAAAAACAACAAAAAAAAACTTGCTATGTGTACTGCGTTAGGCTAACCGAGACTTGTCATATCGCTTGCATGTTGTTGCTCTTTTGTTGATTTTGATTGCTTCTATTGTTCTCTTTTATAAGTCACTTTGGATAAAAGCTTCTGCTAAATAACTAAATGTAAATGTAAATATGACTAAAGTTACCGCTTACTAAAATTTTTTTAAATTGGAATTTAAATGTTTTTTTTCCCTCTAACCATATTAATTAAATGCATACATCATCTTTCATATCAGATTCTTACATTTTTTTAATAATTTCACTTAATATATTAAGACACTATTACCAATATTACTATTACCAATCAAATGAAATCAGTATTAACAAAACTGATCTTTCCACTGCAGAAGAATGTGGCGGCTGAAGTGGTATTTAGATGCATTTACACAGGATGCATTGAATGCATGAATGCATTTAGCATGAATGCATTTACACTGAAAAATTATAATCTAACATAATGTTATGAACTTGATGTTTTAAATCTTTTTTTTTTTTTTTAATATACAGATTTGAAATGTTGGAAAAAATGTAAAGATAAGCTATTTTTAAATATGAAAGCAAACTGCCAGTAGGTGGCAGCAAGTCACTGTCTTAATGAGTGAGTCATTCAGCCAATCATTCAAACGATTCATTCAGACGGCTGATTCATTCAAGAATGAAGCAAGTGCCTGTCTTTATAAATAGGCCACTGAACCATTGCCTCAAATAATTAATTGAAAAACATGAATAATTCAGCTATGAAACAGCTGTGTGTTGCTCAGAGTTGCATGACTGTTCTGCTGTAATTTTTGTTTGGAACTATTTTTGTTAACCAAATCGAGCAAAAACAGTCAACATTGACAATATTTTACTAAAATGTATATTAACTCTTGTATAAAATAAATGTCAAATTTGCAATTGCAGTTTTCTGGTTAAACTTCACTCTCTTGGTTGTGTTATGTTGCTTAACTAGGCTATATGTTATAAATATAAAAACTAAGTTACATTTTTACCGCAGTATGTCTGTAGTCTATATAAAATTCAACCCACCAAAGTGGCTAAGTGGGAGTGACCCAATTACCCGCCACTGTTGAAATCCACCCGCATTTGGTGGGTGTTAATATCAAGCCCTGTATTTATTGCTTTATTTTGTTTTGTAATTTTGTTAATGCAAATACATAGATTACAGTTTAAACTTTTTTTAAAGAAATTAATACTTTTTATTTAGCAAGGATGCATTAAATTGATCAGTACAGAACACTGACAAAAAATTGCAAAAAATTATATTTGAAATAAATGCTGTTTCTTCTGAACTCTCTATTTATGAAAAAATAAATTTCCACCAAAAATTGGTAATAATAAGAAATTTTTATTGAGCAGCAAATCAGCATATTAGAATTATTTCTGAAGGATCATGTGACACTGAAGATGGGAGTAATGACAATTCAGCTGTCGTCACACGAATAAATTACATTTTACAATATTTTAAAATAGAAAACTATTATTTTAAATTGCAATATTTCACAATTTCTGTTTTTGTTTTTGATTAAATAAATGCAGCCTCGGTGAGACTTCTTTCAAAAACAAGAAAATCTTACTGACCCCAAACTTTTGAACAGTAGTGTATATTTCCTGTCCAAATCCCTTTGTAAGGTATTGATTGATTATAGTTCACTCATATTCGCTCAACTTTAGTTTACCATCCTTCATCCTTTACCCTTCCCATAACGCAATATGAAACAATGTCTAATGTTGAAAAATCTGAAGACTGATAAGATCAACAGCAGTGATGTGCTGAGATGGTGGGAGGAGTATGGGACCGTACACAGTAATGAAGTAATCAGTCACCTTTATGTGTGTGTGTGTGTGTGTGTGTGTGTGTGTGTGTGTGTGTGTGTGTGTGTGTAAAGGAAATGAGGATTCCATGAGTAAGATCTCAGAGCTCATTCGGCCTCTGCAGATGACTGAGGGGGAGAAGGTAGAGCTCCTGTCTGTCAAACCCACCTTCCTGTCACGCAGCACACCTTCCAGCCCACGGCGGGCCTTCCTCTCAGAGGTGAGGCCCGTCATCGCCACTGTTGTGAGTATGACAAACAAACCAATCAATCAGTGTTAGTTCGTTTTACCTTTAAAGGGGTCATGAGCTGCCCTTTTTTCTTATTTCGTACTGTTCTCTGAGATCCACTTATAATTTAATTAACATTTTTACATTAAAAAAAAAAAAACATCATAATTTAGAAGTAACAAGCTCTGTTTGAATAGTCATGGCGGATTGTAGACCCGGAAGTATACACCTACTGCTATGATTGGCTAATAGTTGTGTATGTTTGACAGCCTTCACAGATGGATGCTGATGTGATTTTGGTTAAAAACGAATAAATACTCAGTACATATCAAACGATCTTTTGTAACAAACAAATCAATATTGACCACGTAATAAAAACAGTTACTCACACTTGTGTGGTGTGATATTACTGTCGGATCTAATATAGTCAGCAAAGCATCGTCTTTTAGTTTCAATCTTTCTGAAAATCTTTGTCAAATTGTTCCTTGTTTGTAAACGAATCCTTGCTAAAATGAAGTGAACAAAGGACCAATTCTTACTGACACCGTTTGGAACTTCATTTTGAAGCCATCTTTATCATTTGGTTTCTGCGTAGACCTGTGTTTGCTTCTCTCGTTATTTACACTACATGCGCGAATTGGAGGGCGAGGTTAAACAGGCAGTGATGTACAAACAGGCATTGATCTTCTGCAGAGGCTTTATTTAGCCACACGATTGCATCAGTGTCAAGCTGTTGTTTTGGCAGATTGGCTTCAATATAAGCTGTTTTTGGACTAACAAGAAGGTTTGAAGTTCTGAAACTTACAGGATGTTTTTATAGTAAAATGACCTCTTATATGTCAAGAAATTAGGGGAGAAAATTTTGTTATTAATTACTTACCCCCATGTCGTTCCAAACCCGTAAAAGCTTTGTTTGTCTTCGGAACACAATTTAAGATATTTTAGATGAAAACCGGGATGCTTGTGACTGTCCCATTGACTGCCAAGTAAATAACACTGTCAAAGACCAGAAAAGTATGAAAGGCATCGTCAAAATAGTCCATCTGTCATCAGTGTTTCAATCTGACTGTTATGAAGTGACGAGAATACTTTTTGTACGCAAAGAAAATAAAAATAACGACTTTATTCAACAATCCGTCTCTTCTGCGTCAGCGTAGCACCATTTTGGAGACTATTTTGACGATGCCTTTCATACTTTTCTGGGCCTTGATAGTGTTATTTACTTGGCAGTCAATGGGACAGTCACAAGCCTCCTGGTTTTCATCCAAAATATCTTGTGTTCCGAAGACGAACGAAGCTTTTACGGGTTTGGAATGACATGGGGGTAAGTGATTAATGACAAAATTTTCATTTTGGGATGGAGTAACCCTTTAATGTTAACCATTTACAGTTTGATTTTAGTCTTGAGGTTTAATCTTTTGAGCCAAAAGTTAAATACATAAAAAGAACTGAGGTTCTACAGAATAAAATCGATTATATTTGCATTATCTGAAAGAAATGCCAGGGCTTGCAAGCCAGCACAAGAATGTTAATGGACTTTGGTTTTGGTTCTATGTGCATTTAACAAACTTTAATGTATCAATACATACATTTTTGGTTTTAATATTTTTTTGTGTGTGGTAACCATTTCACAGACTGATACATTTCCAGAGTTATTAACATTGTGAATCTAGTACAGTTCAGTTTAATATTTTCTTTTTTTTTTTTTAAATCTAAATGTAATGTATGTAAGCAAAAAGGTACTCGAGGCGTGCTGTATTGTGAATAAGTCACAGCTGAAGGGGTTGCAGGCACTCCGCTTTGCGTCATGCCTAACAACGCCCTTCAGACATGACTGAAGAAAAAATGAATATATTAAAAACTGTAGTAGATTTACAATGTTTATAACTCTGGAAATGTATCATCACAGTCTGTGAAAAAAGTCCATTGAAAAATGTTCACTTAAATTTATTTTTAAATATTTAATTATTTTTTTAACTTTAATGTATTATAAAGTTTAAAGATTATTTAAAAAAACAAAAACAGGATGTGACTAAACTATCAAACTAAAAGGTTTGTAAATAGTCGAATAGAATAGAATAGATTCTTTTTCTAGCCAATATATTCTAGATTCTAAGAGAGCAAAGTAGATTCTAATAGTGTACCACAGTGATTTGGCCATTATGAGAATAATTACAGTATACATTGACAGGCTCTGTGTGTGTGTGTGTGTGTGTGTGTGTGTGTGTGTATGTGTGTTTGAGAGAGAGAGAGAGATAGTGTGTGGGTGTGAATAGTCCAATCTGTCTGCTCAGACTGTGCTCTGCTGGTGTTATTGGCTTAATCGCCCACATTATCAGATTGCACACTGGACTATGCTTTCAGTTATTTCAGACTTCATTTTTGCCCAAACATTTATCAAAAATCAAAACTCGAAAAAACATTCATTCAGTTTTATAACCCACTGATTTGTCATTGACTCTTAGGCATTGTTCATACTGCACATAAATCCGATTTGGTTTTCAAATCTGATCTTTAGGTCTGAGTGTGCACAGTGTCATTTTGCCGTTTGATTAAATATGATCCACTTCAGGAAGTGTCACCGATATCTAGTGTATCTACGTCAGCACAATGTCAAAAGACACATCCTGAATTATGAAAAGTGGCTATTTTGAAATCCGATCTGACCAGTTAGACTAGAAAATCAGATGTAATCGGTTTTCAAACCACATATGAATGTGGTTTGGATCAAGTTTGTAAACACTGGATTTCATGTGGTTTGTTTGCTATTCATACTACAAAAAACTAAACAGATTTGAGTCAGCTATGCCAAAAAAATCTGTCTGAACAAAGCATTAAACTCCCTGTGCTGGTGAGGCTTAGCGTGCTGCTTCACAGCAACAATACTGTAAGCTAGTAAAGCTGACCATTAACTCATCTATCCGCTTTTCCTCTCTCCTTTAGATGGACAAAGAGCTCAGCTCGTCCCCCAGGTCTAAGTCCAGATACACAGGCAAAGTGCGACTATGTGTTGCCCGCTACAAGTGAGTGGATCCACTACAGCTGTTGTAACACGTTACAATATGTTACAATAGGACGTTTGCTGTAATAATAGGTTATAGCATGTCATTAGCTATAATGATTTGTTATATCATGCCATTAGCTGTAATGATTAGGTGTAGAATAGCATTAGTCACAGTATCAGGTGTGCCTTTAAGAAATACTCTGGGTTAAGTACAAGTTCAGTATATCAACAACATCTGTGCACACTGTCAACTACCACAGACAAGAATTTTGACTCCTCTACCAAACATAGCAGATAAACGTTTAAAATGTGTTTTCAAACTGTTTTGATAGTATAATCATAGCACTTACGATAACATCATACAGTAGGCCTATGTGTTAGCATGAGATGGTTTGATGCAATTGCAAAATGATATCCAGTCTATTCAATTTACTGTAAAATCATGTAAACTTGGTAAAACGGGTGCAGTATCCATTTAAAAATACTAGAAAAGGTTGTGATGTAAGCATCTGCAAAACATGTTTTCCACATAACCAAATACTTCATCTGCCAAGAAAAGTAGTCCTACCTGAACAGGACACATACTGTACATACAGTTTAAATATCAAACTGAAGCATTCCCATAAAATGTTCACCAGAAATATGAGCTACACATTCTGCTTTTAGACCCTCCAGTCAACTTTCCCTATATGCTTCCAAGATCGTATCCCAAAAATAATGAAAAATTATGTTTCAAATGGGTTTCACCCCATTATATCAGGCTGGTTGGGATGTTCGAACAAACCAAGTACAGAGCTACAGTGTTTAATTTTCCATTTAAAAAAAAAATCACCCTGCAAATGACCTAGCAATGTCAGCATTTTGTGCTAATACTATTTTGACATTTAAAAAATGTAGACTCATCCTTTAGTTTTTTTATTTAATCCAGAATATACCTTTTAATGTAGGGTTTAATAGTGATCATATTGAAGTTCATGAATTGAATTCAGCATGTCCTCCCTGCAGTTATAACCCTTATGATGGCCCCAATGAGCATCCTGAAGCAGAGCTCCCCCTAGTGGCTGGGAAGTACCTGTATGTTTATGGGACTATGGATGAGGACGGCTTCTATGAGGGTATGTCATATTATAGGACTACTTTAGAGCTTCAAAAGTTTGGCATCAGTCAGATTTTTTTTTTTTTTTTTTAATTACAATTTTTGACAATGGTCTCTTGTGCTCAACAAGGCCACATTTATTTAGTTAAAAATACAGTAAAACTGTTATATTGTGAAATATTATTCAAATTTAAAATAACAGTTTCCTATTTGAATATATTTTAAAGTGTAATTTATTCCTTTGATGGCAAAGCTGAATTTTCAGCAGCCATTTTTCATGCTCCTGTTCATCACTCGGTACCCTTTTCTGTTCTCCAGGTGAGTTGTTGGATGGACAGCAGGGTCTCGTTCCCTCCAACTTTGTGGACTTTGTTCAGGATGAGGAGCTCCCATCGGTTCCTCTCTTGGACCGCATCAAGGAACCGTCCTACCTCAACCACAGCCCCGCCTCCATGCCCAGCAGTGCCGTGAGTACACTCAGCACGCTGCTCTCAGAGAAGCTGGACGCCCTGGGCTCGGGCACCGGGACGGGCACCAGCAGCAGCAGTGGGGTGAGCAGCTTGGGCATGAGCATGGGGCTGGGCATGGACTTTCTGGGACCCTGCAGCAATGGCACAGGCACGCTGGACGTGAACATCGACGAGATCGGAGAAGACATCGTGCCTTACCCCCGCCGCATTACCTTGATCAAGCAGCTGGCCAAGAGCGTGATCATAAGCTGGGACCCTCCGGTGGTGCTGCCCGGATGGACGCCCATCAGTGGCTACAACGTGCTGGTGGATCAGGAGGTACGCATGAGTGTGCCTTTCGGCGGCCGGACCAAGTCTTTGATCGAGAAGCTGAATCTGGCCTCCTGTACGCACCGCATCTCCATCCAGAGTATGACGGAGCGAGGGCTCTCCGATCCGCTGCGCTGCACACTGCTGGTGGGGAAAGATGTGGTGGTGGCGCCCTATTACCTTCGTGTGGAGAACATCACGCAAGTATCGGCTGAGCTCACCTGGATGCCGAGCAACAGTAATTACAGCCACATGATCTTCCTGAATGACGTGGAGTATGATGTTGTGAAGCCTGGAGGGTACAAATACCACTTCTACAACCTGAAGCCCATGACGGTGTATAAGATACGGGTGTTGGCCCGGCCCCATCAGATGCCCTGGCAGCTTCCCCTTGAGCAGAGGGAGAAGAAGGAGGTCTCAGTGGAGTTCTGCACACAGCCAGCCGGTGGGTCAACACTGAACTCATCTCAATTTCTTATTATAGTGATTTGAGATCTGGTTATCTGTAGGGCTGTCAGTCAATTCAAAATTAAATCTGATTAATTGCATAATATTTTGTTGTGTCATAGCTCATCATGCGTTCTTGCAAAAACAAGATGGTACTTCAAGACTGAATTCCTCCAGTGGTAGGAATATTTCTTATTACAGAATTTACAAATCAGGGGTCATGATTAATACTAATTATATATATATATATATATATATATATATATATATATATATATATATACAGTGGGTACGGAAAGTATTCAGACCCCCTTAAATTTTTCACTCTTTGTTATATTGCAGCCATTTGCTAAAATCATTTAAGTTCATTTTTTTTCCTCATTAATGTACACACAGCACCCCATATTGACATAAAAACACAGAATTGTTGACATTTTTGCAGATTTATTAAAAAAGAAAAACTGAAATATCACATGGTCCTAAGTATTCAGACCCTTTGCTGTGACACTCATATATTTAACTCAGGTGCTGTCCATTTCTTCTGATCATCCTTGAGATGGTTCTACACCTTCATTTGAGTCCAGCTGTGTTTGATTATACTGATTTGACTTGATTAGGAAAGCCACACACCTGTCTATATAAGACCTTACAGCTCACAGTGCATGTCAGAGCAAATGAGAATCATGAGGTCAAAGGAACTGCCTGAAGAGCTCAGAGACAGAATTGTGGCAAGGCACAGATCTGGCCAAGGTTACAAAAAAATTTCTGCTGCACTTAAGGTTCCTAAGAGCACAGTGGCCTCCATAATCCTTAAATGGAAGACGTTTGGGACGACCAGAACCCTTCCTAGAGCTGGCCGTTCGGCCAAACTGAGCTATCGGAGGAGAAGAGCCTTGGTGAGAGAGGTAAAGAAGAATCCAAAGATCACTGTGGCTGAGCTCCAGAGATGCAGTCGGGAGATGGGAGAAAGTTGTAGAAAGTCAACCATCACTGCAGCCCTCCACCAGTCGGGGCTTTATGGCAGAGTGGCCCGACGGAAGCCTCTCCTCAGTGCAAGACACATGAAAGCCCGCATGGAGTTTGCTAAAAAACACCTGAAGGACTCCAAGATGGTGAGAAATAAGATTCTGTAGTTTGATGAGACCAAGATAAAACTTTTTGGCCTTAATTCTAAGCGGTATGTGTGGAGAAAACCAGGCACTGCTCATCACCTGTCCAATACAGTCCCAACAGTGAAGCATGGTGGTGGCAGCATCATGCTGTGGGGGTGTTTTTCAGCTGCAGGGACAGGACGACTGGTTGCAATCGAGGGAAAGATGAATGCGGCCAAGTACAGGGATATCCTGGACGAAAACCTTCTCCAGAGTGCTCAGGACCTCAGACTGGGCCGAAGGTTTACCTTCCAACAAGACAATGACCCTAAGCACACAGCTAAAATAACGAAGGAGTGGCTTCACAACAACTCCGTGACTGTTCTTGAATGGCCCAGCCAGACCCCTGACTTAAACCCAATTGAGCATCTCTGGAGAGACCTAAAAATGGCTGTCCACCAACGTTTACCATTCAACCTGACAGAACTGGAGAGGATCTGTAAGGAGGAATGGCAGAGGATCCCCAAATCCAGGTGTGAAAAAGTTGTTGCATCTTTCCCAAAAAGACTCATGGCTGTATTAGATCAAAAGGGTGCTTCTACTAAATACTGAGCAAAGGGTCTGAATACTTAGGACCATGTGATATTTCAGTTTTTCTTTATTAATAAATCTGCAAAAATGTCAACAATTCTGTGTTTTTCTGTCAATATGGGGTGCTGTGTGTACATTAATGAGGAAAAAAAAATGAACTTAAATGATTTTAGCAAATGGCTGCAATATAACAAAGAGTGAAAAATTTAAGGGGGTCTGAGTACTTTCCGTACCCACTGTATATATAAACTATGAATATAATTAAATGTAATAATTATTTCTTAAGACATTTATTTAATTAAATGCATTAAAATGATCAAAAGTGACAATAAAAACTTTTGTAATGTTGTAATGTATTTGTTTCGAATCAGTGCTGTTCTTTTGAACATTCATCAGAGAATCCAGAGAAAATGTATCACAGTTTACAGAAAAATATTAAGCAGCACAATTGTTTTCAATATTTATAATAATAATAAGAAGAAATGTTTATTGATCACCAAGCATATTAGAATTATTTCTGATGGATCATGTGACACTGATGATTGGAGTAAAGATTGATGAAAATTTGTTGTTGCCATCTCATAAATAAATTCGATTTTAAAATATACATTATTAAAATAGAAACCTGTTATTGTAAATTGTAATGATATTTCTCATTATTACTGTTTTTTTATTTTTTATTTTGGGGGGGTTAAATACATATAGCCTTGGAGAGCATATGATTTTAACAACCTATAACTTTTCATTTTAAATTATCACTCTAAATTGTTAAATTGTCAGCACTAGTTATCACTCCTTTACTACTATTACTAAGCCCTTTTAAGAACTGTGCAAAACTTGTCACCACCATGCCAGGATGTTGTGTGTGGTTGGTAGGCCGTTGCTATGTGGTTGCAAAAATGTTTTGCTTCTAAATGGTGGGTAGCACAATGTAGTGTAGTTGCTAGGGTTTTCTGAATAGTTTTTGCTAGGAGTTCTCTGGCTGCTCTGTAATAAATCCATGGGCTAGTTTCTTGCAGATTTTCAATATTTTTTAGCCCTATGATTATTTCCAAGCCAAAGAAATGTCAGTGATGCCATGTTTTAGGGTATGATATCTCAAGAATTATAATTGCTGGTACCTCAAAATGAGCAAAATGTTGTACCATACACAACTAAAATATGAATCTCACATTTTGATCATGACGGAATAAAACTGACAGAAAGCCTAATAAGGCTTATGCTTAAGATTAAAACACATGTATTGGTATTCTTTTTATGGATGTAATTAAGCCCCCAGTACCACCCACGTCAAGAAATGTTTCACTTTTTTTAACTTTTAAGGGCCAATTATGAATATATCTCTACCCAGAGTAGAATCTGAAAGTGTATACTTCAAGGGAACAAGTCTGTCTTTGTATCTACCAACTCCTAAGAGACCAGCAATCATAATCCTTGTCCAATTATAATTCTCATCCAAATATTTTGAAGACGGTGCTTCCTCAGAGAAAACGTCCTTACTACTGTATATCATACAAGTTGTAAATTTTTTGTGGGAGTTCCTAGTGCCAGATAACAGTTAACATTAAGCATGTAACCTTGCTGTTTGTTATGCAGTTCCTATTCATCAATTTGCCTTGCTAAAGGAGGAGACTGGACGTTTAGTGCTCCATAATGAGCTTCCTACCCTAGAGAGACTGTAGACAAGCACAAGCTGCCTTCATTAAAAGAAGCCTATGGCACGTTAGCATATAAACGAAGAGCTGTCGGCTCTGGTTTTCACATAACACCTATTACGCAGACGTCTACCTGAGATGTTGATCAACCGAGTTGCATTTTGCTTTTCTTCATCTCTCAACGCTGTTCCCAGCGGACCCTGAAGATGCCTTGCTTTGAAGCAGAGACGAATGAGAGCGGAGGAAATGAATGAATGCGTGATGAATGGAAATGGGACGAGCGTTTGCCGCAGTAGGGAAGTGGAGCGACTGAAGATGAAAAGAGGAAGAATCAGAGAGGATGTGAGAAAGGGGAGGGTGGAGGGGGATGCCCGGTATTCTGCTTCTGAGGGAGTCCTCGCTTGCTCGTTTTTTACTGTCTACCACATTATTTCATACCGGCACACACACTCATAGATGTATACGCTCTCATTGCAATGCCAAGAAGCAGAGCAGACGTGCGTATTAGGATGCTTTCAGTGCCAGCTCATTCTTCCCTCCCATCCTGAGTGTGACAGCCATTGTCCAGGGAGGAAAAGAAAGGCTGTCAGCATTAGTACGGCTGTCTCCTGCCGTGCCGTAGCTCTCAGCAGAGCCTGTGATCATTAAAAGTTGCAGTTTTTATTGCTACAGAATGCTAATTAACCCTAATCTTCTGTTTGGTGTGTGGAGAGACCCGAATATGTTTTTAATATCTCAAAAATCACACTTCATATATCATTAGTTTGATACTTAATGAAGTATTCATACTTCAAACGTTTATAAATGTCTGTCACTTTTGATCAATTTAATGCATCCTTGATGAATAAAAATATTAATATACTACTAATAACCACAATACTGACCCCAAACTTTTGAATGGTACTGTATCTTCATTAAATAAGCATGACAGCAATACATAAGATGCTTTCCATCATTCTTATGGTGAATACCAAAGCACAGTCTTCAGCAGTATTTACATAGTGGTTGGTGTGCAAAAGCACTACATTTACCTTGTAAAGCTAATAAATTTTAGAATTGCGCAATTTAATAAAAAACAGTGTGACCAGAGTAGTCGGCAGTCATGAGCCAATAAATCTTGTGAGAGAGTTCTTTTTAGCGAATTGAAAACATACCGCACAAACAAAGGAGCCAGACTTGCAAGAAAATGATTCTTATGAGTCATTTCATTTTGCAAAACATACAGTACAGGGAAAGGGAAGTGGTGTGTGGCCAAGTATGGTGACCCATACTCGGAATTTGTGCTCTGCATTTAACCCATCCAAGTGCATACACACAGTAGTGAACATACACCTGGAGCAGTGGGCAGCCAATGCTGCGGCGCCCGGGGAGCAGTTGGGGGTTTGGTGCCTTGCTCAAGGGTCTCACCTCAGTCGTGGTCCCTGCCGGACCCGAGACTCGAACCCACGACCTTCGGGTTACAAGCCCGACTCTCTATCCATTAGGCCACACTGTACAGTGCAACCAGAGAAGCCAGATTCCCCAGTAAATGACTCTGTCATTCTTTTTGTTGAATCAAATCAACAGTCAGTCAATAGTCTGATTTACCTTATAAAGTTAATACATGTTATAATTGTCATTTCATTTTATAAATTGTCATTTTACTACATGCTACCTTTAATAAAACTTAAAGTAATATGTGAAAAACAATTCAACCCAGATTAGCTGGAAAGCGATATATCAGATGCAACATCCATGGCTTTGTGCACCCAACTTGCTTTTTTAAAAAAGATGAAGAAAATGAAAGTCATGCTTTTAAAGTATTAACAGGAATGTTTTTTTCTCCCACAATGCCTTTGGCTGATCTATTTTTTTTTAAAGGGGACCTATTATGCCCCTTTTTACAAGATGTAAAGTAAGTCTCTGATGACCCCAGAGCGTATAATGTGAAATTTTAGCTCAGAATACCCCACAGATAAATTTGTATAGCTTGTTAAAATTGCCACTTTTAGGGTATGAGCCCAAACACGCTGATTTTGAGTATGTTGCTTTAAATGCAAAAGAGCTGTTGCTCCTGGAGAAGAGGGCGGAGCTTCAAGAGCTCAAGCTCCTGCATTAGCAGTGCTAGCCTTTGTAAATAAACATTCCACTATTAGTACAAGCCAGTTATCTTTACAGAAAACATACTCTGTTTCAAAGTCATCTGATTATACTGTGCATAATAAATTCGCGTTTATGAATTACACAGACGGGGAGCACGGCAGGAAAAAATAACAACATAGCTGGTCTCATGCTATCACAAACTTTATAAGTCCCACTTCTGATTATGAGCTCGACAACTTCAAGCGATCGACTCACACTGCTTTCATATGCAACTTTTAAAGGGGTCATATGATGTTGCTAAAAAGAACATTATTTTGTGTATTTGGTGTAATGCAATGTGTTAATTATTATATAAACATTATTTTCCACATACTGTACATTATTGTTGCTCCTCTATGCACCGCTTTTCTGAAACGTGTCGATTTTTACAAAGCTCATCGTTCTGAGAAGCGAGGTGTGCTCTGATTGGCCAGCTATCCAGTGCGTTGTGATTGGCCGAATACCTCAAGCGTGAGACGGAAATGTTACGCCCCCTTACCGTATTGTGATGCCGTGTCCCGGCGCGACGACACAAAAACAATAAAACCCATTACAAACGAGGCATTTATTGCATCCAGTGGGGACATAATTACTGATTATAATGACTTATACTGTCTTTTTACACGTTGTGTTGCATCTCGCCGCGTAAACATTACCATGTCTGCATTTGTGATCGGAGAAACAACAAACAACAAGCACTATTCTACACATCTCAAAACTCGCGTTTGAATCGTCAAACGTACTTACAGGCTGTGAGTCAGAAGCGTCAGACTGTCCTTGCAAAGTTGGAATGGCCCCACTTTATAGAAACAGCCTTTGTGCAAGCCAGCATTGTAGGCTACTCTTCCAGGTTCAGGAAATAGTCCTCAGTAAAATGCACTGCACACACTCTAATATTTGGGTTGAACTGTTCTGGAACGGTGTTGTAAATACAACTTAACAACTGATTTTCTAGTTGTGTCCTCTTTTGGAAGCCCAAAGAAAGTAGTTTCACTTTCACAACGAAACACAGTGTCTCCAGGACATGGCGCCGGCGGCAGCAACAACACTACAGCGAGAATAAAAGTCCCGCCCTCTTTCTTTGCGTATACATTTGGGCGGTGTTTTGCAAATCTCCCCACACTGTGACGTAGACATGTGGGGGCGTATTTGAACGAGCCGTTTTAGGGGGCGTGGTCGAGTCTTTTATAAAGAATATCTCTTTCGTTTTGAGACTTTAGTCTTTGCAACTTCAGGGATCTTATCTATGCACAAACAGCTTGTAACACTCCAAAGAGAAAGGAAAACTTGAAATCGCATCATATGACCCCTTTAACTATCACATTCCTATTCACGATCATTCTGATAGCACTTGAAGGCAGCATCAGTGAAAACAGGCAGAGACAATGATAGCTTTAGCAGTTAGCCTTTCAGAGTGCCAAGAAGCTCTTTCAGAAAGGCAATTTGGAAAACAAACGCATGATACTTACTTTGTCTGGAGCTGACATTCGCGCACGAAACATTGGTATTGATTCCTAAACTTTTAGGGGATGTTACAGATTTTTTCCGGGATATTTCCTTCGAAAATGAAATTTAACCACAGTGTCCTCGGCTCAGATGGGGCAGATTACGGGGACTCCTATGTTCATTAGTGCATCCCAAAACACAACACTTGTAATGCCTCTTTGGCACTGACATTGTATATATCCCCAGTAATGGTGGACTGCAGCTTCTCACTCAGGCCAGGGCTGTGTTTATGCAAATAGGGCAGAGAGCGTCACAAATAAGTGGGACTTGTTCCCCTCTGTGACGTGAACAGAGGGAGAATTTCTCTTTAGAATAGCTCTTTTGGAGAGACTGTTCATGATTTATTGGTTTTATAAAAAAATGAGTTGGTGGATTTTTAACATTATAGGCTGGTTGTTTTCACACACTGCAGCCATACAACTGTGTTCAAACACCTTATAAAAGTGATTTTTGCATAATAGGTCCCCTTTAAATAGATACTTTTAATTGATATAGGACGTTAATTAAGAAAAGGCCACTCCTGATGGAACGGTCCTGCTCGCAGATTATCGAATTTCCAGCACAGTGGAGTGCATGCCTCAGGACATCTTGACATCTTGAGATAAATGAACCCTCGGTCTAGTCTAGCTCACATTGTGTTCCCCTCCTACAGACTGTGTTATACGTACAGGGCAATGTAAACCCATCAGCGGGCTTCCCTGCAGACTAACAGTGCAGGCTTTTGTTACGTGACACCCATCTGCAGGCGTTTAGCCGTGCAGCGCCGGCCTCAAATGAAGGCCTGATCAGATAAAGACAGCCTTTGAGCTGTTTTCAATTACAGAGCATTGATCCGGTTCCTCTGGATCAACTTCACAAATTACATGATCCACTTTTAGCTCCACTGTCTTTCCATAGGCACTCAGTCATGCCCCTGATGTCTCTGGACCGATCAGCACCCCGAGCGGCCCTTGGGCTCTGATCAGTGAGGGGTGGCCATTGATTAAGCACTCCCCCCGATGATCTGTCATGTGGTGGGCAGAGAAGTGATCAGTATGGATTAGTGTGATCCATCGAAGAGTTCAAACCTGTGACAGGACTACCTGCTTTCTGAGATCAGGATGGCTTGTCTTAATTGATTGTTGGACTGAGCACTTGTCACTCGGAAACAGTTTACAATACATTTTAATTAGTGTTTTAGTATACAAGACATATGATGGCATCTCTCAAACACAATTAAATGCTGTTAAAAAGTTAAAATATATATTTTTTTTAAAGTAAAAGCTTTGTGTGAAGAAAAATACTGAAATTTGATTACTTATCCAAAATTTGCGGCCCTAGATCTCAAATATTTTTCACACTTGTCCACTTTTAACGGTGATGCCATCATTTACAATAAATAATGGTGAGAAATGTCTTTCTATTGAGCTGTCAAGTCGCCTTTTTATGTAGCTCTTAGTATAATACAGATTGTTTCAAAGCAACTTTACGGTGACAAACATGACGATGATTCAGCGATACAAATTCAATTCTGTTGTATTGAGTTGAAATCAGTTCATTGTTGATTCAGTTTGGTTTCAATAGCTGTGTTAAGTGTCTCCAACTAAGCAAGCCAAAAGGGAGACAGTGGCAAGGAACCCAAACTCCATCAGTGACAGAAATGGTGTAAAAATCTTGGGAGAAACCAGGCTTAGTTGGAGGGCCAATTCTCCTCTGGTCAGATGAACCAACATGGTGTGGCTGCACCACAAGATTGTGGAATGATATTTTTTTTGTCAAGAATATCAATACAGTTCCTTCTCCTTGAAGATTGGGATACATTACGCCAGAGTTTGGTGAAGAGAGTCGAAGCTGGTCATAGAGTCTGTGCACAGGACATGTCTAGTTATCATGGTCTTCGCAAAGACCTGTCCCAGGCTGCATGCAAAAACAAGATACAAATGATTTTTATGAACCAGTACTGTTTAGCAAATCAAAAACTTACTGTATGTTGCAACCAGAGTACCTGAAATAAATGACTCTTATGATCCAATACATTTTAGTGAATCAAAAACTTACAGTACGACCAGAGTAGCCAGATTCATGAGCAAATGACTCTTATGAGCATTTTTTTTTTAGCAAATCAAAAACATGCAGCATGACCTGAGTATTCAGGTTCACAAGCAAATGACTCTGATGAGCTGATTCTTTTTAGTGAATCAAAAACAAGCATTGACCACTGTAGCTAAATTCACACGTAAGTGTTCCTTATAAGCCCGTTCTTTTTAGCAAATCAGAAAGTACGGCCAGAGTAGTCGGACTGACAAGCAATTGACTCTGATGATCTGATTCTTTTTAGTGAATCAGAAACACGCAGTGTGATATGTACAGTGATTCCCAAATTGAATGACTCTTATGAGTCGTTTTGTTTTGACAAGTTACTGATTTGAATAAGTCTGAAACACTGTGTAATTTATAGCATTAACAAAGAGAAAATTTCTTTCTGTATGGAAGAATATGTAAACAAAATGGACATTGTAACTGAAATCTCTGCAAATGAATTGGAATTTAATCCAAATTAGAATCAGATCGAAACAAATTGAGAGTGAATCAGAATCAAATCAAAATTTGTATCAATACCCAGCCCTAACAAACGCCATCTGGTAACTGGTTACAACACATTTAAATGTTTTGAATTAAAACCAAGTGAGAGATGAGGTGAATGATGCCTGCTCAGTACTATTATGCTAAATAGCTGAAATGATAACAGAGCATTGTGTGTTTTAGGTTCAGAGATGGTGCGGTCCATTGCTGGCTGCCACATAAAACACTCAGTATGATTAAGACGAATGAAACTAACCCTAACCCTTTTTTTTTATTTATTTATTTATTTTTTTCAATGCTTTATTCATTCAATGCCACAAGAACAAGAGGTATTACATATTCACATGATCAAATAAACATTAGCTGCCAGAGAAAAAAGAAAGGAGAGAAAAAATGAAAAAAAGAAAAAAAAGGAAGAGAATTACAGAAATTTCAATGTTTTCAAAGCATTACGTTTTCAGTACTTTTTTGTTTTTTGTTTGTTTCAAGAGATTTACATATAATTGAAAGTCATTTATAAAATGTACAAAGTTTGGTTTACATCGAGCCCACTTCTTCTTATGTATATGGAATTTTCCAGGCAAAATAAACAAATTTATAAAATGTTGTTCTTTACAATTCAAATTTTCGTTTTCTGTATAAAAAGTACATCAAATATACAAATTTCTATCATACACTCCAATTTTCTGTTAATATAGAATTCCAAATCCTTTCGAAATAATCTTGAATAAATACAATGAAAAAAAAAAAAAGATGCAAAATAGTTTCTTTTTCTTGACCACAAAATTCACAGGTATACAAAATGTTAAGCTTAAATCTTTCCAAAACATGCTTAGCAGGATAAATTCTATGAAGTATTTTGTAAGACACTTCCTTAATTTTGTTATTGATACAAAACTTATTTGGCAATTTCTATGCTTTAACCCAAGAGATATTACCAAATAAAGAAGACCAAAAAAACCTTGCTGCAGGTAAAGACACAGAACAAAGAGCATTCCTTATAATCTTATTTCCACATTGTTGTCTTAAAACATCAACATTTTTAACCATGCTGATTTCTTCTGAGATACAGTTTTTTAAAAGTAACATCACACTCTTTGGAATTGCGTCAAAAACAATAGCAAATTCTCTTGGTTTAACAAGTAATTGAAATTTCTGAAGAAATTCAGTATAAGACAACAAATTCCCAATGGGAATTAACTAACTGTCTTACTAAAAGAATATCTTCCTTGAACTAAGTATGATAGAATAAAGATTTGTTTTTAAATAATATGTCCTTGTTATTCCATATGAAATAGTTGTGGGTGAAAAATTGTGCTTATACACCAATTTCCATGCTAACAGGGCTTGTCTGTGAAAACCGGCCAATTTAACAGGAATTTTGTCAACAGAAAAATTACATTTCAACAAAAAGTCTATGCCTCCAAGAATATTAAATATATAATTAGGAAATGCATTCCAAGGACTTTCTCTATTCTTCATAAACTCTATCAACCATTTCAATTTAAAAGTTTCATTAAGAGTATTATAATCTAAGACCTCCAGTCCCCCTTGCTCTTTAGGATTACAAATTATCTCTTTTTTTTTTTTTAAATAATGATAAAAAAAAATATTTTTTTTTAATAAAAATAAAAAAGGAGAGAGAGGGCAACCTTGCCTAATGCCACGATGAATATCAAATCTTTGTGAGGTACCATGAGCAAGTTACAAACAGAACTATTACACCCACTATATAATGTTTTAACTGCTTTCAAAAACATATCTCCAAAACCAAAGAATTTAATAACTTTGAAAATAAAACTATGAATCACCGTATCAAATGCTTTATAGAAATCAATAAATAAAACATAAAAAAACTGTCATCCTCAATAAAGTGATTATAATCAATCATATCTAAGACTAGTCTAATATTATTCCTGATATGATGGCCTTGCATAAACCCTGATTGTTCTATATCAATTATTTTGTCTAAACCTTGCTTCAGTCTTCTAGCAAAAATCATTGCAAACAATTTACTGTCATTATTTAGCAAACTAATGGGCCTCCAATTTTCAGTGAATAACTTGTCTTTATTAGGTTTGGGAATCAGCGTTATAACTCCTTGTTTTAATGAAACAGGCAATTCACCATTTTGTATAGCTTCTACAAACACTAATAATAAAAAGGGAGAAAGTTCTTTGGAAAAAGTCTTATAAAAATCGCAGGTTAGCCCGTCATTGCCTGGAGATTTGTTATTCTTTAATAAGTGTATGCACTCTCTCAACTCTTCAATGTCTATTTCTTTATCACAAATATTCTGAAAGTTCTGGTCTATTTTTTTTGGTATCGCTGATCAAGGTATTTAAAAAAGTATCAATGTCGGAAGAAGCTGAAATGGGAGAATACAAATTACTAAAAAACTGAGCAACATATTTTGAAATAACTGAGGAATTGTCTACTAAATTATTGTTAATCATTAATTTTGAGATTGAGGCTAAATCACGGTTTCTTTTTTCAAGGCCAAAAAAAAATATTTTGTATTTTTTCCCCCTTTTTCTAACCATTTAAGTCTAGTTCTGATAAATGCTCCTCTTGCTTTATCCTCATAGATCTTTTCTAATTCAATTTTGCAATAAATCTAATTTTTGTAACTCACAATCAGTCAAAGCTTCCTTTTTCTTTTTACACAAATTAAAAATATCCTCAATAATTGATTTTTCTTTAATTTTTATAGTTTTTGTTTCCAATTTTCCTTGATTAATAAATGCTGTCCTAATATCAAACTTCATTAATTCCCAATATTTTCCATATGATTTTTCTAAATCTGCAAGTGTTCTATATTTTTCAATAATACCTTTAATTTCTTCCTTTAAACATTAATTTTCAAGCAATTTGTTATTTAATTTTCAATAGTTGTTGTTTTTTGACTGATTTATCTTGTACCAGATTAAGACGAATCTGCCCAAATAAATTCAGGGTGCTGACATAAGCAAATACACTGTGATAGTCTATGCACAGCTGGCGTCCCTTACAGCTGTAAAGCGCACGCATGCACACCCACACGGACATTTACATGCCCATTACACATGCATCATATTTTTATGCACAAGCATGCACGTGTTTCTGAAAAAAGAATGCATGCCACAGCCCTCCTACAAACACAACAGTAGACCTACACGGATTTGCTTGAATCATGATACAGTGTAACAAACTCACAAAGCAACTCTTTTTTGTTTCAGGTCCTCCTTTACCTCCTCAGGATGTGCAGGTTCAGTTGGGACAGACACCCGGAGTCTTGCAGATCCGTTGGAAGCCTCCTCCCCTCACTCCTACTGGCACTTCCAATGGAGCCAATGTAATTGGATACATAGTCTGCACTAAAGGTCAAAAGGTGAAGTGATGTTGCCGATTCTTACTATCATCATGCCGTTTGTGCATAACAGCTACTGATTTGCAATAAGCAGTGGTCCCTGCTAATGAAGCCAATGAAAGGTCTAAGATCACCTTGGAGGTTGAACATGTTATGCTAGTTCACATTTTTGAAGTGCAGGTTTCATTCTGCTCACTGGCACCATCAGATGATCGCTTTGGTCATTGCATGGCCGATGTTTTCCCTGTGTTATATAATGCAGGGGTTTATGTAAGTAATTTTGGATAATCTGACAAAAATATATTTGGAAATAATATTGACCTCTTTTCGTGAGACAAAAGAAAAACAGTACAGTTATTTATGTATCATATATACAAATGTATTTTATTTCTGAGATGTTTTTCATGTACCAGTAGGTTTAAAAGAGGCAGATCTTAACAATAAGGATGTCTGGATGATCCAGGACCAGTGTGAGGAATTTTTGGACTTGTTGACAGAAATGTCGCTATGCAATTTTGTCACCTTGTTTTACATTCATAAAATGTTATGTTTTTATGCCTGGCAAGCCTAAACTTTGGTGTTCTATGATGCATTAAGCATCTAGCTGTCTAACATTTGTCAAAAATGTGAGAATTACTTGTTGTACTCTTACAAATATCATCTGTAATAGTAGCTTAAAATGCTAAACAAATCACCATATGCTGCTGTTTTCTAACAAAAGTGTGTTTATGAATTTATTTCTGTCAGAGAATTAAACTATAGCTGTGTAATTTCCAGCTGTTATTGCAAATAAAATTCTATCAATTATTGCATGTATGTATTTGGAAATTATTTTAAAATAAATTTTAAATAAAAATAAAATATTGAACAAACAAAAGAAAATATGTACTAAAATATGTTATTTCATTAGATAGATTATTTTATATTTATTTTACATTTATATATGCATTATATATGTATAATTATTAAAGTTAAAAAATATATATATAATGTATTTATTTCTAACAAATTTCAAATTATCAGTGAAGTATTTCATATTTTTATTTATATTTTTATTTTAATTAAACATATATTGAATGTATTTATTTTTAACACAAAATGTATTGCTAAATCATTTTTTATGATGGGGCTAGTGAAAATAAAAAAATAAATAAAAAAATGACAGTACAAGTACAAATCTGAATAACTGCCTGACTATATCAGCGGACAACACTCATAGTTTATCCTTGCTAAGGCACATTTGTTTATCCCGTATTTCTTTTGTTTGCTTGTTTTCAGATAGCAGAGATAATGTACCCCACAGCAGATTTCGTTACAGTGGAACTGAACCGTATCCAGTGTCTGGAAGCGCGGGAGGTCGTCGTGAGGACAATATCAGCACAAGGAGAGTCGCAGGACTCTCCCGTGGCCACCATTCCGCACAACCTCCTGGTGCCTCACCCCCACGGACACCTCCAGTCTCACCTCCAGACTCACCCGCCTCCCTACCCACAAGCCTACCCCCCAACCCATCCACAACCGCACGTCCAGCCCCACTCCATCCCGCCATCCCACCCTCATCCACCACCCTCGCACTCCCACGTCCACCCCTCGCCCTCCCCGTACCCCATGTCTAAACCCAAACTCCTACCAAGTGCCAGAGACCCACATGCCAAAGAGTCAGAGATGGGCAGGCGAATGGGGCAGCCCTGGGAGCCGCATCCCCGGGCTCCGTCACCCTTACCGCCCCCTTCGCACCCGGGACACACACTGGAGCCCCCTCACATAGAGGGCCGGCGCTCACCCTCCCCTCAGAGGATCTTGCCTCAACCTCAGGGAGTGCCCATTCCTAACACAGTGGCTCGTGCTATGGCCCGCCAGGCGGCGCAGAGGAGCACCCCGAACAGCAGGGTGAGTCCACTGGTTTGTCGGGTTAGATGAGGAAGTTGATGATCAAGATAGTTGCTGGAATGCACATGCTCTGTTTCAGGTGGAGAGGAGGAACATCTTTAGCGAGAGAGGTAACGCTCTGCATTCATTAAACTCAGATGAGGAGGAGGACGGGTACGATTCCCCTCATGCCAGGCGAAGAGGAACTTCTGTGGACGAGTTTCTCAGAGGTTCTGAGCTGGGCAGACACGTGAGTCTAAGGAACAGCAATCTTTTTGTACTGCACAAGAAAACTTGTTTAGGGTGCTTTGGGTCAGCTGTCAGGACTGTAATGGACATTTCTGTTTATTTATGCTTTACAAATCATTACAAAATTTGCATTCAAAGCATGACATTATATTATATTGAATTACATTATACTCATATTATTATGTTGATATTATATAGAATTAATTAATTAACACTTGTGAAATGCCATGCCAATATCTCTGTCCTAAAATGTTGAAAAAATACATACTTGATGGGGTGTTTTTTATTGTAACTTATTTCAAAAAGTGGAACTTTCATATATACTAGATTCATTACATGTAAAGTAAAACATTTCAGAAGTTTTTTTTTGTTTGTTTTAATTTTGATGATTAGAGCTTACAGCTCATGAAAGTCAAAAATCCAGTATCTCAAAATATTATAATATTTATATTTGAGTTTCATTAAATGACCATCCCTACAGTATAAATTTCGGGTATCTATTTTTCTTTGAAACTACATTAATTAGGAAGACTGCTGACTTGGCAATGGTCCAGAAGACAATCATTGACACCCTCCACAAAGAAGGTAAGTCACAGAAGGTCATTACTGAAAGGGGTGGCTGTTCACAGAGTGCTGTATCAAAGCATATTAAATGCAAAGTTGACTGGAAGGAAGAAATTGGGTAGGAAAAGGTGCACAAGCTACATGGATGACCGCAAGCTTGAGAATACTGTCAAGCAAAGCCGATTCAAACACTTGGGAGAGCTTCACAAGGAGTGGACTAAAGCTGCAGTCAGTGCATCAAGAGTCACCACGCTCAGACGTCTTCAGGAAAAGGGCTACCAAGCCACTTCTGAAACTGAAACAACGCCAGAAGCATCTTACCTGGGCTAAGGAGAAAAAGAACTGGACTGTTGCTCAGTGGTCCAAAGTCCTTTTTTCAGATAAAAGTAAATTTTGCATTTCATTTGGAAATCAAGGTCTGGAGTATGGAGGAAGACTGGAGAGGCACAGAATCCAAGCTGCTTGAAGTCCAGTGTGAAGTTTCCGAAGTCAGTGATGATTTGGGGTGCTGTGACATCTGCTGGTGTTGGTCCATTGTGTTTTACCAAGTCCAAAGTCAATGCAGCCGTCTACCAGGAGATTTTGGAGCACTTTATGCTTCCATCTGCTGACAAGCTTTATGGAGATGCTGATTTCCTTTTCCAGCAGGACTTTAGCACCTGCCCACAGTGCCAAAACCACTTCCAAGTGATTTGCTGACCATGATATTACTGTGCTTGATTGGCAAGCCAACATGCCTGATCTGAACCCCATATGGAGTCTATGGGATATTTTCAAGAGAAAGATGAGAAACAGTCGATCCAACAATACAGATGAGCTGAAGGCTCAATAGTGCCTCAGCAGTGCCACAGGCTGATCGCTTCCATGCCACACCTCACTGATGCTGGAGTTTGTGCTAAAGGAGCCCGACCAAGTATTGAGTGCAGAAATGAACATACTTTTAAGCATAACTTTACATAACTTGAGATTTTCTGTTTTGCAAATCCTTTTTTTGATTGATCTTAGGAAATATTCTAATATTTTGAGATACTGGATTTTTGACTTTCATGAGCTGTAAGCTCTAATCATCAAAATTAATAAAAAAAAAAAAAAAACTTTTGAAATGTTTTTCTTTACATGTAATGAATCTAGAATACATGAAAGTTTCACTTTTTGAAATAAGTTACAAAAAAAAGAACTTTTTCACGATATTCTAATATTTTGAGATGCACCTGTATATCAAATTGTTGGTTATAACTATGCTTTGTAACTTTGAAATATTGCTCTGTGTGTGTGTGTGTGTGTGTGTGTGTGTGTGTGTGTGTGTGTGAGTATTTATATGTATTTACCAATCTGGCAAATAAAAATATTGGCAGGGCAAGTATAAAATATGAGCTAAAATGTGACATTCATTAATTTTTACATGTGGGCCAAATAGGCCTCCAAATATGGGCCTAAATTATTCTTGGGGCCTCCTTATGATTATTTATTTATTTATTTTTTACTTTTATCATCCAGTGTTTTTTAATAATAATAAAGCAAGAATATGCAAATGAAAATATATAAATTCAAAATCCCAAGAAAACAAGCAACACATCCAAACTATACAAATAACAAAACAAAGACAGATTTGCAAAAACCAATTAAGAGCGAAGTACTGATGAGCAAATTTAGGAACCAGAAACATAATAAAACCAGAGTGTAACTAAGTAAAATTTCAGTTGAGTTTTGAAGATTTCTTTCTGGAGTGTTAAATCATGAAGATTTCCGTTTCTGTACCTCCAGCATCATCACTATAGCCACAGTGAGGAGTACTACACCGAGAGCAGTCGGGGCTCCGATCTATCTGACATCATGGAGGAGGATGAGGAGGAGCTGTACTCGGAGATGCAGCTGGAAGAAGGGCGCCGCCGCAGCATCAACTCACACAACACATTAAAGGTATGGAACAGACACCCTTCCGGCCGCCGTCTGTCTTGTGCGTGGGCCACAGGGCCGCAGGCTAGTGGCTGGGACAGACGAAGGGGGATGGAGTATGCCGTGTTCTCTAGGGCTCCTCCCAAGGCGTGGTACTAGATGATTGGCTTTTCATCCTTATAGAATAGGCTTGAAAGTCCAACTGCAGTTCAGTTAAGGTGGTCTTTAGAGGTAAGAGTATTTTTTTGTTATAAAGTAACTCAGTGGATTTGTCCTGAATGTGACTAGCGCTGGGTTTTTTGTGTTTTTGTGATGGTGAATTTTAAACAGGGGGTGTTAGAACTCTGATGTTGTACACAAAGCTTGAGCGGCAGGATCTTAACAGGTCACCCCATCCTCAGTCTCTCCTGGGTCCTAAAAGCTGTTTCTTTGCACTCCCAAACTTCGACATCATCCAGTCATTTAGCCAGCTTTGTATAAGCCTGTCCAGTCATACAAAGCTCGATACATCTGAATGGCTTAACCTGAGGCTGCACATGCAATGCATGAGAAAACGATCTGAATATGCTTTACGCTCTCCAGATGTTGCAAACTCTGTTGTTCAGTTTTAAGTATTGCATCACTGTGCATCTGTATCTGGTAGAAATCGATCTGGATTACTCTATATAGTAGAAGAGGCTCTTGTTACTTGGGATTGACAGAATTATTTAGCAGATTCTTAGATTTATTGCATATGACAATCACATATTTGCAGATATATACAGTGTGTATTTGTTTGCTATGCCTGAAGTGTTTACCTCATGGAATATAACACCATGGTTTTATGTGTTTGTGATTATTATTAAATAAAGACAGGGTTTTTGTGTGTGCTCTGTGTATAAGTATTACATAAATTGAATCTGTTTAAAGTGTCAAATTAGCTCCTACTTGATCTGGTGAAAATGCACATATCATTCCAAGGGCATTTTGGGAATCTCATTTAAGTAAAGTCTGCTTAAATGAAACAGTTATTCACTTTTGATTATGTTTGTCTCATGGTTACACTTCTGTTAAGTTTTACTTTTCTCAGTGTAATTTTACAATTTTGTGGATATCTGTCTCTTCATGAAAAAATGTTTAATACTGTTAAGATTTCTTTCAAAATATATTTATGAACAAGTATTATACAGAAAGGGTTACAAAAAATACATGATGTATTGAATATATGAAGCAATAAATGGTGTATTATATTTCAGTTTTTGTCATTTTTGTTTTGAGTTATCTTTTTGGAGACCTGAGCAGCCATTGGGATTGTGGTATGAAAACTAACACCTTATATAGGCTACAGTATATTCTACTGTTTTTTGGATATGATTTGCCTCCAACTGCTGACATCTGTGCTACAATTTAGTATGATACAGAAAACTATATTTGTAGTAGTGTCGAACTTAAATATAAAAAAAAAAAAACTACAGTATTTTTTAAAAATATGCTGTTATAGCTATCACCTCTTATTCTAAAAATATCTGCTACGTGTATCACGATGTAGAAATTTAAAACCAACAATTACGATTTTCATACATAATTTGAAATAATTAGAAAAGATTTGTCTTTTTATTAATATTTTTTAAATTTCCATTCCAGGTTACTGGTCTACTTTTGAACACAATTCACTTGTTGCTTGGCAGATGAATCTCCATTTTGTTTTTTGTTTTTATTTTTTATTTATTTTTTTCATGTATCGTCCTTGGATTCTTTAGTCTTGATCCTTTGATTGCCTGTTAGTAATTTCTTAATGTTCTGTGTTCTGAATTCTCATCTGTAATTTTTGTTGTTGTTGTTGTTGTTGTTGGACTGTGCTTTGTTAGTGAATTGTCTCAATGAGCCCTGCATATGTGAAACTTTCCAGTTCTCATTTTCTCTACGGTTTGCATTTCCTGATGTTTTCCTTCTACAGATTCCCTCCCGTCGCATGTCATGTCCGTCATGGAATGAGACTGCATGCCCTACATTCGACCATGACCTCCGATAACTAATTCTGTCTTTATTTTGTCTTTCTTTTCCCATTTTGTTCTCTATTTGCACACTGTTTTATCTTCTCTGCCTGTTCTAACACCATCAAACAAAACCCGCCAAAAACAATCCCGATTTTAACTAATTGAAAAACGTCCAAATCTAACTGAAACTTTGGCTCCTTCTTCGTCCATCACCCTCTTCGACTTCTAAAAGGCATATTACAGGAGACAAGACCTAGCGGTGGACCGAGACAGTTGGGACCTGCAGCGGGAGGTGGTACGACAGCGCTCCTTGCGCTCCCACAAGCGGCTCCACAGCATCCCGGAAGTTGCTGAGGAGGAACCAGACACCGGGGTGGAGGTCATGGGCCAGCGGCTGCGTTTCGAGGAGGCTCGTCCGGGTACTCCTTGCAGGAGCCCACGGCCCTACCACCAGGACTCACGACAGCCAAACCACCTCTCCCCGAGCAAGAGCGTCCGCAGGCTGCAGAGGCAGCGCTCCTCTCCGCGCTACAGCTCCATAGAGGAGCGGCCACCATGCTGGAGCAGCTGCAGCAGACAGACCACCAAGAGCCCGGACAGTGGACTAGACTGCGGGAGTGAGGAGGAGGGCTCGCTTGGCTACCGTGGAAGCTACCACTCGTACACCGGGGGAAGCCCGCTGCGGGTGGGTTCTGGCCCCAACATGCGGGTGATCCACAGCGAGGGACCTGTGGAGAGACGTGCTCTGGCTGCCGGCAGGAAAAGGACACTGACCCGGCAATGCAGCGTGGAAGAGGACTTCCTGGATGCCATTCCGGAGACGAGGAACATGCGGGAGTCATACCACCATTACCACTATCATCCGCACCATCACCATCCCCAACGCAGGTTCCGGAGCGAGGGCAGGCTGAGCGAGGTTGGCAGGACCTATCACAGGGACATTAGGGCCTACTCTGTGGCCAGACTCAACAGGGCAATGGATGAACCCCTGGTGTGTGTCTCCTACCCCTCCTCTCACCCTTCCACCCTCTCCTCATCTACCAACTGCTTTGTGTTCTCATCGACAAGCGATTAAACCATTCTTCTGTTCATGGTGTTCCACCCAATCTGTCATCGGTTTATTTGGTTTTGTTCTTCTTGTTTTGCTTTTTTGTTTGGTCTATTTTGCTAGACGTTGCTTAACTTTGTTATGTTATTGTTTAAATTCACCTTTTGTTATTACTCTTGTTTTGGGGGGAATTTTAGCTTGTTTGATCTTTCATGACTTTCTTGATTTGGTTTAGATCTCATGTGACTTTGTTTGATTCCTAGAATGTCGAGTGAAATTTTTTGGATGTGTAGATTTGTTTTGATTACCTAAAGGCCATTTATGAGTGTTTCTTGTTTCTGTTGTAAGAAGAGTCGCAAATCAAATGACAATGTTTCCACAGTCCTCCAACTTATACTTTAGAGTCCAACCTAGAAGTTTCTAGCAAGTATTCAACACTGCTCCTGGAGAATCACTATTTTTCAAAGTTTAGGTCCTATCCTAATCATCTGAACCAGTTAATCTGGGTTGTCAAGATCACTTGAAAACTTACAGGCAGGTGTGGAAATAAACTTTGCAGGATAGTGGGTCTCCAAGAGCAAGGTTGAAGACCTCTGGTTTAGAGCATTGTTTCCAAACCCTGTTCCTGGAGGCACCCCGTAAGTACACATTTTGGATGTCTCCCTTATCTAACCCATCCAGTTTAGGACTTGGAGGTCTCTACTAGGTCTCTTTTTAAGTCTCTACTAATGAACGGATGAGTTGATTTAGATGTGTTTGATTGGGAAGAGTTCAAAAATGTGTAGTGTTGGGGTGCCTCCAGGAACAGGGTTGGGAAACACTGGTTTAGAGTTGTTTATGGGAAGCCGGAAACACCAAAGGAATGACGAATCTGCACATTTAACAGTGCAGTATGGACTGAAGTTATTCAAGCCAATGAACAATGTGGTGCCACTGATTGGAACGGTCAAAGCTTGTTTATTTGGGCTAGAACAGATAACTCACCTCACTTATCTGGATTGAGCAGCACAGATGCATACTTTTTTGGTGTGTTTTGCTTCCCATTGTTGTTTTCTTTTAATACCTGCTTATACATCATCAAGGTTTTTGCACTACTGACCTAATAGTGCAAAATATTCAAGGGGGACCAAATAAAAATTTCAAGAATCAGAGATTGGAAAACTGTCCATTATTCAGAAAATTCCAGGGAAATCTCCCAGGATGTCTGTGGTGGTTAAGGTTCTGACTACTATCGTATACAGATTTGCAGCATGCTATATACCTGTACTAGTGTTGGGCGATATGCTCAATTTTCATATCGTCCTATCGTCAGCCTGTGAGATCGCCGATACACGATATTATCATGCTAAATTATTTAATTATTTATTTACTTAGTGTCATTGCTGGTGTTGTGCCAAATTCTGACCCCCGCCAGATTACTACCCCGTCAAGAATTGGTAAATTAAGGGTTAGGTGTGGGGGAGGGGTTAGGATTAGGGGTGGGGCTAGGATTAGGCAATCAGGTAGCGATTTCAACGAGAGGGGGTAATAATTTGGCAGGGGTCGAAAATGGGCACAACACCTGAAAGTGAACCAACTCCAGCATAAGGCTAAAAGCAGTCTAATGTTTTTAATATGACTGAATTTGTTTTTAACATGATAACAAATTAATAGATACATCGTAAGTTACTAATTATAATGCTAACATTTCCTCAGTTTTTCAAAAAGCAGCTACAGAAAATGAGCAAAGAACATTACATTACCAAAGAACATCATCACAGCTCAGTCTAGCGTGAGTTTATGCACTTTAAAAACACTCCCGTTATAATCAGTAAATCTACACAGTATTATGAATAAATCTCTTATACATACATCGCATGTACATCTGCACCTTGTTGTTTATGATGAGAAAATTCGCGAGTCAGAATTCAGTCAGCGCGCGTTGAACAACGGAACTCCGCTGACTGTTTAGTGATGACTCATCTGAATGCATCTGATTGGTCATTGCATTCATAAGCTCAGCATAATCGTGTGTGATTGGTTATAATGCGCAACACTGTAAAAACACGGAAAAAAGAAATATAATGCAACAAATAAGCCCTAATAATAATTAGATAGTATTACTAGCCTGATGATAATAATAATAATAATCGTCTTGCTATCGTCAAAGGCATCAGCCACAGGCGATATCTCTGACTATCGTCGATACACGATACTATCGTTTTTCGGCACAACCCTAACCTGTACTGACAGTTTTATATACTCAACACATTACATTAAGTGTAGGCAGACCATAATGTAGAATGATATGAATCAGAAAGCTCATATCACAAACTACATTCAAAACTTTCCTATACGAACTGAAGAGGAGCAGAACAAAAACCAAAATGGTCTTTAGCTAAGCATCTGATTTCTGCCAAAACCCTGCTCATGTTGTTGTCAGAGTTTGTTTCAATTGTTTATGTTAAGTGTTTTGGCGGGTTCATCCTCCTTGTTTTGATTTCACTTGGGACTAGAATCTTGTTCTCTAAAAAAATCACTTTATTTATTTTTTTCATTTTGGGGTTGATGGAAATCTTTTTTTTTTTTTTTAATAGGATATCTATTTTTAAGGCACCGCAGGCTTTGATTAACATATAATGTTTGCTTTTGAAGATTTTAGGGAGCTCTCCCTCAGCGGGACGCTCGGATCGACTGGACCATTCCGGCCGTAGGACGAGTCACGGCTGTCCACCCGCTCAGAGAAGGCCAATGACAGTCCCTTCCATTGGTTAGTGTGGTCACATGATGTTTGGAGTCTCCCTCCCTTCCTTTAGTGTCTTTCATAGAGACACCTATTGTGTGTTCCTCTGTTTTCCTCAAATGTCATGATGACAGTTCTGGTGTTCTGTAAACCCTGGGAGTCACTTTTGGTTGACCTTTGCCATTCATTCTGTTTCAGATTCACCAATAATTATTTAACTGCTTTATTCTAGTGTACAATTGGTACTCCTAACAGGCCACACATTGTCGCTTAGAAAACCATCATCATGTTGAACATTGCTGTTTTACTCCGGAGCAACTCATGTCAGCTGGCTTTTAATACTGTTTTAAGATCAGTACGCCATTTCTGATGCTTTAATGCTATAGAATGGCATTTCCGATCCTAAAACACACCTTGAGAGCCTTGAAAATGTCATAATCCACAACTCACGGGCTGAGTAGTGGGGCTGTGGCTGTAATGCTCTGATTGGTGTTTCCGTAGAGATCACCGTGGAGAATAACAGTGAGGGGAGTGAGGGGAACCTCTCACCTATCAAGGACGATGTTTACTATGCCAATGTAGCCCACCGCAGGAAATGGCCCCCACAGCGAACAGAGCACCGATATGGTATGTGGCGTGAAAAAGAAAAAGAAAATCTAACAAAAATTACTAGAACAAATTTGAACTAATGTATCACATTATTACCAACTGTATCTTGTTTAAAGACCCTTATGAAATCAAAGTAAGAGTTTTGTGACTTTTAGTCATGTCTGTTAGCTTTGAGTGGCCTATAAAAAGCTTACTAAGGTTACCCAGGTAAGTTTGAGTTTAGTTTGAGAAAACGCTTATTTTTCAGGTTTAAGATAGATTGGTTTTAAGCGTTGTACATTGTCACAATAATATAGAGAAGCAATTTAGAAATTTGCCTGGATTTTTCTGCCAATTATAATATTTATTTTATATGAATTATATATATTGTATCCTTATTGTATTATCATTACACATAAGCAATTATTTAGCAATATATATTGGTAAACTTACCTTTCTTTAAAGCTCTTTGTGATATTTTTTAAACTCTAAACCTACTCTTAAACTCAGACTTTGTCCAACTAGTTTTGTGTAACAGTCCAAGAGGTCAAATGCTGACAAAATAAACTGTTAGCATGCTTTTGTCCCACCCAAACTCCCTTTTTCAGTAGGAAAAACATCAATTCAGAAAAGCAGAGTGCATTTTTCAGGTGATTTCATGGGGTCTTTAAATTATTATTTCTTAACTTAATGCAAAATAAGCTCTACTGACTACTTCTGTGACATGCTGATTATCACAGATGAAAATTTTGGTTCTTCAGTTTCTAATAAATAACAGTGTCTCACAGCAGTTATACCTGAATAAATAGTACAAAAAAAATATATAAATAAAATTAAAAAAAACCTTGTTCCAGAAATAAGGCCACAAGATTTTGTTAAACATAATACATGCGATTATTGCAATGGTATTGCTTTACTAAACTTTTCAAAATAAAGTCATGTCCTATCTTTCAGTTCCTGTCATGTCCATGCTAAACCCTTAGACCTTAAAGTTTCACAAATAGGCTAATTACAGGGACACAAACATGTACTGTAACTACACAGAAGTTCAGCTGTAGTCTTTAAAATCTTTAAAAGGCATTCAAATTTTGGACAGTTGTACAGCTAAAACAGCAAATATATTATGTAGACAATAATACAAGCTTCACGTGTCTTTTAACCTACAGATTTAAATTGTATATGTAGTACTGTAAACAAACATAAATTGGAAGCAAGAGCTTTATTTGTATTGCTAATCTTAAAAAGAACAGAAGCTGCCTTTACCTTAGAAGAATAGACATGCAGGAGCCTCTCATTAACATATGAAAGACAAAGATGGATGAGGTACATTTATTGAGCTATTTTTTCAATTCATTTACCTTTTATATGTATATTTAAGTTTAATCAAGAGGTAATTTTATTTATGTACATTTTACCTTTATTTTTCCCCCCGTGTTAATTTGTCTTTATTTTAGTTACAGATAAATAGGATTAGGTTAGGGTTTCAGTCTGTAAGGGTGCTCCTTTCTTTGTGCTCATTGTGTGGTCTAAAACACCAGACAGTGTTTGTGAACCCCTCTTCTCCTCCTCTTGCTCCCCTTGTTGCCTTTTTCCTCATCATCCATCTTTTAATGAGCTTCCTGTGAGATCCTTGATTGTTTCATTTGCATGAATATCTTTCTTCTGTTGGATGTTGTAAGACTGCACACCATAAGAGCATAGATGCCATCTTTAATGGAGAACTATGAAAATTACTATGATTTTAAATGCCGCTTGTGAATATTCTACATGTCCTTATCAGTAACAGGGTGCATGATTCACTTCTATCAGCGCCATATACACTTTTAATTAACTGGCATGGTCTACTATTTACTCCTCTCTAAGACTTTGGTATAAGATAAGAGAAAAAAGTTTGAGATTGGTAGTGGATCATTCCAGTAAAGTATTGGTAATGAGTTGCTGCATGTTTGTCCAAGAATGCTCTGTAGATTTTTATAGTAAAACAGCAATGTTTTTATCCTTTCCTTGTTCTTTTAATATGCATGACAGTTTCAAACATGTTCTTACTGCATTCATCTGTTTTCAGCATGCTTGTGTATTATCCCACTGGATTGCTGTGCGCCAGATAATTTTACTGTATAGAGAACATGCATATGTATCAAGTGTGGTTAGCATTTTTAGCAGTTTATGATGTTAATATGTAGTTTTAATGTGAAGGAATGAATGTAGTCATATAGAAACATACTGTATATCATTTTCTAAATATTAGCTGTCACAGATTAATGCCTCTGAGGATATAGATTAGGTTAAGTGTGCTACGGTGTCTTTTGGGCTTTAGATGTCCTTTGGTTTCTGTGTGTAGCAGAAGCTTGCCCTCTCCTGTGTTTCAGATGGTTATGGAGGACGGGACCGGCGGTCTCCAGACTACTATGAGTCAGAGCCAGAGGACTTGTCCCGAATCTTTGTGGCCATGTTTGACTACGACCCCCTGTCAATGTCTCCTAACCCCGATGCTGCTGTGGAGGAGCTTCCCTTCAAGGAGGGCCAGATCATAAAGGTTTGATCTGAACTGACTGATGTCAAGCACTTCTCAACTGTCATTTAATTCCATAGCTTGTTTATCATTTCTTTCCACCTTTAAGACTTTTTATTTCTACTCTATTTAGGGATGCATCGATACAGATAATTGATAATTATGTTTATATTCTAATGTACGAATTTAATTGCCAGTAGTAAAAGTACTGATTATTAAATTATATAGTATAATGTTAGATTATTAATACACATTTAAAATAAATGTTATATTACTATATTATATTAATACACACACAGTATGTATATATAGATAGATAGATGGATAGATAGATATGTACACACACACACACACACACACACACACACACACACACACATATATATATATATATATACACACACACACAAACGGACACATAAATTTAGCAATATATTATATAATCAATATCGATTTTTTTTTTTTTTACAATTATTTTATGTATATACATTTATATGGATTAATTATTTATAATTAATTATTTTATTTTAAAAAATGCATTGATTAATTCACTAATAATTTTATATATAACTAATTGTATAAAATAATTTTATTAAATAATATTGTTCTATTCTTTGCATTAATACCATTAATATTGTATAAAATAATTTTATACAATGTATGTATATATATATATATATATATATATATATATATATATATATATATATATATATATATATATATATATATTAGTGCTGTCAAACGATTAATCACATCCAAAATAAAAGTTTTTGTTTACATAATATATGTATGTGTAGTGTTTATTTATAGTGAATTGGTGGGTTTTTGTTAAATGTGAGCCAAAATCATCACAATTAAAAGAACCAAAGACTTAAACTACTTCAGTCTGTGTGCACTGAATTTATTTAATACACGAGTTTCTCAATTTGAGTTGAATTACTGAAATAAATGAACTTTTCCACGACATTCTAATTTATTGAGATGCACCTGTGTATATGTATATGTATATATATATGTGTGTGTATATATATATATATATATATATATATACATACACACACACACACACACACACACGCACATTTATTTTCTTTTTGCAGTGGCTCTTTACATTTATTCAATTACAAGAAAATAATACAAGCATAAGTAAATAATACAAGATAGAAAACATTAGAAGTAGTGCTACCATACAAAATTGAGTAGAGCAGTAGTGCTGGACATTAGAGAGAGTGTAATTAAAAATGCAATGAAACGAGTTCAGTTATGGCCCTGCTGTGTTGTCCAGGTGTTTGGAGAGAAGGACACAGATGGATTCTATAGGGCAGAGATCTGTGGCCGCAGGGGGCTCATCCCCTGTAACATGGTCTCAGAGATCCAGACGGATGATGATGAAATGATGGACCAGCTGCTCAGACAGGGGTTTCTTCCTCTCAATACGCCCATTGAGAAAATAGGTATGAACTAACAGGTAGTTTGTACTGAGCCCCTGCCCATCTTTACCCCTCTGTGCTTCATTTTCTGACTATTCTCTTTCTTTCTGAATTATTTTAGATTAACATGGTGCTAGTCTGCCAGTCATCTACCTTTTCCATATTATTCTCTTAAATTCTACCATCACTCATGTCGTTCCAAACCTATATGACTTTCTTTCATCTGAGGAAAACAAAAGGAATCATAGCAAAATGTCACAGACGGATTATTCCTTTAAATCCTGTGCCTTCCTTACCTTCATTCTTTCCTCTCTCTCTCTCTCTCTCTCTCTCTCTCTCTCTCTCTCTCTCTCTCTCTCTCTCTTCGATTTCTTTTTTGCTTTCCTCTTTTCTCTTCAAGTAAACTGTAATAGGTTCAAAGATGGCCGTTCAGTTAATCGCAGGTCCAGAAAATCCAAGAGAGGTTTGTGCCCACACAATTTCTTCACCAGTTTTCTCATTCAAACCTTTCTTTACTTTTTCACTTAAGTGCCTTTTCACAGCTCACCTCCAAGTTTCCCTTTAACACTTGTATGTCACACAAGCATGACTTCTTCTTTCTGTTCCCACTGACACCTCATACAGGAAATAATGCAGATTGAACAGTGGGATCCAAAAGTCTGAAACCGCTCTTTAAATGTTTCTATTTTGTATTTTAGAGCGTCTTGAGCTTTAAGAAAGAACATCTGACCATTTATACTGAATTCACATGATCAGTGTCACAGATTTACTTTTGATTTCTTTGTTTTATTTTTTTTCTCTGGTTCTTTCCGTTTTCAATTTGAAATGTTCAATATGCTGTAGACTCAAACTTTTGGACATTTGGATTCGATATTAATAACTTGTCTGCTAAATGTGCCTTTTATTGTTGTTAAAAATGGTGATAATATTAAATGCCGTTGGTTGTGTCAGTGTTGCTGTTTTGGCTTAGACAATAGAAAGTATTTTAACACTGAAAAATACTTCACAAAGTTGGTAATATGCTATTCTAAATTTATCCATTAGAGGGCAAAAAATTACATTAATAACATCTAAAGGATTTTGTTTTGATGTCATTATTACAACAAGGCCTGCTGTCATTCATAAATCATGCTCTTTTTTCACATATTTATATGTTTAATTTTAATTATCAACATTCTAATTATCAGAGAGTACCTTGGTTTACTTATTTATTTGTTTTGCTCATTTATTCTTAACCTCCTTTTTTCAGAGAGGAACAAAAGGAGTGGAAGGCAGCACCCAGTGTCGACGCGGAGGATGGTGGCCCTGTATGACTATGACCCCAGAGAGAGCTCTCCTAACGTGGATGTGGAGGTACTAATGGAGTTCATTTTGTCTGGGCTTTTCTTGCACTTACAATCTCATCCCATAAGCTTTTGATTTTACGCTGGCTTGCCTGGATGTCTGCCTCTGTAATTGACACCAAATTCATTTTCGGCTTATTTTCCTTGCTTTTGCGGCTACAATGTGGTTTGTATTTTTTATGTTACTGTTCATTCAGATGGCACATGGCAGCTCTAAAGGTTAAGTTCTGGTTAAAAAGAAAATTAAAGTTCTGTCATTATTTACACACTGTAATGTCCTTCTAGTTCTTCTGTGAACTTATTATTTTAAAGTTGAAGTGTGAAATTTCTATGCCAAATAGAATTTAAAAATATAATCATTGTTTTCAAACAGGTTTCCCAAATACTCCCCCTTTCTGCCACAGTGTTATTTTAATGTTATTTATACATTATTATAGTATTCATTAATATTTTCATTTATTTTTTTATATTTTCAATTTTCATTTTAATTGTAATTTGGGTTTCAGTAATTTTGTCATGTGCTTCTGTCATTTGTCATTTTGTTTAGTTTATATATGAAGAGTTCATTTGCAAAAACAGATAACTGTTTTTTACAATTCTCAAAAATCATGTTTTTTCATTGTGCTTTCCAATTAATCTCAATCAAACTGCAGTTGGGTTATTTTGACTAGGTTAAAAAATAACTTTAAAAACAGCTAACTAACACAATAAAAACATGATAACATAATAAAAAACATGATTTTTGAAAATTTGTAAAAATGGAGTTATCTGTTTTTGCAAATAAACTCTTCATATTTATATATATTTATATGTATATATATATTCTATTTATCTTTATTTTTCTAGCTATATTTTTGTAATTTTACTGATATTGAAGTATTTATTCCAGTTAGATGCCAAGGCAACATTTCTAATTTTAGTGTATATTTTTTAAAGTTTTAAGTTTTCACACACATATATATATATATATATATATATATATATATATATATATATATATTTTTTTTTTTTTTTTTTTTTTTTTTATTATTATTATTATTTTTTTTTTAGATTTATTTCAGTTATTGAAAACTATTTTAATAATTTTAGTTCTAGATAACAGTAGCAATATTGGTCCATCATTGTTTGGAAAACAAATAGTCCCACCCAACAAACTTCACCTTTAAAGTTGGTAATAAGCACTTCCGAATGTGTCCATCAGAGGGCATCAAAATAGAATAACATCAAATTGAATGACTGATATTACCATCCTGACAACCAAGCCTGCTGTCATTCATAAATCATGTTGTGCTTCTTTTTTACATATTTACTTGTGTTTGTGTAATTGTACTTCATATAAAATTCTAATAAAAACATCAACAAAAAAAGAAATAGCAATGTTAAAAATAATACATTTAAAAACAATTAATTGGTTGAAATGTGTCTTTAGTAGTAACATCCATCTAATTTGTCCAATTCAATTCCAAATCTATTATAAAAAACTCACAGAACAAACAAGTTAGATCAGATAATAACTATATATTATAATTAGCATTTCCAAGTCTTTTACACCCCATTGTCACTTACTGTCACCTTTGCATTGCCGCTGGCGCACAGGCCCGCTATGGGGGCAGCTTGCAGAGTGAGGAGGTGAGTGTGGAAGGAAGTAGTGAGTCTACACTCACTGAGCCTGTGCCAAATGACACTCTATTTCCTGCTGAGGGAGCTCACTGCACTGTATCAGCACCTGTTCTGTGTGAACATCTCACTTACGGGACCCAAACACCATAATGCATGTGCAATACATTTGCATTTCATACTGAATGTGTTATAAAGCCTTCATAATTTGCTTGATAAATGATTCTCTAAGGAAGTAAGCGTAACAGGACGCTTTATATTCCATGATGGTAGTGTTAGTGTCATGTTTAGTGAACCAGATAAGCATTTAAATGAATTCCAATGTGTATGCATGCATTTATCAGATATTGTGAATCATTATAATGCATTTATGAAGGCTTTGTGACAGGCTGTTGAGAAATCTGCTCTGCTGTAAGTGAGTGAGTTCCTATGAAAGGAATAGGGAATGGTTATTTGTGACACTGAGATCTCTGTGTGTGGTTTTTGCTGTCGTTGGACTGGAGATAAAGGGTTACATAATCACTGTGGTTTGTGAACACAGCTCCCAGTCTGACAGTGAGGACCTGCCTTGCCCAGTGTTGGTTGATCTGTGTTTATATTTCACAAGTTTGGTGGATGTTGTTTTGGACCTGAAGTAGAGAATGTTGCTATAAATTATTGCTATTTCATTTTCTTTCTAATAAGGTACGTAGAGATTCTTTTAGATATCTGACATTACGTAGGTTTGTTTTTATGAATATACAGTTAGCCGTAACCTTGTGTAGGTTGAATATGTAGGTTTTAATTCTGTCAAAAGTTATAGTGTACAAATGTCCAAAAGTGAAAAAAGTGTCCATATATATAGACAGACAGACAGGATGGACAGAGATAGATAGATAGATAGATGGATATACAGATAAATAGATAGACGGATAGATAGATAGATAGATAGATAGATAGATAGATAGATAGATAGATAGATAGATAGATAGATAGATAGATAGATAGATACGGATGGATGTACAGGTGCATCTCAATAAATTAGAACATCGTGGAAAAGTTCATTTATTTCAGTAATTCAACTCAAATTGTGAAACTCGTGTATTAAATAAATTCAATGCACACAGACTGAAGTAGTTTAAGTCTTTGGTTCTTTTAATTGTGATGATTTTGGCTCACATTTAACAAAAACCCACCAATTCACTATCTCAACAAATTAGAATACTTCATAAGACCAATAAAAAAACATTTTAGTGAATTGTTGGCCTTCTGGAAAGTATGTTCATTTACTTGGTAGGGGCTCCTTTTGCTTTAATTACTGCCTCAATTCGGCATGGCATGGAGGTGATCAGTTTGTGACACTGCTGAGGTGGTATGGAAGCCCAGGTTTCTTTGACAGTGGCCTTCAGCTCATCTGCATTTTTTTGGTCTCTTGTTTCTCATTTTCCTCTTGACAATACCCCATAGATTCTCTATGGGGTTCAGGTCTGGTGAGTTTGCTGGCCAGTCAAGCACACCAACACCATGGTCATTTAACCAACTTTTGGTGCTTTTGGCAGTGTGGGCAGGTGCCAAATCCTGCTGGAAAATGAAATCAGCATCTTTAAAAAGCTGGTCAGCAGAAGGAAGCATGAAGTGCTCCAAAATTTCTTGGTAAACGGGTGCAGTGACTTTGGTTTTCAAAAAACACAATGGACCAACACCAGCAGATGACATTGCACCCCAAATCATCACAGACTGTGGAAACTTAACACTGGACTTCAAGCAACTTGGGCTATGAGCTTCTCCACCCTTCCTCCAGACTCTAGGACCTTGGTTTCCAAATGAAATACAAAACTTGCTCTCATCTGAAAAGAGGACTTTGGACCACTGGGCAACAGTCCAGTTCTTCTTCTCCTTAGCCCAGGTAAGACGCCTCTGATGTTGTCTGTGGTTCAGGAGTGGCTTAACAAGCGGAATACGACAACTGTAGCCAAATTCCTTGACACGTCTGTGTGTGGTGGCTCTTGATGCCTTGACCCCAGCCTCAGTCCATTCCTTGTGAAGTTCACCCAAATTCTTGAATTGATTTTGCTTGACAATCCTCATAAGGCTGTGGTTCTCTCGGTTGGTTGTGCATCTTTTTCTTCCACACTTTTTCCTTCCACTCAACTTTCTGTTAACATGCTTGGATACAGCACTCTGTGAACAGCCAGCTTCTTTGGCAATGAATGTTTGTGGCTTACCCTCCTTGTGAAGGGTGTCAATGATTGTCTTCTGGACAACTGTCAGATCAGCAGTCTTCCCCATGATTGTGTAGCCTAGTGAACCAAACTGAGAGACCATTTTGAAGGCTCAGGAAACCTTTGCAGGTGTTTTGAGTTGATTAGCTGATTGGCATGTCACCATATTCTAATTTGTTGAGATAGTGAATTGGTGGGTTTTTGTTAAATGTGAGCCAAAATCATAACAATTAAAAGAACCAAAGACTTAAACTACTTCAGTCTGTGTGCACTGAACTTATTTAATACACGAGTTTCACAATTTGAGTTGAATTACTGAAATGAACTTTTCCACGACATTCTAATTAATTGAGATGCACCTGTATATATAGATGGATGGATGGAAGCACAGATGGAGAGATAGATAGATATAAAGATAGAGACAGACAGGCTGATTTATGATTGATTGATCCTTTAAAGTGGTTAATACATCTACATTGTGGTTGTAACTGTTGCATATTAAATTAGCTCTGTGACAGTTATGAACGATGACTGAAATCTAACATGTTTTACTTTTCTGTCCTTCAGGCTGAGCTGACGTTTTGTGCCGGCGATGTGATCACAGTGTTTGGAGAGATCGATGAGGATGGCTTTTATTACGTGAGTAGATTATTTACACCATCTACACCACGTTTTTGGTCCAGACACCATACTATTCTGCAAAACACCTAATGCTGTTCTTTCATGTTTGAGGTTATTCCTGCTTTCAGCCCTGAACACAGGAGAGCCGCCACACTGGCATTTAGCCTTAGATGTATGGTGTCCTCTGTTTTCCATTCAGGGGGAGCTCAATGGACACAAGGGTCTGGTCCCTTCCAACTTTCTTGAAGAAGTGCCTGATGACGTGGAGGTTTACCTCACCAACACCCCGAGCCGTCACCCCCAGGACCACCCGTCCCGGACAAAGAATAAAAGGGTACATCCTGTTTCACACTAGCCCTCTGTCATCCATTCGCTCTTTTTTTAATCTCCTTCCTGCTCCGCTGTTTTTTCCTCTTCTCCGTCTGTGTTTGTGTTGTGTGACAGCCGGTTGCTTTTTTGATGGATCATTGAAGAAAAACAGAAAACAAAAGAGAGACAGCTTACTAAACACAGTGACATACCGTAAAATACAAGACTGAGGAACCTTTATTTTTATGTCAGATGTTCTGCGGAGGAGAAATGTGAACTGTTAATGAAATTGCATATTCATAAAGCATTGTTTGGAAAAGAAGAATTCACACAAAGAGACGTGCCAGATTATTAGTTGTTTATTGTTATTATTTCTGGAAAAAGAAGCACTATAAGACTCTTATTATTTTTTACCTAATTCACAAGTGAGGCATTGTAATAGATGCTTTATGAATGTAACTGTGTTTAAAAGTGAAATCAATTTATAATAGAGGAGATAGTTTTGATGTACAGAGAACTGATTCCATGTAGAACTGTAGAAGTGCATGCTTTTTCTTTCAGAATGCTTCGACACCACCGTGACATTTTTTTTAGGTGCTTTAACGGACTGAGACCAGTTAAAAAAAAAAAAAACATCAACAACCTTAAACCCTTTTGTATATGTTTCCAAAAGAATTGTTTTTTGTATATTGCTGATATATAAGACTATCAACTTAAAGAAAGACACAAAACAAATGTTGCAAGTAGAGAGAGTTATCAAGAATGATTTTATCTGTAGATGTAGATATTGTACAATGGTCTGTATAAAAAAAAGAGAGAAAAAGAAAATATAATTGCTGATGGATGTTCTGCTCAATCATCAGGACCCATCAAGGTTTTTCTGTACTGAAAGTTTTGTGATTCTTTTCTCATATTCATTGTGCAGACAATTGAGATGCATTACATCATGGCATTGTTTTTTTTCCTCACTTGCTTGGCAAAACAGAAGAAGAGTGTTCATTTCACTCCGTAACGGCTCAGTATCTGTCACGTAAGTGAGCAACAGAGGATACCACAAATAACACTGTCCTCGTCTAATGCACACGGCGCGGGTGCTTATTACTATTGCTTCTGGTATGCACAAAACACACACATATGTTACATTCACACCAACCATATACATGAAAGATCCATTAAAATTGGTTGCAGACTCACAAAAATATTACGTTGATGCTTAAAGTTTGAATTGCTCAAATTACCATTTCAGAATTTACATGAACTAAAAGACTAATTGCATTTTTATTTTAATAAATATTGTATTAATATTTAAATGTTTCATTAATATGTACTGATTAATATTTTATTATTTACTAATATTTATATTTTTGTTTATATTTTATATTTATAATTTAGATATTAATGTATAATTATGTAATTTTTAATGTTTGTAATTTAAATGAAATTTTATTAAAGATCTAAATTGATTACAAATATTTTTATTAAAACTATATTTTTATTATTTAAAAAGATTTTTATTAATTAAAATTACATTTTAATTAATTGCACAGTTTAAAACTGACAGTATGCCCACAAATTCCATACAGATACATGCACTGACCAAGTTACTCATCGAAACACCCCTATAATTCTTATGACCTCATGGAATTCACATTTTTGTGCATCAGTTAACAGTACTATACGTACGGCTGCTCAGAGAGCTGTGATTGGTCCACTGCTGTCAGTGCATTAGACAGGCACAGCTGGTATCTTCAGTTGTTTCTCTGGGTGTTGTCCATTATAATGTTCGTCTTTCATTGAGAAGCTATAAGGCCAATGTTGCACGGTCAGAATTGGACCCCTGACCCCCTTACCCCCACCCCTTCTCTTCTCTAATGTGTGCAGTTTAGTAGATTCCTAGTGTACGCCCTGGGACAAACCCTCTCCTCTCCTGTAGCTGTGCACCCTATCATACCACACTGAGCACGAATTCACACGAAACGCTTTTGAAATGGATATTGGACATTGGCAAGGTCAGCCAGATCATAAAGGTGTGTGTGTGATTAGGGTGCACTCATTCCATTAACTCTAGGAATGACTCAAACATGTCCAGCAAGCATAAGTATCATTACCTATATCTATCTAAAGAGTAGATTTTAGTTATATACTGTTTCCTAAACTTGATTGAATTGATTTTTAAGTTTATGCATTCTTGCAGCCACTTTTGTAAATGAAGCTTTTTTAAAGCAGGTTTGATTTGGCTCCAACACCCTTGGTGAAGTTACCATGCTGAAAGGTGATAGATTACTTCAAAAGACTGGTAAATTAAATACTTATGTTCTCTTTTCATTACCATTATAGAGTATGTTGCTGTTAGCATAAATATTAATTTAAATTTTGTGTTATGCAACTATACAACTGATATTAAGGGCAAATTGTGGCATGTAAAAGATGTTTTTGCTGTTAAAGGAATAGTTCACTCAAAATGGAAATTTTCTGATAATGTACTCACCCTTTGGCCATCCAAGATGTAGATGAGTTTGTTTTTCATCAGAACAGATCTGGTTAAATTTAGCATTACATCACTTGCTCAGTGAATGGGTGCCGTCAGAATGAGAGTCCAAATATTGCTTTCTCCAGTGAAAAAGTTATCTAATCAGATTGTGATGTTTTTATCAGCTGTTTGGACTCTCAGTATGACGGCACCCATTCACTCCATTGGTGAGCAAGTGATGTAATGCTAAACTTGTTTTTTTTTATTTTTTTTTTGATCAAACTGATCTACATCTTGGGTGGCTTGAGGGTGAGTACATTTTCAGCAAATGCTCATTTCTGGTTGAGCTTTACCTTTAAGGAGTTTCTAATTAGCTGATTGTTACTAAAAATGAGATTACTGTCATGTCACTGTGTATAAATAGTAAATTTCTTATGATATTTTGTTGCACTTGCAGTCTGAACAGGTTTATTAATGTTTTAATGAGAGTTTAGCTAGAATCTTAAGTGAGGTGCACTAGATTTTCCGGGTTTCACCACATATCATTCATAGATTACTGTTTAGAACGCCGCCCCTTACTGTCTGGGTGTATTATTCATGATGCAAAATGTACTATTGATTGATAATTGACTGTATGGTGGCCCTGCTGGGACAGAAAGGACTCTGAGAGGAGATGGAGTGTCTGTTGTACAGTAATGACATTGAGATGCTTTAAAAGGCAAAGAAACACCTTCTTTTCTTTTTAAACATCCGGCCCTGAACTGTCCCTTGCGGGTCTTCCATTAGGTTCCCGTGGAAAAAGCGGGCCCTCCCAGAAGAAGTGCCACCCCCACAGTGCGCCCACACATCCTGGGGTCCGGCCCTGCAGCCCAGGGGCCCGGCAGTCCTATCCGGCGCCCCCGAGCTGACTCTAAGAAAACAGGACTGCTCTCCAAAGGAAAGAATCTATTGAAAAGGCTTGGTGCTGTCAAATAGTTTCACATAAATCTCTTCACAGCAGCCGGGTTAAGGAGGTTGGAATTGTGGAGAATTTACCTTAGAAGGTGGGAAAAAGAACATTTCTCCCATCTTCTGTTTCTGTAATCACATGGATTGGCCATGGGAAAGAAAAAGGGAAATGGTGGAAACTAGGGCTTTCATGACCACAACTTCAGCTTTATGCCTTTGAAACTGTAATAAGTTCTGTTTGCCCATGTTTGATTCTCAAAAGCACAGAAATGCTCAGTAATGTGAGTTACTAAGATGTCTTGTTATAAATATACAATAGAAGGGATGTTCTTGGACAATAAAATAAAATCTATATGTATTAAATTTAATTGTTTCATTTTAGTGGATATTCAATTTATTATTATTATTATTATTATTTTTAAATAAAGTTCAATATTTAATAATAATAATAGTTATAATAAATTGAATATCTCTTAAATTTAAGAAAATGCAATGTTTTAATTTAACAAATATACTATTATTGTTATTATTAAACTATATTTTTGGCACATCTTTCATCTAGACCTGCTGTTCTCAGAGAATAACCTTATAACCTAGCACAAAGTTTTAGGAGTTAAGCACAAATATGAAATGTAGGTTTTGCAGTGACTAGACTCGGCTTATATTTCTACAAATACCATGAGGGAAAACGGTGTGTTCTGCCACTTTTGAAGGTTTTTTTTTTTTTTTTAAACACTGACAGGTCATGAAACTCCTAGTGGAAGTGAGCCTCCTCATATTTGCCTTATTCAATGCACAATGGTTTGTGTTGTGTCCAGTCAGTTGGGTGAGATTTGTCTGTGTCGTGTGCAGTCATGTCAATGCTTTCCTTCTCATGAAAAAACAGTGTATTTCGAATCTGTGTGACCAAGTGTTGTGTTGTTTTTTTGCAATGGGTGTCAAAAGTAGGGAAGGAGGGATTCTGACTTTGTTTAAACACTTTGGAAGGAACAAATGGTTCATAAATTCATTCACGTGTAAATTGTGCAGCTGAATGCAACAGTTTGCATACAAATGTTTTTATTTACGATTTACACAGAAGTTTTGTATGTTTTTGCAAAGAAGGCTCTTGATTTCCACTTATTTAGCACAACTTATTCACAGTTTTACATAAATCAGTTTGGTTATTGACTCACTGATGCCTCTCCCAGCATTCAAATCATTCGAATAACATGATGCACATATTATTCCGTACTTGATAAGGATGAAGGAAATAAGCAATTGTGAATGTATGGCCAAGGAAAACCTTCCCGTCTCTGTGATCCGTTTCATCCAGTCTGTACTGTATTTCTTCTCCATACATTGTTCATTTTATTTGTTTGTCATTTCACCCCTTCATTTTGTCCTGAACCAAGATACTAAAAGTTGCTTTGCAAGTATAGACCGAGACTGCCAAAAAACAGGAATGTATGAGAAACATTCTGTACATCTTGTACAATTTTCAGCCAAAATTCCAGGCGTTTTAATTCATCAGAATAACTGTATTTTTTTTTCTTTGTCTTTTTTGCCGAATCATTTAATCATAAGATGTTACAGAGCATCGCTTCTACATGTTTGAGTGACAGCTGCTCTTTTTGTACTTTTTGCCCATTTGTACATTCTTTTTAAATGTTTATACTTGCTTTTCAGACTGCCTTTTTTGTATATTAAACTTTATAATCTGACAGTGCAAGCTTTCCTCATGGTGTCTTCAAACCATAATGTTTTAAAGTCTGCAATTGTGTGCTAGCTTTATGAAAAAGAATTATAAGCCTATATTGATGGTTATCAAATATTGTGTGAGTGTGCATGTGCAGTTTTATATCAAAATAAATTTGATATTTTATACACACCGTTGTATGTGTTTATTTTATTGACTCAAGTCTGTGCAGTTTTACAGGTGTGTTATAGGGTTGATAAAATGTAATCACATACTTCCAAAAGATGGCGCCCAAAGTCCATAATTGCATGCCGATGCACTAGGGATCTCGAATTAGCCCTTTTTAAAAATTGTTTGCTGTGTATTTGAATTTTAATGCACTGAAGCGATTCTCGTTGTCTTTATTCATATAACAAATTGTGTAAATTCAGAAGCACCATAAAGGCGGCGTTGTCACTGGGTACCTGTTACTAATCTCAACGCTGCTCTGGATAAACCAATAACTGTTGCTTGAGATTATTGTGTAAGGTTTTTTGTACTGAACAGATTTCGTTACACCATAACTCTAATGCAAAATATCTACACTAAGTCAATGGGGGGATTCGGCTTTCTTGAGCCTCCATACGCCCCCTGCAGGAAGAAAACCTCGCGTCCCATAGAAAACAGTACAGTAACATTCACCGCCCAAAGGGCTCAACCCACTGATGAGAGCGCGAGCGCGGCGCTTGTTCCTCCTCATCTTCATCAGAGCTCGAGCGCAGCGCGCGACACTCACGGACTCAAGACGATGGATTACAAACTCTGAATTTAGCTGCTAACTACAATCTTCATACCTGCTGCTCATATTGAACATTATATTCTGACGCACTCATATTTTTTTTCTTACAAATATACCCTAACAATATCTTTATATCGTTGGTATATGCGCAATGATTTTGTTCGTTTACCATTAACGGCGCAATATAGATTTTAAATTTTTAACTGCTAAAAACTCCTTTGAAAACAATGGACTTAATATACTGTAAAGTACTACTTATGACTCTCCTGACTGTTCAGGTAAGATAATTGTTTTATGGACAGAAGAAACGTGTTTTGATGTGGGTTTTAATGCAAAGTCGCTTGATAAGTTGAATGTTTTATATCTTTCAGGTTCGTAGTGATATTGTATCACCGTCAAAACATTCAGGTAATCCGTTAAAATTACCAAATGCATTTTTTACTTCAAAACTCGAAGAAATGTGTCACAAAAACGTAATTTCGTTGTGTTATTTAGACAATAAAATTGTATACACTCATAAAGAGTGAAGAAATTAATCTAAAATTAAACTGGGGATGACTTTTTTTCCCCCTCAGTTATGTTGAATGTAAAAGGTTAATTTAATTTAACCTTTTCATTAGGCCTTGGCAGGCTATAATAAATATAAATGATTGTTTATACTGTCGATTTAAAGACACGATTGAAACTGAATTTTAAATGTCGTCCATTTGTTTTAAAGTCCTCTTATTTGTCGTAAAACTCGCAATAAGTCACCGTAATCACAGTAATAATATCGACGGATCGACATTTAGCCTAACACTAAAATTTCCGTTCACTATGTAGGCTATAAATAGAAACTAACATCCTCATCCGCAATAACACTTTCTGCTCAAAATTTGCTCTAAATCTTATCTAGTTTAATAAAATTATACGCTTGACTGAGGAAAATTGATTCAGCACTGAGATCATCTTTTGGCAGTTGTGAAATGTTATGAAACTCAGAAAATGAGTACATCTTTACAGGTAGAGCACACTGAAAAAAAAAATGACTCATTGAATTTACAAAAAAAAATTTAAGGTAAGTGGTTGCAATTAATTTATTTTAGCTACATTTAAATAAACAAATTTAGTTGAAAGTTAGTCAACTAAATTTATTTATTTAAATGTAGCTAAAATAAATTGATTGCAACCACTTACCTTAAAAAAAAAATTGTAAATTCAATGAGTCATTTTTTTCAGTGAAAGAAGCTTAATATATATATAGAGAGAGAAAGTGTGTAGCTTTTCTGAAAATAATTAAACTGCAGAGCAAGAAGATGAAACTTATCATTTTGTCTCTTTGGAAGTTAATGGAATTTAGATTTTTATTATAGGAATATGTAGATTATTAACAACTAAATAGCTGTCTTTCAATATGGATAGAAAATTCCAGATTTGGTTGTTTCTCAAAAGGCAGGTGTAGTGATTAGTCTTAAGAGATCTTACCTTACAGTCCAGGTTAAGCACTATTAATAGCCTCTTGTGGATGTTTGGTTCTCTACACACAGAATATTGCAGCCAAAATTAAATATTTAATCCAAATTGACAAATCTGAACCAATGACAACCAACATGCAATAAAATTGTCTCAAGATAATTTCCGTGAACCCCTCTGTCAAGATTAATAAGAGTAAACAGAAAACAGTCAAGCTCAACAATATTAAAATGATGCTGAATTGACTACAAACTGTCACTATAATGTTTTTGCAAGTGTGTGTATATTTGTGTGTATACTTTATGGATGTGTGTGTTTTGATCAGGCCTGCAGGTGCTGGCCACAGCTTCACACTACTGGCCTCTGGATTCAGTGGAAGGGATCCACAGCCTCTTGGACCAGATTGGGAACAGAACAGGTCATGTTAATGGAACTAATATAAGTATGTCACACCTGCTTTGTCTGTCTTTCTTTCTTTCTTTCTTTCTTTCTATCACCACAGCTGTTTAACATTCCTCCACGGTCACGTCTTAGTTGCAGAAATCTCTGTGGCTTTGCAGCTGTCTTCAGTTCTTAAAACGAAATGATTTCCTCATTTGATTCGAAATGTTGAGGACTTACATGAGTACCTCAGTTGTGATGAAGACAAACGACTATGACATTTAAGGGTATCAAAAATACGCACAGTTTTTCTCAGTGATTTACTAGTCCACTTGGATTTTTAGCTGTCCAAACTCACCAACATACATCACTATAGTCAGATAGCTCTGCAGTGCCCTCAACAGATCTGCTGAAAATTTGTGCATGTTAGACAAACAACCACACGTCATTCCATAGCTGGAGTATATTCCCAGTATAAGTACAGTATGGCAGTTGTTCTGTGCCGGCTAATTCAGAACAAATGGAGGGCTGAGAGGAATTCTGTGGGCCTCTCAGACTTGTGTCAACACAATGTATCACTTGTGCAGATCTAAAAGATATCTTAAAATCTGACTGCTGCTTTGAATGTTACACTGGGACACTAGTCATCTTATCCACCGTGTCTGCCTGAGTGTCTCACAATGTCCCTTTTTCTGTTTCATGTCTCTGTGCTCATTTGTACATGTGTCTGTTGCTGAATCACCTGTTTTTTGTTTTTTTCATCTCACTTTCTTTGTTGTTTCCACGTTCTCTCCATCACAGCTGTCAGAATCCACAACCACACTGTCCTGACTACCCATAATTCTTCCTCTGTGTATACCAATGACTCTGCCTACACTAACATTTCCGCCACTGTAGGTGAGGCTCTTACACATGTTCTCTTACTAGTTCAAAGCTATGGGTCTTGGGGAATAGTGTTAGGGCTATACATTCATGTAGACCTTGTATATCAGCAGGACATCATTAGGAGAGGGTAAACTGAAAAACTCTGATATATGGCCATTTACATTAGGGTAATTGAAGCATGCATTGTTTAGTGCTGTTTAATCTGGCATTCTTCACTGAAATCAAAGCTTTTGTAAGCTTTACGACTGATTTTATTGGATCCAGTGTGTTTGTGAAACTGCGTTTGAAAACCTTGTCCCGTTTTGGAAATCTGCTGTATGTGGTGTGATTTGTTATGTCAGTTTATTTAAAACAAATGTCCCAGCCAAAATTGTACAGCCGTTTGAATCTAATTGATAAAGCAGCATTGCAAGAGTACTGATATTTAGTATAACAGTGTTCCACTGTTTGAATCCTTTCACTTGTTTTTGTTTGCTTCATGAATTCTGATTTCATTGGCACAGAAAAAAAAATAGTCAAAACTGACCGTATATATGGTCAGTTATGTATAAGTATATATTACTTAATGTAAGCGTATATTACTTATATTTATATAAATATATGGTCAATAAGATTTTTTTAAATATGTATGCATTTATCTGATCAAAATATAGTTAAAACAGTAATATTTTTACAATTAAAATAACTATTTTCTATTTTAAAATTTTTTAAAATGTAATTTCTTCCTGTGATGGCAAAGCTGAATTTTCAGCAGCCGTTACTACAGTCTTCAGTGTCACGTGATCCTTTAGAAATCATTCTAATATGCTGATTATGTTGAAAATAGTTGTGCTGCTTAATATTTCTGTGGAAAATGTGATACTTTTTTCAGTTTTTTTTTTGTTTTTGTTTTATTTTATTATTTTTTTTTGTTTGTTTTTGGATGAAAATTCAAAAGCACTTTGTAACATTGATTTTACTATTTTTTTTTTTTTTGATCAATTTAATGCATCCTTGCTGAATAAAAATTTTTGAATTTTCTTTCACAAAAGAAAAAATCCTGCTGACCCCAAACTTTTGAGTAATACTGTAGTATGTCTGAAATTGCAACAGCTAACAAGCTGTTCATTTCAAAATGTAAAAAATGTTAGAAATAAATAATAATAATAACCCTGAACAGTTTAAAAAATAAACAATAATAAAAATAACATTCCTTTCAAACAGTCAACCATTTTGAAATGTTACTGAAGTATTCAAGCAACTTCCAGTGCAACTTGTACAGTATTTATTATAATTCTGATAGCATATAAAGACAGCATTAATTTCAGCATGGCTAGCTTTCAGTATGTGATTTTGTAATTCAGATCTCTTTTGTGTACATTATTTTTCCTGTAGGAAACCTTTTATTGATATTTCAGTTGCCTCAAAATCTCATTCAAAAAAGCCACATTTAAGGTACTTCTGCACAATGCTTCACAAAGGCATGCCGATACCCTGGATCTCACTGCATAGATGGATGTTCGGTCCTCTGTACCTCTTTATCTCTCTGCCCCCACAGTACAACTGTTGTTCACTTACTCCCTACTTTAGTCTGTCTCCTCTCTGTCTTCTGCCATCCACTGTGTCTTCACTGAGCACTCTTTTCCATGATCATCTCTTCTCTCAACTCATCCATTCATGAGGTGCGATGGTGCTGCGGCTCCCACTGTGATCCACAGATCCTGACTTTTTCGGTCTAATATAGGAGGATTTATTGAATAAAGTCACTGCATTCAAAGAACAACTTACCATTGACAAAAAAACAGACAATCGTGAATCATCTGCAGTTCAGGTGTTCAGATGGGTTTTTAATTCCCCAGATCCTCATAATTCAGGAGATCTGCTCTTGTTTTAGAGTACTCATATTTTTACTACATGGGTGAAAGGTTAGGATTTCCTCATAAAGACTGTAGTCAATACATCACATGAACAAATGACTTTGTTGAGCATAAAACAGCTTTTAAAAAAAAAAAAAACAGTCTTTCCAGTTAGACTATCAATGATTATTCACCTAAAATGTTCAGGTTTCAATCTGTGTTAGATAAAAAAGGAAAGAATGACAAAGTAGGTTTGTGCATGAGATGATTATGAACTGTAATGCCTTCTGAAATTAATTTCAAGTGTTATAATCTTGTTGGTTGCTCTCTCATCATGTAGACATTGTAGAAGGAATGGTGAATAAGGGCATCTATCTGAACGGTGATAATGGGGCCACTTTCCTTCACTTTGGCAACTATAAAGACTCCTGCATAAGTGATCCTGCTCTGTGTGGACCTGCCGGTGAGTTTTTATTGTCCTTCTGCACTCTTTTCTATTGTTATAGAAGTGCATGAACATCTTTATATGGTCATAGATGTATGACAGTTGAGTAATGTGTTGCTCAGGTTATACATGACGTAATAAAGGCTAATGGTTCAAAATTAAGTTTATATTTCTCAAGAGCAAATATATGAGCTTACATCAAGCGCTTTGTGCATGAAAGCTGATATCATCTGTTATTCATCAGCTCACATCAGTGCACATTCCTTTGCTCTCAAAAACAGAGAATATGTTGTATTTATATTTATTTTCCAAGGCTTGACCAAAGTAAGCCTTGCAATATTGTTTGTGACGAAGCGGCCTGGATCTAATAAAGAAGCTTTTGTTTAAAGTTAGATATCACAACGTATTTGGAAAAAGAGCTTGGTTTTTGGTTGTAGCCAGAGGATTATGAAAATTAGACTTAAAAGCTTAAATTTATTGATACATCACTCTTTGTTATTCATTTATTATTTTAAAATTTACTAATTTACATCAAATTATAATATATTTGTAATATATTGTATGTTAAATATTATTAATAAAACATTGTTAAAATAAAGGGAAACTGAATTATTTTGAATGAATAAATACAATTATTTGAGCATCAAATCACAAGCCTAAATACTGTAAATTACTGTATGCTGTATTATGTAGTAGTATTTTTCTCCAAGTTTCTTTGTGTCATTGTGCTCAACACTACCTTGTGCTCAACACTAAAGCTTTATTTAACTCTTACTCCTGGACAGGGATAACTTTCTCCTTCTTCTGGAAAAATAATGAAGTAGATTCTCGTTTTGCGATTGCATCCGGAGGTAAAATCATCTCAAGCGGTTTCTCTGTCTACTCCAACCCTTATGGCGGATACGTAGAGTTCTACACGAGAGGAGATTCCAAGACATGGAAAGCACATATTAAGCTTCCAGGTAGTTATTATTTGAGTGTGTGAGGGGAATTTTAGTTCAGGATGTGGAAAGTGCTTAAATGGTTCGGGGAAGTATTTTGCCTTATCTTTAAAGCCAAAAAATATTTCCCATGATCTCGAAGTTTTGCTAACATGGCCTCATTTTGAAATACATTCTGGTTTGGAATTACATTTGCAGTCTAACCGTAAATATTTTGAATATGTAGTTTTGTGCATAATTATATTGATTACATCCAGATGTCCAAAAGTACTCAAGTCGATAGGCTGCAGAATAAACTTTCTCTTTTGGACTTGACAGAGTGATTTAAATTTGTGTGAAAAGAAATGGAAGTGTGAGTGAAAAAGTAGCTCAAGTCAAATCATTCAGCTCGCCCAGAAAATAATAATTTCTTTCATCTAAAATTTTCCAGTCATTTGGGGATTTGTGTCGTTTCCAGAATGCATCTTTAGTATCTGGACGTGATTGTACACTACAGTTTAAAAGTTTGGGGTCAATAATATATATTTTTAAATACATTTGTGAAGAAATTAAAAAAGTTTAAAAAAAGTTTTAAAAAAGTGAAAGCAAAGACATTTATAATGTTATTAACATTTCTATTTTGAATAATTGCTGTTCTTTTGAACTTTCTGCTCATCAAAGAATCCTGAAAATATGTATCAGTTTCCACAAAAATATTCGTGCACCACAATTGTTTTCAACATTGATAATAATAATAAATATTTCTTGAGCACCAAGTCATATTAGAATGATTTCTGAAGGATCGTGTGACACTGAAGACTGGAGTAATGGCTGCTGGAAATTCAGATTTGCAATCACAGGAATTCATTTTAAAATATATTAAAATAGAAAACAGTTATTTTAAATTGTAATAGTATTTCACAGTATTACTGTTTTTATTATATTTTGATCAAATAAATGCAGCCTCTAGGATAAAGTTAGAAAATGAACAAGATCCGCAAGTATCGTCCCTAAGACTAAAACGGGTATTACCAAAGCATAAACCAATTTTTCGAAAAGAGAGACATTAAAACATTACGTACTGAGTGGGATGATGTGATGAGACATGCTCCATGTGCTATTTTATCCCTGGACAGATGAAATGAGCCATTGACAGTTCAGCTCAGAGATTCTGTATACCATGTTTTATTGGCTTTATTATAAGCTGATGAAATCCATTCCACATGCTGTCTTCAGCTCTTAGTTTCTGTTCATTTTAAACTTGTGTTTTATGGACCCAGACACTATGAGTAGATCTGGAAATAATATTACTATTATCTTTATTTCTAAACAGTCAAAACATGAAATCTGTGTATGCTTGTTTGAAATTTCATTTGCTGGCTTTCTCTCTCGTCATCTCTGTCTTTATCTAGGGCCCTACTGGACACACGTGCTCTTCACATGGACCCACGCAGAGGGGTTAAAGGTCTACATTAATGGGACATTCAGTGTCGGAGACCCCACAGGAAATGTTTCTCTTAACTACGGCGATCCCTATGCTGACTTGGTCATTGGCACAGGAAACACTGGGAATTACAATCACTATGCCACAGGGGCCTTCGATGAGTTTGTGATTTGGGAGAGGGCCTTGTCCCCTCAGGATATCTGGATGTACTACAAAGCAGCCATTGGTAAGTTATTATGGAGCTCATTGTGACTCAAATCTGCTGTCATTATCATTTTATTTATCTATCAGTTTATTTTCTCTGTGGCAGCCTTCACTTGTCCCAACCATGTGCTTCTCTGCAGTTGTCAGCCATTGCCGTTGTTGTCAGGGCTTCCCAAATTATCTGCACTTGATCTTTGATGTCTCTGGCTTATCCCAACTTGCCTTTTAGGAGATGGTAGCACCCCATGCTTTTCAATATATTAAATACTCCTAGTTAATTCTGTCTGTCTTTATTCATTTGAAGTACAATAGCAATTAAGCCACTGAACAATTCATCATTTAATCAATGCTTAAATGTATGATTGCACTGAACATAGAAAAGATTAAACTTTTTTAAAGTAGCATCTGCACACAAAACTGGTTTATCATATCAACTCAAGTGGCAAAATAAATGCCACTTGAGTTGATATTTTGTGATCTAATAACATTTTCAAGTGTGGGGTCAGTAAGATTTTTTTTTAATCAGCAAGGATGCATTAAATTAATCAAACAGTAACAGTGAACATGCATTACTTATAATGTTACAAAAGATTTTTATTTCAGATGCATGCTTTCCATTCATTAAAGAATCTTTTTTTTTTAAAAAAAAACTTGTTTACATCATGTTTTCCAGAAAATTAGGAAGCACAACTGATTTCAATACTGATAAAAATAAAACATGTTTCGTAAGCTCCAAATCAGTAATATTAGAATGATTTCTGAAGGATAATGTAACACTGAAGACTGAAGTAATGCGTTGCCATTATGGGATTAAATTACATTTTAAAATGTTAAAATAGAAAGCATTTTTTCTTGTAATAATATTCCCCAATATTACTGTTTTACTGTATTTTTGATCAAATAAATGCAAAGAAAAGTCTTGGTCAGCATAAGAAACTTTCAAAAACACTTAAAAAAATAAATAAATAAATAAAATCAAATAAAAACTTTCCAGTCCCAAACTTTTGAATGGTAAATCATCTAGATTAATACAAAGAAAAAAGTGTAGTGCAGTTGGTGGAGATCATGGCTAAATGTTGGATTTCAGAATGTTCTTTTGACTGTATGGATAAAAAACATCTCTGATGCTGCCGCTTTGTTTTTTTGCCATTATTGGAGTTATTACCCAGCATGCAGGTTATTATAGAAAGGAAGAAGCATTTGAAGACAATTTCCTTCAGAGACACTGGTCCACATTCCACCAGTCCTCAAACAAACCACATTGAAATGCACTGTTGAAATACCATTATATGTTTGTATGTGTCCTCGAAGGCAGTTTTGTTGGCTTTGGTCGTAACTGCGCACATCTTTGCCTTATATGTATGTGGCGGCGGGACGAGTTTTATATCAGGGTTTTGTTTTCTTTTAAACTGCAAGTGTTTGAAGCCTCATTTGGGCAGCTGCTTGAAGTTTCTTGCAGGCAAGATGTCTTCAGTGTGGCAAAGACAAAAACTATCCGTTAACATTCCCATTCATCTCAATGCCATTTGGCAAATGCCCACCATAATGGTGTAGTTACAGAATCTGCCAGCAAGGGCTAACAGAGCCATGCTAATTAGACAAACCTTGACCTTTTAGACCAGACAACACAAAAAGTTTGAAGTCATGCCTTTCCATTACCATATGAAGAAGATTATATTTTCTTCCAAAACTAATAAAAGAAAATTACATTAAATACAATAGTGGACTGGTCATCTAGAAGGTCAAACCCGGAGTAATGCATTTTCATTATTTTTGAATGTTTTACAGTACATATATATTTAAACATTCTTAAAACAAGATACATTTACTGGAAAAGTCAAATCATTAATCGCTAATCGTTTTTTCTTCTCCTTTAAGCACAAAGTGTTTCTCAAACAGTAATATCCAAAAAATAAATACTTTGGATCCACTGTAATAAAAGCATCTGCATGAATGTGAGATGTAAAATCATGCTAAAATTCAATACCCTGTCTCCAATACCTTAATTTTAAAATACATTTATATCTCAAAAATTTTGTTTCTCAAGTAAATTATTTAAACTTTTATGGTGCAGCTTTACAATTTAGTTCCATAAAACATCCATACTGGCACTTTAACAAATATGGATCCATGGCTCTTTTAAAGAGGGATAATAGTAATTATGTAGGTCGATGTTGGCACTCTGGAGGAGGTGTTGGCCACCACTTTAGAAACTGTGAAATATATCCTCTCACAGCGCTGATTGTTAGCCCCTGTTAGGGATAAAGACCTTTTGTTAATGATAAAAAAACATGTTGTTGTTGAAGAAGAGAAAATCTACTGTTGTTTTGCACATGTACAGCTGAAATAGGCTCTAATTGGGGGCATAGTACAGAGTCATTAGAGAGCTGCTTTGCCAGGGGCCCTATAAACCAGCTTCACTGCAATCGACATGTGCTTTCGGGGAAAGGTATCACATGTGCCTTTCCAGCAGGTGTGAACTGTTTGTTCCGTGAGAAGAAGAGTACTTGTTCAGAGCTCTTTAGATCATGGCTTCTGTGCATAGCTTTGATGCCATATTACTGCATTCAATTTTTTCAGTTATCCTTTTTTTTAAACTATCCTATATCCAATTTAATTATTCTTATTTATTTATTATATTTTTATTGAAATAAATGAAAATTGTTTGATCAAATAAATGTTAGAAATATATATATATATATATATATATATATATATATATATACATACATTTAATTTGATTTATTATTCGTGTCTGTTTTCTTTGCACAGTATTTCATTTATTTTTGTCACCACAGGTGAAAATGTGATGTCCACCTTCCCAACCGAAGCATCCATCAACGTCACTGCTGCAACAGATACTCAGTTAAAGGTAAATTCTTCTGACCTGGGGTCACCCGTTGCTCTTTCTGAATCTGTTTCTGTGAGTCAGGACTGTAGTCTCCCAGACCAGAGGAGTGTAGAAAGATAACCGCAGAAATACAACTTCATCACATATTAATCCAAATTCCAGTGTTATCTAAGAGATTTCACAATGGCGGGAGCACTCATTAGAATATTCCCAAAAAACACTGAAACTTTGAGGGCAGTCATTTTGTTTGACTAATGTACCTAAATGCAAACACATCTGTAATGAGGGTAGGCACTAACCTGTCTAGCTTCTCTCTCAGCGAAAGTAAGAAATAAGTACTTGCGGTGAATTCACCAGTATCTAATTACGAAACATGTTTGCCATTGGTTTCTGTTAGTTTGATAGTACAAGGCAGGATTTCTCACTCATCAGCCTTAATCAAAACCGTCCCAGCCTGGCTAGATTAACTGCAATGAAGTCTGTTTTTGGAGTTTAAGAATCATGAATTTATTAATAACTAAAAATCCCCCATAAACTAAACTAAAAAATAACCCTTGAAAGTTAAAGAAACAACTAAAAATAACCCTTGAAGGTTACATATGTGATTTATTTATGTCACCACTTTCTGCTAATTGCAAAAAAAAAAAAAAAAATATATATATATATATATATAAAAAAAATATATATATTTTCTAGCAGGTTCCCGAGTCAGTGTTATTTTAGTATCATTTATATGCTATTACAGTTTTTGCTAATATTTTGAATTAGATTATACTTGTATTATTTCTTTTTCATTTTAATTTTAAAGTTTTGGTAATTTTGTTGTGTTTTATCATTTTTACAATTTTTTTCTGATATGTCTGTAAAGTTTTGTCTGTATTAAGTTTTAGTTTTTAGTTTAGTTAGTTTTACTTTAATTTAAACTACACAAAATTTGAAATGTTGTCTTAGCAACTAGCTGAAATAAGTTTAATTTGTTTATTTTGTATTTTATTTCAGTTATGATAATAACCCGCTCCCAAACCATCACCCAGTCTGCCACTGGTCAACCAAACAGAGTTAGTCCCGCCTCAAACTTACACCATTGTTTGAGCCAGTGTTGTTAGCTGAGCTGTTCAAACACTTTTCAAGGCAATCAACAATTTTCTTAGATGCCATTCATACAGAATGTGTTTTTACATTTAAAAACTTGTAATGTAAGGCAGTAGATTAAAAAAAACATATATTCTAAGTCTATGTTTTTTAAAAGTTGAACTTAAACTTGGTGTCATGTGAGACGTCGGAAAAGATGCGAGGCGCAAAAAGTAAAAACAGTAGAGTAAAGTGTAAAAATCCGTTTTGTGTGAATAGCCCATTACAGTTGTTTCTGCATATTGAGCTGGGATATAGGAAAGTATTTAACTTATTGACATTTCTTGAAATAATTGCACACCTTTAAGATCTGCGGTTTAAATGTGAGCATATGGAGAACAGCAGTCACCGAGAGCAGTACACTCATTCTGTTGACTTCATTTGAATGCTTGTAAATTAAGTTGGACATTCAAGACTCTGACATATTCTCTAAAGCCTCTCAGCAGTGTTTGACACACCTCCTTTTACAGGCCCTCAATCTGTCTGCTCAGATTCTTCTCTGCGCAGTAATTAAATGGAGTGAACGAATGCAGACAAACACACACACACACACACAACAGGGCCTCCCAGACTACACCTCACACACCCTTGGATGATTGGGTGTTATGAAGCCGATGCAGACGTTGCTTTGGGACCGTCCGTGTGCGTATAGACCCACACACCCTTGGCAGACGTACAAGAGCACAGCAGGAAATGAGGTGGAGGCGAAGCTGTAAATACAAACAAATTCAGCTCTTTTGGAACTATTGTTTCCCCCCAGACTCTGAGGAAATGGAAAGAAATCAGAAATTGAGCATTCGCGCAAATGACAACACTGGCTGTTATTGAGTAAGGAGGTCAAGTAGAAGAGAAGATTTTCCGTAATGGCCTCTTATAGGGTATGGATGAAAAATAAGACTTTAAACAACTAGTTTGGAGTTTCTTTTTTTGGAAAGTTCAAGTAAGACCGGCATTCAACTTTGCTGTTAACATTGACATTTACAAATCCCATGAGAATGAGATTTAATGAAATTATTTCAACTGTACTGTAAGCTTGTTGAAATGATTCTATTAAATTATGGGAAACCAAAAGAACGCCTTTATATTTTGAATGTCAAGTCCAAGCCACACAGAGCCATTACATGTGATTGTGGGTAATTTTATGGAGTGCTGTTGACACATATCCACTTTTTTGTGTGTGTTACAGAGAACCACAGAGATGCCCCAACCTGCCTCCACAAACCTGACAGAGGAAGTTCAGAGACTTCAGGACCCCATGCAGTTACAAACGCTAGACCTCCTTCAGTCTCTATCATTTAACCTTCCAAACAAGACTATACCTCAGGAAACAGCCAACAATCTTACACAGGTAAAGATAGGAAGTTTAAGGGTTTTGGAAATCATAAGGAAACATTGAGGTATAAGAAAATAAATATTTCAGAATCTGCACTATTTTTAGGTCACTAATAGGTGAAATAAGTACCTTTGTGACATTGATTGTATGATTATTTTTTACAGACAGTCATGCTTCTATTGAAGCACAAAATGCTCTTTGGAACATCTTCAATTTAATTTAATGTTACCTTTTCAATCCCTATTTCAATCAAATGATTATGCTTTTATCATTTGTCTATCATTTGTCATGGAAATATTGTATTAACTACCATTCAAAATGTTTTTTTTAATGAAAGAAATAATACTTTTTTTTTAGCAAGGACAAATTTAATTCATTAATAGTGACAGTAAATACATTTAAAATGTTATTTTAAATAAACACTGTTCTTTTGAACTTTCTATTCATCAAAAAAAATAACAATCTCAAAAGATGAATTGCAGCATTTCAACGTCAATGTTTTCAGCATTGATGATGATAAAAAAAAAGTTTCTTGAGCAGCAAATCAGCATATTAGAATGATTTCTGAAGGATCATGTGACACTAAAAGCTGAAGTAATGGCTGCTGAAAATTCAGTTTTGCATCTGTAAATTACATTTTAATGTATGTTACAACAGAAAACATTTTAAATTGTAATAATATTTTGTAATATTACTGTTTTTACTATATTTTTAATCAAATACTGTGAATGCAGCGTTGGTGAGCATAAGATACTTCATAAAAAAAAAAACAAATAAATCTTACTGACCCCAAACTTTTGAACAGTATTGTAAATTACAGTGGGTAAAATAGAAGCATATTTCCTGTTTCCTTTAGACTTAACACACACACACGTTTTTAACTATGCTTTATTCTGCCCTGCGTGTTTTAGTCTCTACTGAAGAGCGTGGATGAGGTCATAACTGCCAGTGACTGGAGAGAAAATGATGAGGTACGTTTAATGGATAGATTGATGATTGGAAAGATATAAAGATTCTATCAGTTCATTCATTCTTAAGTAGGTCCAGATGAATCTGCAGACTTTTTCCGTGTTTCATCGGTTCCTTTGAGAGAAAATGTCTAGAACAGAAAGAATTCAAACATGGTAAAATGTGTTAAATGGAGCTGAAGGTACTACACACTTATTAGTAGCTGAAAGAATCATCTGGTTCTTATTTGTGTAACCTCAATGAGCCGTAATATACTTTGGACTTGTCTTTTGTCATGGTAAACAGTGGAGTCCAGTGGTCAATGGGCTGGTGGAAACGGTGGATAAAGTGATGGTGCATATGGCCTCCAAGCTTCGGTCCAGCCCAGATGCAGAGGCTCCTCTGGCCATAGGGGGCAAGAGCTCTGTAGCAGGTCAGTACACACACTCCAAAACACTTCTTCAAACTTCCATTTCCAGAATATCTGTTCTTAGGAATTCACACTTCCTCCCCTTCCTCTACATACCTGACTGGCTTGAAGTATGTGGAGTATGTCCAAGTATGCTCACAGGGGGACGTGTACTTAATCCACATGCATGAATGCAGCATACAGGGTGTGCGTCACAATGTACAATTAGGCCAGAGTTAAGGAAGTTGAGGTTTGAGACATGAAACATGACTTGAAAAAGCTAAACAGCCATATGTTGCATCTGCTTTTCTTTTGTTTCATTACTACATGTCCTGTTTTTTATACAGTCTAACATATACAGTATGAGAAACAGTTGGTACAAATGTCATTTTTAATGATTTTAAATAGTCAGAAGTGCCCCTAAGTTACGAATCACACAAAAACCTGCATGTCTGTCATGTCTTTTGGAAAAAACATAACATGAAATGAATTAGATATGGGTCGTAACATCTCTTGATCTGCTCTGTTCAGATTCAAAATGATAAGTTTCACTGAAGTCTCAATTCTGAATCAGGCCCTCTGAGATTCCACCCTTTAGAGTCAACTCTGTCTCTGATCCTCCTTTTGCTATGATAAGACTGTGTGTGAGAAGCAGAGGTCGCTTGAGAAAACTTTTTGGGTTGCGTGAGCTGTTATTGAACTTATAGTTACAGTCATGAATGAAGCATAAATAAACACAAGATCACAGATAAAAAAAAAAAAAAAAAAGAACGAGAGATGATGTTGAGAAAAGACTTCCCATAGTATTATTTGAATGGTGCCCTGCAATAGCTTTGGCATGATACCAACTTTTAATAGCATATACTGTACCAGTAGTTTACAGATAATTTCACAATTCTCTGTGTCAGTTTTAATATCACTAGGAAAGTGAATATGCTGTTGATCCTTTATTTTAAGTTAAACTGTTCACCTCTTATGTTTGGTTAAAAATACAGTAAAAATATTGTGAAATATATTGTGAAAAAACAGTTGTTGTGCTTAATATTTTTTTTGGAATCCATTATACATTATTTCAGGATTGTTTGATGATTTGATGCATTTATTTCAAATTTAAATAATTTGTAATATTATACATGTATTTGCTGTCATTTTTGATAAACAGTGCAATGTAGCTTTCAAGTATTTTTTTCAATTCTGTAAAAATTGCTTCAAGTTAATCAGACAATTATTCAAGACATGTAAACGTTCTGTAATAACAGAGCTACAGAACAACAGAGCTAATATACAGTTGAAGTAAACAGTGTTGACTGTGTTTACATTAAAACTTCACAAATAATTGCACCAAAATGTGCACACATGTAGTAGAGTAATGTATGTGAGATTTTGTATCAAGCTGCCTTTCAGATGGTGCACAGTTTCCAAATACATTCAGTACTCAGTACCACCGACTTGGTACCAAAATGCTGGTACTTTTGACTTTCTTGGAAGTGATGCAGTATCAAAGCAACAGTATACTTACTTTGAATAGTGACCTATCTTTTTTTTTAATGTGTCTAGATTACTCTCTGATGAAGATCCCTCAGAACTACAATCTGCAAAGCTACCGGTTCCCCACAGAAGGGAAGAGTTACATCTCAGTACCAGGAGAGGCCCTCACAGTGCAGTGTGAGTAACCCTAAAATCAGGCGTTGATCCATGTCATGGGGTCTCATTTATAAAACTCTCCGTTGATTTCATCCTAAAAGTGTAGATATGCACAAAATCTAGATTTTGCCTACGCACAAAAGTTTACAGATTTATAAAACCATGCGTACGCCAGAACCTGCTCAAAAATCCCTTTAGAAATCCCAGCCAGAGGAAGATTGTGCGTACGTGCATCTCCATCCCGTCTCCTCCCTGAAATAACCATATATGGAGCTTGCAACGCCTAGTTGTACTATGCATAACCTCATCTGCATATCTTATCCATGCGCATTCCCATGCAAATGACATTATGGACTATAATACTATTTGTGCCATACACATTAATTTGTATTGCTAAAAATTATCCAGTATCCTTATTATGTTTTATAATAAATATATGAAAATATCCATAAAAACAAAATGGCTGAAAATAGTTCTCAGATATATTTTAGAATAGAGTTGATCTCATTCTTTGGCACTGGCCAAATAGTATTTCAATTCTTTTAAGCAATTCAAATCAAATTAAATTTATGCAGTTTTGCTGATAAGGTGAACATTTTTAGTGGAAACAGATAGGCCTATATTTATTGCAGCGTAAATACAATTGTATGACTCGGCACATGACAGCATTTTAAAAGGAAATGTGCAAACCTTACCGTTTTCTTCGAATTTTATCCTTCAAATACAGTGGTATTTTTCATAATGTTGTGGAGATGCCTTCATATGACATCAACACCTCCGTGCAGATGCGGTTGTACAGTAAACTATTATCATTGCTCCTATTCAAACCGGAGAATGGACTGTTCGACCACCGAATCCATCAGTGTTCGCCATAATATATTGAAGTAAGTGCACATCATTGATCATTGTTCTCACTAAAAAATTATTTCTCGTATCACGAGATCTGTAGTTTAGTTTAAATATGAATTATTGTGCACCTACAGTATAGCACCCCTCGCTGTCATTAAAACAGGATAACTGATCGAGCACACGTCTAAATTCATATTTTTATATTTTTTTAACTTCTGCGTAATGACTTTTTGTAATTTCAGTGCTTATCTCCATTAATGAGAGTGGAATATTTAATGCAAATACATATAGAAATGAAAACAGTTTAAAATCGTTTACTACATTACTTTTCTCACTTCAAAAGAGTTTATACGCATATGTCCGTACGGTGCGTACATATTTACGGCAAGTTTATTTTTTATAAATCCAGATTTGTGCGTGGAAAATTGCTTCCGCATATTTATATGCCCATTTTGTGCGTACGCAATGTTTATAAATGAGACCCCAGATCCTGCAGTTTTATGTTAATGAATGTTTATTACTGGAGTAGGCACATTTGATTTTATTTTATTTAGTGATTTCACTGTACCAGAGTGAAGGTTGTCCTGTGCCACCCTTGGAGAACAGTGGCTGTGGATAAACAGTGGATAAATCATGCTTAAAGTAGCAAACTTTAATGCTTTTCCACTCTCTTAACCACAATTTAGCCATAATGTGCATAATGGAACAAACAAAACCTGGACTGGAGCATAGAAATATGAAATGGGATGGATTGCTAAACAAACTGCCAATCATATTTTCTTTCTTGAATAGAAGGTTGTTGTTCTGAATCATTCCTACCCAGGAATTAAATTAAACCATGATTATGAGTAAATGTGCACGCACACACTTCTCATTGCTTTTGGACACCTCAGGCTGGGGTGAAAGAACGCATTGTTTTCATAAGAGGAGGATGAGGGACATTTATTTGTTATCTGTTTATTTGTTGTTTATGGCTGAAGAGGACAATGCAATCAACTCTGATGACTTCCTTCTGCTCTCTGATGAAAACTGCCAATCACACAAGCCCCTCAAGGAGAGTTTCATTAAAAACAGAGAAAGTGTGTGCATTTGCCTTCTTTTTTTATGTGTAAATGCGAGCAATAGTTGAAGCGTGAGTGTTACAATGTTTCCCATATGGTGGCGGTAATTATGAGGGCATTAAACGTTTAGTTTGTTTGACACTGTTTTGGGGTCAGCTCCCCTCAGCTCCTCTGGCACAGTGTTGAACCTGAGTCCCGCTCCGTTCATTATAAACAGTTTTAATAATCTGTTAAAGCTCTATTATCAGAACTGGCACATAAACGCTAGCGCTGGCATTAATGTGGCACTGAACCGCTTCTCTTGTGCAGCCGGACATATGGTACACTTCATTAACAGAACCTAGCAGAGCTTTTATACGCCAATTAAAGACCGCAAGAGAAGGAGCGCATTGAAATGCTCTGTATTTCCGCTGGGCCAAGTTTCTTTTAGTCTTAATAAAAACATTTGTAAAGAGATTTTGCCCATTGGTTTGTGAGGTTATTGGCCCAGAACTCATCTGAACCCCAACTCAGAGGAGTTAGTTGGGACACAGTGATATTGCATATTCGGTCCATTAACACCTGTAAAAACACTAATAAGTTGCAACAGTTCTCAGCATGTTTCACAATAACCAAAACTGCAAACAAGCATCACTATGGGTGCTTTTTTCACAAGCAGACTGTAATTAAAATGAACCAAAAATCATGATAGTTGATTATTCTTTTGTTTTGATATTGTTATGGTTAACAAACTAAAACTATAAAAAATTGATTTTGGTAGTTCAAATGAAGCTGAAACAAAATATAAATATTAGATGAAAAACTTAAAAAAGTAACAAAAAAGGTTTATTCTGAAGTGTTGATGTATGTTGAAGTAAAATTACTAAAACTAAAACTGAAATAAAAAATAAAAAAAAACTAGATGAAGATAACTTATAGAAGATAAATATAGATAAATAGAAATAAAAAAAGAATAAAAATGAGAAAAGCACATAATAAAATTATTGAAACCAAAATTAAAATGAAAATATAAAATAATTTTTAAATTATGTTTATTTAAACAATATTTAAATAATATTTAAATTTTAAATATTTATTTTGTGTGGGGCAACTGCTTGCTCGGTTTTTTTATACTAAAAATGATACTTTGATCCCAATCATAATGTAAGTTATTTATACTATTAATTGCGTGGCTCTATAATTCAGACCCTGATGAAATGATATTGCTGTATCCAATGGTCCAACAGTTATTTTACTGTTATTAAGGTTATTTACACAAATTCTTCAGTCAAATTATGATAATAATGATTGTGTTTTCATGTGAATACTGGAGTTGAACTCAAAGGGAAATGGCCCTGTGTGTTTATCAATTAATGGTTGAAAAAAATTTGAAGTAGAGTGTAACATATTTCTCTCTCACACATGTGGTGGTTCCTCATCGCTCTCTACTTGCATGCGTGTGAACACACATCTTTCCCATTAGAGCTGCAGTGAGAGGAGTGCATGCAGTGTCTGTGATAATGAGTCTATCCTCTCTGTGCATTTCAGCGGCAGCCCAACACATTCTTCAGCACACACATGCTTCTGTGTGATCAAATGTTAATACTTTTGTATGTTACCCCGCAGCTCAAACCACGATCGTGGGACTTTTCTACCACAAAATGCACAACTACTACAAAAAAATCAGCCCTCTACAAACAAGGTAAAGTGTGTGTGTGTGTGTGTGTGTGTGTGTTTGTGTGTGTGTGTGTGTGTGTGTGTGTGTGTGTGTGTGTGTGTTTCCTGTTGTACATCATGTTCTTGCAAGCATGTTTTTATCACTGTGGTTCTCTCTCATCTGGGCCTCTGCGTCTGATACTCCCAGCCATTAAGTTGGCTGATAACACTCTCTTTCCATCTTAACACAGCCATGATCAGTACTTATCTCATTTAATTTTTTTTTTTTAGCACAGCACTGGAACTCAGCTGGCCTTTTTTATGTAACTGAACTGGCCACCAGAGCTGAGAGATGATGCAGGGTAAATTCTTGTCGACATTTAAACATTAATGAGAACCCAAAATTAAGTCAATACAAATGTAATATGTGCTATCAACTATATAGTGTCCCAGACAGACTGTCAGTTTGTGCATTTTTGGTGTGTTACATCCTTACACCAGTAGGTGGCGACAAGAGACTTTATAAGTGAGTCAGTGAATCATTCATTCATCTGATTTGTTCAAAAACACTGCTTCATTTAGCAAGGAAACAAGTGAGTGAATGCATCTGAAATTTCATAATTCCCCTAAATATAGTAGGCGAAAAACAGTATGTGGAAAGAGTATTATTGCTGCTTAGAAACAATCTCTATTGTATAAAGCGCAATAAAAATAAAGGTGACTTGACTTAAAAACACATTCATTCATTAAGGAAAAAAGTGAGTGAGTCAGTGAGTCATTTGCTCAACAGATACATTTAGAAACATTGATTAATGCAGGAACAAAACAAACGCCACAACTGTTGACTGAACAGTTGATTCTACTGTGTTTGGAACTATTTTCATTGGCAGAGCAAAAACAGACAATGTAGCTGGATAATGTAACTGCCAATAATTTCTTCTTCTTTAATGAACTGTTTCATAAAAACAAAATCACAATCTTGCTGTATTTCTGTTTTGATATGATTATTGTTATCTTAATACTACCCTTACTTTTTTCTTTGCCATTAGCATAAGTTTCTTTGCTCATTATGTAGAGTTTGTACAGTAGTTGAAGTGTGAACAATAACTGATTGTCTGTCTCTGCAGGATAAATGAGGCAGTGGATTTTAAAGATCATAAGATCCAGATGGCCAGTCATCTTATTTCTCTGAAGGTGGAACCGTCTCCTGCTCTGTCACTCAACCTGTCCACTGAGCCGCTGATCCGCATCGTCCTCACGCATCAGCTGGTAGGAGAACATCTCATCTCATTTTGTTGATTTTGGCATTCAGTCAGGAGTGCGGGTGCTTGTGTGTGTTTGTGTGTATTACAGGTATTTAGTACGTTTGCAAAATTATTATATTTAAAGTATTGTATTTTGCTTGATGAAGGTGCCAAGAAAAATTGTGCACAATAATGGCTTTAGGATCAATCAGAAGATTCTACGAACCGTTTCATTTAGCAGTGAGCTGAACAAATGCACTCACACTCATCAACCAACATCTGGCCTTCAGCAAATCAGTTAGACCGAATGTAATTAACATAATAAATTCATATTTATGACCCAATCTGGCCTGGCAGATTCAGCACCAAGCCGGTCGCAGAAAGTAAATTTCCCGAGGAGAGAAGACATGAACAACAGAAAAGAAGAAATGTTGTTTTTGACTTTTTATAGTCATACCTGTCTCAATATTTTAGGCCTAATTTAAATGAAAATTCTGTCAGTAATTACTCACCTTCATGTCATTCCAAACCCATAAGACCTTTGTTCATCTTCAGACCACAAATTAAGATATTTTTGATGAAATCTGAGCTTTCTGACCCTGCATAGATAGCAACGCAACTACCACATTCAAGGCCCAGAAAGGTAGTAAGGACATGATTAAAATAGTCCATGTGACATCAGTGGTCAACCGTAATTTTATGAAGCTACGAGAATATTTTTGTGCACAAAGAAAATGAAAATAACAACTTTGTTGAACAATTTCTTCTCTTCCAAGTCAGTCTCCACTGCGTGTTCACGAGAGTATCACGACACATGCGTGTGGTGCTGCTGACGTGGGAACCAGCTTGACGTAGAATCCGGATGTGCTGCGCCTTGGTTGCAAAGAAAGGAATGCACATGCATGCATGTTTTTTTGTTGTTGTTTTCTTTGCGCACAAAAATATTCTCATAGCTTCATAAAATTAAGGTTGAACCACAGATGTCACATGGATTATTTTAACAATGTCCTTACTAGGAATGACATGATACCAAAAATCTAGTGGTCAGTACCGATACCACCAGATAATAATACTTAAACATTAGTGGCACATGGCCTTCAAATAACACACACGCGCGCGCGCACACACACACACACACCTATACTCTAGATGCAAGCATTAGTTTAAATTCACTGACATACTGGCAGGCCAAAAATATTTTTTAAAACCATTAACATAAACAATTATTTAAACCAGTAGTATTAGCCAATAATAATGTTAATAAGGATAATTCGCGGACAGATCAGTGGTGGAGGTAATGATTACAATTACTCACGTTACTGTAATTTAGGGGTGTCCCCGACTAAGGATTTTCATAGTCGAATCAGAATTTTCGAATCATGCCGATAGTCGTATCATATGTTTGGGGGCAGGGCAAAATACATTACCCAGGGTGTCTGCAGAGTCTTAAAAAGTATTAAAAGTTGATAAATCAATTTAGAGAAAATTAAGGCCCTTAAAAAGTATTAAAAATCTTAAATACATTTTCCAAGGTATTAAATTTTGCATCATCTTTTCATTATGTATATTTGTCCAAAGAGGTTGTATGCTAAAGTCTGAATTGAATCATTGCATACGCAAATAGGGGGGATTCTGTGTAGTTTATTAATGGAATCCCGATAGATTTGACGTCATCTGTTACCGCGCTCACTGACTGACTGACTGACTGACTGTGATAGCGCAGGTTCCTTCACGCCCGGTTGTTAAACAACATCGTCAATGGAGAAATGCAAGTTTTCGTGCAAATAGTTGGAAGATAAGAAGTTGGAACTATTGCTGAGGTCCGTCTCTAGGAATAACCGCGATGTGTACTGCTCTGTCTGTCGGAAGGCGATCAGAATCAGATCAGAAGTGTTTACTGTAGTTAGAGTTCTATGCGCTCGCAGATCTTCCCATTATAACAGGAAAAAAGGTTTCTCACATAATCCATTTTAAATCTGAAGAAACGTTTTGTTTGTCCACGACCGTATACTGTTTCAGGAATGACAAACGCGAGTGTAAAAAATTATGCGAGTGAATCAGCTAAATTGTTCCTTAAATCATTGCTATGGTTGACAGTGATAAATATTGTAGCAATGAACGGAATGAACTATCTGACAAGCCGATGTCAAAATAGACCTGTGCATTAAGAGATGCGGAGTAAATTCAGAGTAACAAACCTACAGCGACAAGTCTGTTGGCTGAATATATTTAGCAGCTTCTACGGTTAAAGATAAAATACTTAATGCATTATTATTTAATTATTATACTATAAATGATTAACTTATTTATTCATACTTCAGTACTATGGTGTGATCACAACGTTGTGATCACTCTTGGTTTGTCCGTGCACTGTGTTCGCGCTGACCTGAAGACAGCAGCTGCCGTGTATGAATGAAATAGCTTCACAAACCGCCTATACAAATTCAGTCTTGTCACATTTTGAATACCTCAACTAAATTGAGGTCATTTGTTTTATAATTTTATTACTGACTGTGTTCTTGTCTTTTTTTGTAAATTCAATTCAGTTTGAAATCAAATTTTAAAGGGATAGTTCACCCAAAAATGAAAATTTGATGTTTATCTGCTTACCCCAAGGGCATCCAAGATGTAGGTGACTTTGTTTCTTCAGCAGAACACAAACGAAGATTTTTAACTCAAACCGTTGCAGTCTGTTAGTCCTATAATGCAAGTCGATGGGCACACAATCTTTGAGAGAAAAAAAAAACATGCACACACAAATCCACAAATACATGTTTTCTATGTTCTATTGTGAATAAAATATTGGCTCATGTGATTTTAAAGTCTTGTAGTTTTAATTTTATTCAAATTTAAAAAACGTCCCAACACTTCCGGAATTTGGGTTGTAACTAGTAACTAGTACTCTGAGGTGTTTTTAAGAAGAATACTTTGTACTTTTACTTAAGTACTGTTTTGTACTTTTACTTGTATTTTAGTAGTATTTCAGCAATGTAACAGTACTTGTACTTAAGTACAAATTTTCAGTACTCTTTCCACCACTGGGACCGATACACAATGAATGAACAAGCTGTAAGCTGTCAGACAGTCAGTAACTTTATTTGTGTGCGTGATCATTCACAGCGCTCATGCTTTCAGAGCTGCGCACTCTCATTTAAATCTCACACAATCATATTCATATATCGTCGCCATCTTCTACGTGTAGTTCTTCTGTGTGCTTGTTGTAGGCATTTTTTCTTCTTTACCCTTTGAGGTCCAACTGAAACACTTCCAGGCGTATGCTCTGCCTGCCCCCGTCAGTTCCGGAAGAACTGCAGTGTCGCTGGTCGCTACCTTCGGTACCATCGGTACTTACGCTACTGAAGTAAAACAAGTACCGACAGGATTTTAAAACCTTTATACCGACTTGGTACTGAAGTGTCGGTTCTCTTGACATCTCCTAGTCCTTACTACCTTTCTGGGCCTTGAACGTGTCAGTTGCGTTGCTGTCTATGCAGGGTCAGAAAGCTCTCTTATCTTAATTTGTGTTCCAAAGATGAACAAAGGTCTTACGGTTTTGGAACGACTTGAGGGTAAGTAATTCATGACCATTTTCATTTTTGGGTGAACTATCCCTTTTAAGTTATGATAAATATGCTAGAGTGTCTGATGGTTTTGGAAATACCATTTTTTAACTTTCAAATGTTATCTTGTGTTTCCATTGCAGTGGTCATTCAAAACAGTGTCATGCATGTGAAGAGAGAATGATGAGATTTCTAATTTATCCCCACAGATATGAGGCCATCTGTGACAGTGTATTCTGAACACTGCGGTTTGATTGATACATTGATTTCTTCTGAGACTTTTGTCTAACCGGAATCATCCCTTTATATTTCTTAAATGGAACAGAAATGTTTCTTAATATGTTGCAGGAAAACTTTCAAAGGTCACTTTTTTTTTTTTTTTTTTGCTGCTGTGTTTGTGTTTTTGTCTTTCGGTGAGCCGTGTTACACAAGAACCCCAGAGTTCAGAACTGCCAGGACTAACCATGGAAATCCATTTTGGTTTGCATCATCCCTTGCGCTCATTTTTTTTTTTTTTTTTCAGTTCTGAAACATTGAGAGCTTTGCGCCAAAAGAAAAGTGGTTCTGAATGCTGGAACCATAAGCCTTGAGGTCTTTTGAGAAGGGAAAGATGATTTGGTTTAACAAGGAGCTTATTTGGCGTGTGTGCACAGATGCTACGACTCAGTCAAGAATGCATCTGTCTGCCAAATTTCCATGGGAAACCCATCAAAAATGGATACAGATGGCATGTAGACAAGTTAACCAATACAGCATGTTTTTGGAGAGTATTTGTTGTTAAAAAAAACAGTAAAGAGTTCACCTTAGCATTGGATTTCACACACCACGTTACACACGTTATTCATCAGCTAACCCATATTTGACAGCTCACCATGCTCTTGACCATTACATAAGATCTGCTAACCTTTGCAGTCTGTCATAATAACCCTGCTAAACAAAGACTTTTTCATTAAATAAACAAGAAAGTCATATACAGCGTAATTCCCACAAAGAAAAAAATATTTAAATGAGCAGTCTTTTCTTTTTTCATTGTTCTTTTTAAAGCGTTTTTAGAGCCTTCCAAATCAAAACCATGCTGGCACGCATGTAACTATAGAGACTAACATTTGTTTTGCTGGCTTTTTATCCTTTTGTGAGTGATGTTTATTTCGGTGATGTTTGTTGATGGAAATGTGTCTGTACAAAGACCATTATGCTAAATGAAAGGAGCCTGCTAAAAGAGTAAATCCAGAAACATGCTTAAAGTGGTAGTTCACCCAAAAATGAAAGCTGTCATCATTTACTCACCTTCTCAACTTATTCCAAACCTTTTATGACTTTCTTTCCTCTGCTGAACACAAAAGAAGATATTTTGAAGAATTTTGGTAACCAAACAGTTGACAGTAGCCATTGACTTCCATTATACAGGTGCATCTCAATAAATTAGAATGTCGTGGAAAAGTTCATTTATTTCAGTAATTCAACTCAAATTGTGAAACTTGTGTATTAAATAAATTCAATGCATTAAGACTGAAGTAGTTTAAGTCTTTGGTTCTTTTAATTGTGATGATTTTGGCTCACATTTAACAAAAACCCACCAATTCACTATCTCAACAAATTAGAATACTTCATAAGACCAATAAAAAAAAATAAACATTTTTAGTGAATTGTTGGCCTTCTGGAAAGTATGTTCATTTACTGTATATGTACTCAATACTTGGTAGGGGCTCCTTTTGCTTTAATTACTGCCTCAATTCGGCGTGGCATGGAGGTGATCAGTTTGTGGCACTGCTGAGGTGGTATGGAAGCCCAGGTTTCTTTGACAGTGGCCTTCAGCTCATCTGCATTTTTTGGTCTCTTGTTTCTCATTTTCCTCTTGACAATACCCCATAGATTCTCTATGGGGTTCAGGTCTGGTGAGTTTGCTGGCCAGTCAAGCACACCAACACCATGGTCATTTAACCAACTTTTGGTGCTTTTGGCAGTGTGGGCATGTGCCAAATCCTGCTGGAAAATGAAATCAGCATCTTTAAAAAGCTGGTCAGCAGAAGGAAGCATGAAGTGCTCCAATATTTCTTGGTAAACGGGTGCAGTGACTTTGGTTTTCAAAAAACACAATGGACCAACACCAGCAGATGACATTGCACCCCAAATCATCACAGACTGTGGAAACTTAACACTGGACTTCAAGCAACTTGGGCTATGAGCTTCTCCACCCTTCCTCCAGACTCTAGGACCTTGGTTTCCAAATGAAATACAAAACTTGCTCTCATCTGAAAAGAGGACTTTGGACCACTGGGCAACAGTCCAGTTCTTCTTCTCCTTAGCCCACGTAAGACGCCTCTGACGTTGTCTGTGGTTCAGGAGTGGGTTAACAAGAGGAATACGACAACTGTAGCCAAATTCCTTGACACGTCTGTGTGTGGTGGCTCTTGATGCCTTGACCCCAGCCTCAGTCCATTCCTTGTGAAGTTCACCCAAATTCTTGAATCGATTTTGCTTGACAATCCTCATAAGGCTGCGGTTCTCTCGGTTGGTTGTGCATCTTTTTCTTCCACACTTTTTCCTTCCACTCAACTTTCTGTTAACATGCTTGGATACAGCACTTTGTGAACAGCCAGCTTCTTTGGCAATGAATTTTTGTGGCTTACCCTCCTTGTAAAGGGTGTCAATGATTGTCTTCTGGACAACTGTCAGATCAGCAGTCTTCCCTATGATTGTGTAGCCTAGTGAACCAAACTGAGAGACCATTTTGAAAGCTCAGGAAACCTTTGCAGGTGTTTTGAGTTGATTAGCTGATTGGCATGTCACCATATTCTAATTTGTTGAGATAGTGAATTGGTGGGTTTTTGTTAAATGTGAGCCAAAATCATCACAATTAAAAGAACCAAAGACTTAAACTACTTCAGTCTGTGTGCATTGAGTTTATTTAATACACGAGTTTCACAATTTGAGTTGAATTACTGAAATAAATGAACTTTTCCACGACATTCTAATTTATTGAGATGCACCTATATACTGTATATATTTTTTTATCTTTGCATGTCCCTGTTACATATTATTTTCATATCCTTTGGTCATAGTTTGAGTGATGGTCTAATTAATCCTGGACACAGGCTGTGTGGGACTGTCCAGAACAGAGGCATTAGTGTCAGGCTAGTGTTTCATGAGTAATGTGTGTGAGCTGAATCACCAGATCAATAATCTGTCACTGCATCTGAGATGGAGTACAGTGATAAGACTGTTTAAGACAATGGTCTCTGTGTTGTGTTTTAGCCAATGTCTTGTTAGGAAGAGTGATTCAACAACGGTTAAACATTAGAGAATTAATTGTAAGTTGTCTGTTTTTTTTTTCGAGCGTGCCGCCACTTCTCGTGGTAAATAATCCCTGTGATCAGACTTGTGTTAGTTTGTTGCCTTTGAACTACACTGGAGAACTACACTACATATTTTCAACTGTTCAAGGAGCAGTTTCGTCAACTATTTGGTCTTAAGGAAGCCCTTTATAATTAATTTAATTTGGGATCATGTTCAACAGACACCGTTCAGGTGAATTTCTTTGCAATAAACACTACCATGCAATTTGGGGTCTGTAAATTTAATTAATTTAATTTTATTTATTTGTTTATAATTTGTTTCTTTTTAAAAAATCTTTCTAAAAACAAAATTCTTTGCTCACTATGGCTGCATTTATTTGATAAAAAAGATCAAACATTTAAGTGTAGGTTTGAACACTTAATACAGCCATTAATGAAGTAAGACAATTATATATTTAATTGTAATTTAAGGTTCAAGGCAGTGGATTTGTTACAAAACAGGTGCTTTAATGGCTATAGCTTGTTGTCTGGCAATGGACCCGCTTACTCTAATTGTTAAACAACCAACTTGTCAATTCGTAAATTTAAAGGAGATGAATTTAGATGCAACTTCCTTCAAAATAGTGTCTCAATGTGTTTTACGCTTTAAAGCGCTGCCACTAAAATATCAAAGCTATCCCTAAACTACAAAGACAGCAACAATCAAGCAACTATAAGCAGCAATCACCTCATTACCTCATCTCATCTTTCCATCTCTCTTCTCCTTTTCTTCCCTCTCCACTCCTCACCTGTCTGGTCTCTCACTGCTGGATCACATGGCACGAGGTGAACAAATGGAAAGAGTGATTTCATGAGGAATGCTGGCGATGCTCAGTTTCGAAATCAAGAGGATTAAAAAAAGATTTCTGACAAGCTCTCACTGCCTTTACAACCTAATAAAGCTTCAGCGGAGCGGACATGAAACAGAGACGCCACGCATACTGAGTGTGAGCGCACGTCTGTCGCGCTGTGTGTGAGCGTGTACTTGCACTCATATGTTTACGCTAACCAAAGACGTTACTAGAGGTTGTTTATTAATTTTAATACAATGAACCTCTAAATACGACATGTATATGAAGCAGCCTGGACTGGATTAATGTAATCATCCATTGTGCTGTGTTCATGTGAATGTGGTTTTGTGTCCAGTAAAGATGTTTATGGGTGAATTACAGAACCACAAGCAGTTTTTTGTCCAGAAAATATTTCCGCTGTGGTTCAAATATAATCACAGATTCACACAGCCCTAATGGTATTACAACTTATAAAAAATCTTAAAAAAAAAAAAAAAAAAAAAGTCTGACATACATTTTGATTGATGACTGAGAACATTTGTTGTCTACATAGTACAGTTGGGGTTTTTAAAGGTACAATAATGAGTAGTGCTCACCGCCAGACACTTTTTGTAACTCGCACACCCACTTCCTGTCTGAACTCACTCACTCAAGCGCCTGCTCCCACACTCATTCGCTTACACAATATTCAATACTTACTTAATGACTCTTTTCAACCACTCAACCATAGGGCTGGTTGTCGTTCAAAAGATTTTTGTATCGATACCGATACCTTGACTTCGATATTGGTTCCTGAACAATACTTTTTCTATACCAATTTTATGAAGTACATTTTACATGATTACATTACACATTAGAGATGCACCGATTGCAATTTTCTTGGCTGATTCCGATTTCCGAATTTTTTGTAAATGAGACCTGCCGATGCAGATTTTTGCCGATTCAGATTTTCTTTCTAAGAACTATAATAGACAGCATATACAAACAAAAATCTACTTTTTTTTTTTTTTCCAGTGCAAACAAAACATTTACATAATAAAATAAATTATTAAACATTCTAATTTCCCCCAGTCTGGATTAAGTTACAGATGTTCTCTCATGTAAACAACTCTCTAAATAAAGTGCTCTGTGACTGGAAAGAGCTAGAAATTAGTTGCTGTATATAACAAAACAGATGTCATTTCCCACTATGTTTATAAATATCCATTTTTCCTTAACCTCATTAAGTGTGTCATCTTTCTCATCAAATTCTTACATTTAAGGATGCATCGAAATGAAAATTCTTGGCCGAAGCCGAACAAATTGAAACACTGGGCCGAAAGGCCGAATGCGGTGCGATGTTTTTTCCCCATGTAGGCCTATTTTGCTAATTTTTTTTTTTTTTTTTTTTTCCACTATTGCATAAATAAAATAGCCAAAATGTGCTTTTTACTGTTTTGTCCTGCTTTTCAAATAAAAAAATCAATTACAAAACAACAATTAAAAAATATTGACTTAACACTAAACATTTTTTAACATTCTAGCAGACATTATACCAACAAAGTGCAATTTAACTTAAAATTAATAAGTTATAATATTATTTAATATTATAAATAATATTATTTGTCCATTTTTGAGACACCCTTCTTGAATCAGGCATGTATTTTTTTTTTTTTTTACTGTACAAATAAATGCTCAGCAGAAAAGACTTATTTTAAAACATTAGAATATATTACAGATCCCAATTTGAACACTATGTGTGAATGTTATAATAAGTGTATTAATAGAGATGCTGGTGGGTAGTTATTCTTATCATTATTATTGTATTTTTATTTTATTTTACAGAACAACAGTAAAATTACAATACTAACATTTATGAATGTTGATGGAGTTGTTGCTTTTTCTCAGCTTTTATTTTGGCAGAAACCCATAGGAAGATCTCAGTAGCCTGCTTCTTTTTGTTGACAACAGCAGATTTATAAATGATTCTCATTACGAATTTGGGAAGATGTTTGTCACACGTATCACATGCCTTTAAAAAATTAATAAAAATGTTACTGAGCAAATGACGAGTAACAGTGTTTCAGCTCAGATTTTCCTCGTGCTTTGGACTTTGAACCCTGGCACCGTGAGCTTGTGCAGCACTAATTGAATACATGCAATTCGTCCATGTATTTGAAAACCTAACATTCTGCAGTTTATTTACTAATCGTTTGAGGCCATTTCGCAATTTCAATCATCATACAGTAACCAGCATCAACCACCTCTTCCTCTTCTCATCGGAGAAATGAGATGCAGCACTAAGCAGTCTCTAGCTGTCGGTGTTTCATGCTTGTAATGATTTTTGCGTCTTTCTCTGACAGTTTTAAATACTTTCACACTGCAGACACGTTTACTGCATTAGTGCGCGCCTCTATTTCGTCATGTCACGTCATTGTTCGGTACAATTTATTCTGTCTTTTCGCTTATTTGACCGAACTCCGAAAGAGGTTTTTTGTGCTATTTTCGGCCAAATAATTTTGGTTGCCAAACAAAGTGCAGTGCATCCCTACTTACATTGTTTCAATTAATTCGGTTAAAATAATAAGAAACTGTAGAGTTAAAAAATCAGTATCATCAAACTCCATCTTTCCAATGTGAAGGAACAAGAAGCAACATTAGATGTATTTACACAGACTGTCTGATGAAGATTAGAGGTGCTATAAATACATTTACACCACAAAAATGTGGTGTATGCATAAATAATGTGATAAGATTAATTTTTATTTTTGGACATACAAATAAGAAATGTTGGGGGAAAAAATGCAATAATACTTTTAAATATGAAACCAAACCACCAGTAGTAGACCGATTCATTCAACCGATTCATTCAAACAGCTGATTCATTCAGAAACGAGGCAAGGGACTTTATGAATGGGTCACTGAATCATTGACGACTCGTTCATTCATTCTAATTTGTTCAAAAACGTGGATTGATTCACATTAAAAAACGTGGATTGACATAGTTTGCCCATAAAAATAGTAATTTAATTCCCACATACTGAATGTGCTCGCATTTTATTGAGGTGGGAACTTTATAGGTAAGAAATTATGCAACATTCAGGTGCTGGTTTTCAACCCCTGCCCTGTGCATTTTATAAGTACAACAGCTTTACTACTAAAGGCTACATTATATTTCTCTGCAAAGAGGTTTTTGTAATTAAACCAATAAGCTTCACTATTAGGCTACTCGCTCACGCATTCTCTCTCCTCTCTCATGAATTCATTCAAATTCATTCAAATAAAAATAATCTTACAACACTACGTTATTTCACCTCAGAATTCTACATCTAATTATCTGTAGATAAAATAGCATATGAAAATTACCGGTATTTCCATGACAGTGTTTCCATGTTATTTCCATGGGTGACCAAAATCTTATTTCACAATATTGGTAAGTTTACCCTGTCAAAAGTTTGAACTGTTTGAACAGTTCTTTTGAACTCAAAAGAACTGCTTTCTATTTTAATATATTTTAAAATGTAATTTATTTCTGTGATGGAAAGCTGAATTTTCAAATATGATCCTTCAGAAATCATTCTAGTTTGCTGGTTAGGTGCTCAAGAAACATTATTGTCATCAATGTAATGTATTATTATTAGTATTATTATTATCAATGTTTAAAACAGCTGTGCTGCTTCATATTTTTGTGGAAATCGCTCTTTTGCTCACTCATTGATTTACTCATTCACCTGCTGACTTATTCATTCAGTCTCACCTTTATTCACCTACTTAATCCCTGATTCCTCAGCCACTCACTCATGGATTCACTCTGTCGCTCAGCTACTCATTCATTGCTCACTCACTCAGTCTTTCTTTGAATGTGTCTTTGAGTTGGTCTGACATCCCCCTCTGTCTTTATTTCCCCTCCCTCTCTCATGCTTTCTCAGATGAATCGTTATAATCTATAGCAGATGGTCTGGCTCAAGCGATCCTGTTGTAGCCAACGGCTGCGGATTGTGTGGCCTCCTCCTTTTCTCCCTCTCCGTATCTCGCTCTTTCTTTCTTGTACTCTAAAATGCCTGAATATTTAGCCTTTAAACTGTTAGTTCTGCCTTGCCTTGTTACTCTAACAGTTATATATTTAGACTTCTCTCATATTATGATTTACAGTGACCAAATCCTCCAGCAAGCTTGTGTTTTCTTCAACGTTATGATAGAATACCACTAAGCTCTTAAAACGTCCCCACATGATCACCTGAGCACGTTCCACTGCATATGTATCCTTGACTGGATCCAGGTTTTAGGGCTCCACAGAGGCTTCAACCATTTCCTAGCTTTTTCCAGAGATCCGGAGGACGTCCGACAACTGGCTGACCCTCTGAGCACCTCTCTGGGTTTCTCCTCTGACCACGCACAGCTCCTAGGCAGATGTTATACAGCCTCAGTCTCACCAACGTCAGCCGAGTCTCACCGCATGAATGTAGGGATATTTATAAAGACACGCATGCACTTATTTTACTTTTAAAACGAGCTCGCTCTCTCAAAGTGTTTCTCATGGTAATGATTCTAATTCAAGACCCGCTACTTGAAATCTCGAGATTTTAACTTTTTAATTGACCTAAATCCATTATGATTAAACATTTTGTGGGGAAAATTATTGAAAAGTGGGATAGATTGGTCAAAACAACACCATTTTGATCAACGCTATTGTTTTATCTCTGTTTATGCACAATGTCACTGTCTGTGCACAGGAACTTTTCACAAGGTTTGGCAGTGATCAAGAATAGCCGGTATAAAGTGATCACAGTGGCATATATTGATACCAAATTTAGTTTTGTGACATGGGCCTGATTGTGATTTTGTGAGAATCGGATTATATGGTTAGAACTCCTACACAGTCATCCAGGCTTACTTAACACTAGTTCAGATCTGGCTTGCGATATTTCCTGTTCCTGTCTCATTTCCAGGTTGTTAATGGAACAGGGTTCTACGTTTTCATTGACTTTGCAAGTACATTATTCTTTGTCTACAGAAGCAGCTGCTCTAAATTACAGCCCAGCCTGTCCATAGACTATGTAATTACAGAGCCTGTGAATAGAACGGGAGAGACCGAAAACCTACTTTTACTTTTCACCATTTATCTTCTGTGTTAAGCTTGGACTACACTCCTCTTAAATTTAGCCCAGCCAGCCTTTATTTAGATTGAGCAGTTCTTTAAATATACCCATGTGCAGTGCCATTAACCAGCATACCTCAAGAAACCAATGGCATCATGTTTCGTATGATGTGTAACAGGGTTTGGTCTCAATCAGAGAGAATGTGTGAGGAGATGTTTAGCAGGCCATTCCCAGCATGTGCTCTTGCGTATGTGTGTGAGAGAGAAAGAGAGACATTATTATTAGAAGTATTTAAAGACACAGTCCATCAAAAATGTTACGACAAACTTGAGTATTTACTAATTTATTTTACTTACCTAATATAAATCTTATTGATCCCCAAGAATTGTTATATAACATGAGACATTTGAACAGCTTTTTGGCTGCTTTTTTGAGAGAACAGACCACTATTCTACTAATTGCTCTTTTAACACTTGGGAAATTCTGTAGGCTTGTTTTTGTTGCATAAATGAAATATAGACTTCATTGTATTGCTAGCTCTCAGTTTTTCCTTCAGTTAGTCAGTGGGTTAGTCATAAAAGTCAGGCATCAAGGGTAATGTCCCTAAAGTATAGACACAGTACTCTCACTTCTGTATCACACTGTCAGCCCTTCAGATACCAACTGCTATTGCCTTTTTAAGGTAAAGTTATAAATTGTAATGATATGGAGTTAAATATGTATCTACGTTATATGTTAGAGCAGATGAGACCCCAAACCTCTTATATTTAAAGCTCAAATGTTATGAAAGTGGCAGATGTGGGAATGAAGTGGGAATAAAATGAATTCAATTAAATTCAATAATAGTTTACTTGAGTGCTTGAATAGGTCTGCAAGACTACTAGCTTTATTAAAAAAAAAAAAAAAAAAAATATATATATATATATATATATATATATATATATATATATATATATATATATATATATATAAGACACAAAATTCGTTTAACATTTTGCTGCCAACACAGTAGGAAAAAAAAGTGTCACAGAGAAAATAAAAATGTACAAAAATTGTATTCCTTATTTTTATTCGTCTTGTCAGGATACAATTCGTTTAACATTTACAACACAATAGGAACAAGTGTCGCAGAGAGAAAAAAATGTAGGTTGTACAAAAATGGCTTATTATAATTTTATTTGTCTTGTCAAAATACTAAATTTGTTTAACATCTTGCTGTAAACACAGTAGCCTAGGAAAAGTGTTGCAGAGAAATAAATAAATAAATTCGACATCTGTCATTTAAAAATTATAGGCTAAGCAAAATATAAACAAAACCGAGTTGAACGTTCTTCAAGGACAGCGCATCCACACTTTGCTCCATCCTTATTCTGCTCTGTCACTCATCGACAACCTGCCTGTTCTGTCTGAGAGCCGTATATTTACCACTGGCAGGCCTGCTCTGAAGATCGTTATGCACATGCTGCGCACAGCCCTCGCAAATAAAACGAAGCACTTCATGCGTGCAGTGCGCGCATAAGTGTAGGCTGTACCGGTGCTTGGTAAGAATAAAGCGCAGATATGCTGTTCTGAAAGGACGTCGGGAACGGGATATTGTTAGACCGCCCGCTCCCGTTCAAATTGCACCAGAGTTACTGACCGCTACTGCGTTTTATTCGGGAATTTAATCCCGCGTCGCAAGAAATCTGGTCGGTTCCCGCGGGACAGCCGCGGTAATGCAGACCTCTACTTCCGAACAAAAGTCATACACTGTTCTGGTCTGCTCCAGGACAGCTCTGTGTCTCCAAGCACGGTGCTGTCTGTGAGCAGGGTGGAGTAACGTAGCCCTCAATCACACTGCAGTGTTTGTGAGAGCTGCCACCTTCTCCACCCCACGCACAGAGTGAAATTCTCCGACTCGATACAGGAAAATAAAACAGAACTTATAACATTTGGGCTAATATGTTAGCAAGCAAGCTGCTGATAGTTTTCGACTACAGACTAAAGTTAACTGCAAGTAAGCGAACCTTCAACCAGCTGTAGCATTATGCCAGTTCCCGACGGTTCTATGCTATTCGTTTTTTCTTTCACTAAGTGAAGCAACACTTCATAGTTTACAAGTAATATATAGTAAATATATGGCCATAGGACTTTGAAATATCAGAATTTAAGCCTTACCTTTATCTCCCAAGACTGTTGTAGAATCTTCCAAAAGTTTTGGCTTGGGGTCCTTCACATGCGGCAGCAGCACGTTCCACTGCACAAATAACATGGGGCTGCCCGCGGACGTGCCTGACTTTAAATCGGCGCTACTAAACACGGATATCGGCCGATGCCAATATATTAAAAAATAACAAATATCGGCCCAATATATCGGCTGACCGATATATCGGTCGACCTCTAATTGACACCCTTCACAAGGAGGGTAAGCCACAAACATTCATTGCCAAAGAAGCTGGCTGTTCACAGAGTGCTGTATCCAAGCATGTTAACATAAAGTTGAGTGGAAGGAAAAAGTGTGGAAGAAAAAGATCCACAACCAACCTAGAGAACCGCAGCCTTATGAGGATTGTCAAGCAAAATCGATTCAAGAATTTGGGTGAACTTCACAAGAAATGGACTGAGGCTGGGGTCAAGGCATCAAGAGCCACCACACACAGACGTGTCAAGGAATTTGGCTACAGTTGTCGTATTCCTCTTGTTAACCCACTCCTGAACCACAGACAATGTCAGAGGCGTCTTACCTGGGCTAAGGAGAAGAAGAACTGGACTATTGGCCAGTGGTCCAAAGTCCTCTTTTCAGATGAGAGCAAGTTTTGTATTTCATTTGGAAACCAAGGTCCTAGAGTCTGGAGGAAGGGTGGAGAAGCTCATAGCCCAAGTTGCTTGAAGTCCAGTGTTAAATTTCCACAGTCTGTGATGATTTGGGGTGCAATGTCATCTGCTGGTGTTGGTCCATTGTGTTTTTTGAAAACCAAAGTCACTGTACCCGTTTACCAAGAAATTTTGGAGCACTTCATGCTTCCTTCTGCAGACCAGCTTTTTAAAGATGCTGATTTCATTTTCCAGCAGGATTTGGCACCTGCCCACACTGCCAAAAGCACCAAAATTTGGTTAAATGACCATGGTGTTGGTGTGCTTGACTGGCCAGCAAACTCACCAGACCTGAACCCCATAGAGAATCTATGGGGTATTGTCAAGAGGAAAATGAGAAACAAGAGACCAAAAAATGCAGATGAGCTGAAGGCCACTGTCAAAGAAACCTGGGCTTCCATACCACCTCAGCAGTGCCACAAACTGATCACCTCCATGCCACGCCGAATTGAGGCAGTAATTAAAGCAAAAGGAGCCCCTACCAAGTATTGAGTACATATACAGTAAATGAACATACTTTCCAGAAGGCCAACAATTGGCCTTCAACAATTGTGCAAGACGCGATTGAGGCGAACATTTCGTGTCCACGGCAAACGCGTTGCCCAACTCGCGTTTTCACTTCGTCCGGCGCAAATTCGCATCTTTGCATTGACTTTGTATGTAATCAGATATTTAAATTCACTTTTGGTGTGCACACATATTTAAGCAGTTGATGAAAATGCAGCTTTTTACTAGATGAATGAATTACATATTAAAATATATTAAATTAGAAATGAGTCATTTAAAATACTATTTCACAATAATACTGTTTTTACTGTGTTTTTTGATCAAATAAATGCAGCCTTTGTGAGCATAAAAAACTTAAACATCTTACCAAAACTACACTTTTGAATGGTAGGGTTATTAATTATATATCTTTATGTTAAATTACATGTGCTTGTTTTAAAGTGGTCATATGATACGATTTCAAGTTTTCCTTTCTCTTTGGAGTGTTACAAGCTGTTTGTGCATATATATAAGATCTGTAAAATTGCAAAGATTAAAGTCTCAAACCCAACGAGATATTCTTTATAAAAGTTAAGACTCTGTCACGCCCTCCTAAAACGGCTCATTTAAACACGCCCCCACATGTCATGGTGTGGGAAGATTTGCATAACACTGCCCAAACGTATACGCAATGAAAGAAGGTGTAACTTTTATTCTTGCCGTAGTATTGTTGCCACCGCCATGTCGTGGAAATGCTGTGTGTTTCGTTGTGAAAGCGAAAGTACTTTTTTTGGCCTTCCAAATGAGTACACAACTAGAAATCAGTGGTTAAGTTATATTTACAACACTGTTCCAGAACAGTTCAACGCAAATATTCGAGTGTGTGCAGCTCATTTTACGGAGGACTATTTCCTGAACCTGGGAGAGTAGCCTACAATGTGAACACTATGAATAGCTGTGATGTGAACACTATAAAGTGGGGCAATTCCAACGTCACAAGGGCAGTCTGGTGCTTCTGACTCACAGCCTGTAAGTACGTTTCGATATTTAAAGAATTTGCTACTGACTACTCAAACACGAATTTTGAGCAGTGTAGAGTAGTGCTTGTTTGGCCTTTCTACGATCACAAATGCAGACATGGTGTTATGTTTACGCAGCGCAACACGTAAAAAGACGTATGAGTCATTATAATCAGTAATTATGTCCTCACTGAATGTAACAAATGCCTCGTTTATAGTGGGTTTTATTGTTTTAGTCTCGTCGCGCAGGGACACGGCATCACAACATGGTAAGGGGCGTAACATTTCCGTCTCACGCTTGAGGTATTCGGCCCATCACAATGCACTGGATAGCTGGCCAATCAGAGCACACCTCGCTTTTCAGAACGATGAGCTTTGTAAAAATCGGTGCGCTTCAGAAAGGTGGAGCATAGAGGAGCAACAATAATGTACAGTATGTGGAAAATAATGTGTTTTTTGAACCTAAACACATTGCATTACACCAAATATACAAAATAATGTTCTTTTTAGCAACATCTTATGACCCCTTTAAATAATATTCATGAGCTAAGCCTTTGCCATGTTGTGATGTTACAGCCAACACATCTGTGTACCTCCCACCCTCAAACGGTCCCCAACAAATGGTGATGTGGATGGAGAGATCTCTCACTCGGGTGTGAAGTGTGAGGAAGTTTGGCACCCACGTGAAGCTTTCAGGGGAACTTTGAAAAAGACCCAAATAGAGCAAAGCTGTGAGGTTGTTTTCTATTAACTTCTGGCACATTCTGGTGGAAGAAGTCTCATATTTTGACAAAAGAGATGAGAGGCGGGCAAAATGAGAAACTATTTTACTCAATTGTTGTGACTTTTGGTGATTTAAAAAAATTTCAACCATATTAAATCAAATCCGCAGGGCTCAACCTAGCTTACATGCCTTACGGTCCTCGATTGTTGTCCAAAACTGTCAGTTTCATCCAGAATGTTGATCAATATTCACATTATTGCAATTCTCCACATTCCTCTGAGCGACAATACAGAGGCTCGCATTCACTTAGAATTACATGTCGTCCAATCAGGAGAGAAACTGACGCACCAGTTGGCAAAGTTGACCGTGTAAACCATTCCATCAGCATGACAGGGATGAGTGTTTTCTGCTTAATTATGAACACGTCACTCAGGCTCTCTGAATAGACCTGATGTGTGATTACACAACCTGCTGCCATCTGATAGGCCGGTGAGAATGATGTCATAGCAGCTGCCAAATATCCCAAACACCCCCCAAAAATCGAAGGTTACGTAACATCTAGCCAGCGTTTAACCCCTGCGATGAGTACAGTTCTCAGTGGCTATAAAAGTTATAACTCGAGGGCTCCTTCCAAACCTGTACAAGCTTGTGGTTTGTTTCTCATAAAAGCCTCTGCTTAATCACCTACCTGTGTTTTGCATGTATTTTAAGTAATTTCGCTCTCTCTGTATCTTTAGATAGGTTAGAAAGGGAGCTCCTCCAATACTGCATGCTCTTTTGCAAGCCCTTTGTTGTTAATAAAGTGTTGGAGTGCTTTCACACTTCTCTGGCAAGTGCAGAGCTCTGCGGGGCAGGGGGGAGCCGCAAACACCAAGCCAACCCCATCTGTGTTCATTTGACTGGTGAGAGAGAAAGAGACTTGCTGATGGAGCTGTAAAAATTACCTGCTTTTTTTAGTAATGAGATTTTCGCCTAGAGAGAGAGAGAGTGGGACGGCAGTAGACTCTGAAAGAGAAGCTAAAGCGAGTGAAAGTGAGAAACTCTGGGGAGCGCAAAGGAGAACCGCACCCATAGCCGCTCCTCTCTACTCATCGCACAGTCTGTCTTGTCAGTATGGCTCAAACTTTCCATGTACTCGTACTTAGACTAACTTTTGACTTGTGGAATATTGTATTCTGGCACAGAACGGACCACAAAATTTTACTTCGAAATTGCTAATTAATTGGTGTGGTTTTTTGCGAACTTCACTTGTGGCTTTGCAGAAAATCCTGAAAAATAGTGGAAAATGTGTTTTAAAAAATTATATGTTGTGATGTTAATGTTGCAACCTACTTGAACTATTAAAATCTGTGATGTCTTTGGAATTATACTGATAACCACAATAATAACACAACAACAATATAACTGTTGAATAAAATAACCACTTAAATAAAATCTAAAATTAAATGTGATTGTATCATGCAGGAACTTTAAGCGTTCATGAATTTATTTTATTTATTTATGTTAAACTTGCATTTTTCCTTACATAATATAGATTTTTAATAGTATTTAAATATAAAGTCTTGTCTTTACAACTTACATTTCACCTGTGGTGGTGGTTGAGGAGAGACCCCCCTACATGATTGTAAAGCGCTTTGGGTGTATGGCAATACACAAGAAAGCGCTATATAAATGCCTCATTCATTCATTCATTCACCAATTAACAGTTTTATGCCGAAGCATTTTTATATATTTTTTCATTTCAAATGATTTAAGATTATCATTTATGTATTATGTATTAGGATGATCATTTTTGTATTAGATTATCTTAAAATCATTATTTAAAAAAAATATATTATTTTTATTTATTTTATATTTTACTTATGTGTTTCTGTTTGTTTCCCTTATAAAAAATCACATAAAAATACTAGAAGGTGTGTGTGTGAACTTAATTAAATTTCAATCACACACATTTCCCTCTCTGAAACTCTTAGACGTCCTTTACGCCATTTTTTTTTCCATCCATACAAGTAGTGCAAAATTTCAAAAATAAATAAATAAATAACAAAAAGGAAGCACCAGGTTTGAATCTCCTGACACCCCTGTAATTACTCAGTCACACTGTTCTTTCCTTTTAGATGTTAATATTTTGTTCTGTTCCCTTCAGGCAACAACACATTTTGCCACTTTCATTTAAACCACCATTTTATTAGTTAAACCATCTTCTTAAATTAATTAACAGGCTCAGTTCATAACCATGTGCGGGCAAGAGAGGTTTGAAAAATGCTATAAACTATGTTTATTCTGACCAAATAATTTGTTGTGACCTGTCAGTTAGAGTTATTATAGTTAAAACTAAAATTAAAATAAAAACCATAATAAATATTAACTTACTATAAAATATTTTAAAACTTAAACTTACTGCAACTATATAGTTGTCAACACATTTCTTATTTTTTAGCTTAATGTACTAGAATAACCAAAAACAGAAATAAAAATTTTTATAAAAACTATATACACATATTTTAAAATAAACAAAATAACTAATATAAATAACAACACAAAACAAAATTACCAAAACTTTAACTGAAATTAATATATATATATATATATATATATATATATATATATATATATATATATATATATATATATATATATATATATATATATAATGAATACATAATTAAAAGTAATAAAAACTATAATAATATCTTAATAAAAATACCAAAATAAGAAACTGACTAAATTTCAGTTGTCGTCCTGAGTGTAATCTTATCTTTATCTCTATCTACTGTCAAACGCAGCCACAACTGGTTCACATTTTGAATGTTCAGAGGTAGTATGTTCTTCCGATTCTCTCAGTTCTTTCCTATCTTAAATAATCACCAGTTAGACTGGATGATGTCCTGAAGGTAGTTTCCAAGCTGTTTCCGAAACATAATTCATCTACTCTACCAGCTTTCCAGTTTCCATTCCTGTCTGGAATATGGATCTGTTCTTTACTCCATCCCGATATAGTCATGTCATAGATGTTCTGAGAGTCTGACTACTGAAAAGAGATGAAAAGCGTTCTTGTTTCTGAGTGTATATATTTACTTGAAAGGACTGTGTGTGTATGTGTGTATGTTTTGAAATGTCACCTATTAATAAATATATTTAGCAATATTGCACCACTGATACTGCAACACTTATGAGTGCACCTGAGTGTGTCTGAGAAGGACTTTACTGTGTTACGACATATCAGCTGTGATGTTTCATTCTTAACTGTGTTGTTCCCTGTCTTTAAGAATAAAGAACAGCAACTCCAGTCCTCAAACCAAAGTAATAAAGTGTTCCTGTACTGCGCCTTCCTGGACTACAGGTGGGTCTCACAGCTTCAAATATGTATTTATGCACACAAATGCTGATTTCATATTTACAATTATGTGTTTGTAACTTTCAAGAATATAGCTAAAAATTTAATCTTGGCCTTCATTCACTGAAACAAAAAAAAATCCAAAGAAATGATGCTTGTATGTTTTTTCTTACTTAATATGATGTTAATATCCTAACTTTCTTGAACTATTATAATCTGTTGTGTACTTCAGAATATATACTGATAACCACCATAATAACAAAATAGCAATATTTAATTTAAATATGTATTTAAATAAAATATCAAGCCAAATGTGATGGTGACTTTAGAGAATGTCTTTTTACTATAAATTATGTAAAAGTATTTTATTTTTTATTTTGTATTTTAATTTTTTTTTTTTCATAAAAACTTATGAAAACTTAATGCATCGTTTTAACATCGTTTTATATTTAACATTTAATATAAAAGTCTTATCCAATTAACAGTTTTATGGTAGCTTTTTTACATGCTGTTTCTGTTAAAACTCTTAAAATTGCAGCATGGGACTCATGTTTACATTTTTAGATATTTTTATGATATCTTTCACTTTATTTATGGTCTTTTATGTTTCTTTTTGAGTGTCCCAACTTTCATTCTCAGTGTCACTGTTCAGAGATATTTATGCAGTCCTTCCTGTATATTCTCTCTCTCCCATCTATCTCTCTCCATCTGTCATTTTTAGTGTCTCATTTTCACATTTCCTGTTAAAGCTTGTCAGGAAGTGTTTTAATATATCAATGTGTGTCTTATATTTATGTCCCACTGTTCTCCCCTTACCTACGTAAGTGTCATAGGTTAGACATTTAGCACACGTACATTGTGATATCCAGCAATTTAAGCATTTTGATTGTGACTATATAAAGTCTAGAATTTGCAGTTTTGTAATTTTTCTTGCAGTCCAATCCAATCTTTGTCTTCCAATTCATCATTCAACCATGTCATTTAGAAATTATGAAAGTCTGTTTTTAATAAAAAAGCAATTTTATACCATAATAGTTATACCTGAAAAATCACTTAAAGCCAATAAACGAAGCCAATTCTTAGGATCATGTGAAAAATGTGAATAATTTGAAATGGAGCATGTTTGATTTGGATTGAGACTTTCTTGTCTTCTCTCTCTTTCATTCTTTTTCATGCTCATTCACTCTTTCTCCCATGTGGGCATGACTGCATCTATAATGGAATGATGAAGCTGGAATACTTGCTCGCACTGAGATTAATGGGTTCTTGCGTTAGTTTTGATTTAGTTTAGACCTGATTTGATTAATAACTCACTGGTAATTCCATTAACGCTGGGCGAGGGTATGAATGTGTATGGTTTCAATATAAACAATGAATAACTCCAGCAACTGTAATGCTCAATTAAACCTGTATGTATGTGTCTGTTTCAGCTCCAAGGAGGGTGTGTGGTCCAATGAGGGGTGTGTGAGAGCTGATGGAAACCTGTCCTTCTCTATTTGCTTGTGTAACCATCTGACAAACTTTGCCATCCTTATGCAAGTGGTTCCCATGGAGGTGAGGCACTCTCAGAGTTGCTCTGTCTGGTGCTAGTTTTATTTTATGCCATAGATGAATTACCATTTGTCTTGCTTGCTTTGGCTAAATATTAAGTTGATTCAAATAATTCAAGAACTTTGCACAATTCTGTCTTCATCCTCCATGGAACATTAAATTGATTAGTGTGACAGTAAAGACATTTATGTTACTATTTCAAATAAATGCTGTCCTGACTTTCTATTAGTCCTGAGAATCCTGAAAAGAAAAATCTTACCACAAACCATTGAACAGTATACTTTTACTTTTTTTGTATATATTCATATACTTTTTATTTTCTTTCTTTTTTTGTAGTTTTGCAAATTACGTTGTTAGGAATAACACATTTTACTGCATTACTGTACTATTTAGTTGCTTTCATTATTATTGATTCTGCAAAGTTTCACCATGAGAGCCCCATTTTAAGGATTCTATTTCAAGTAAAACAAGCATTCAGCATCAAAAAACACATTTTGAGACCTCTGTGATTTTTCTCCATTCCATCTGTTATGAATGCAAGAATGCATTCAATCTGAATGGCCCATTTTAAATGAAATCATGCAATTTATTTCTAATTTTGATGCAAATAGGAGAACGTCTCGGTTACGTATGTAACCCTCGTTCCCTGAAGGAGGGAACGGAGATGTCACTTCGGATGACAGATGAAATTGGAATCTCGCCAGAGAGACCAATCCACTTCGAGTGTAACTAAACAAGCCAATGGACATTGGCATGCGATTATTGCATCCAGCTGCCGCTGATCACAGCGTGAGTATAAGAGGCAGCAGATGCACCGCATTAATTCATGCTTTCACTGAGGAGCCGAGCTGATGATTCCGCTTGGAAGAGGCACACTGCGGAGTCACCTCCTCCCAGAGGGGGTTAAGTGACATTTAGACATGTGAAGTAACCCCGTAGGGCCCTATTGCACATGGAAGTCTCTGAGATGGCTTAGGCTGCATCATTAGAGACAGCAGAACGTGGTCTGCCAGGGGAAACACAGCTCTAATAAGCATACCATGGAATACACATATGGGATCCCAGCAGGGTCTCTCATATGGGCACTAGCCTCACACCAGATTTCAAGAATTCATTGGCTGAAAGGCCTGGCGCCGGACGCTCCGCCACGTCCGGATGCCGGAGTGCTGGAGGACTCGACAGGGTTTGCCTGTTTAAGGAACTCTCTGGAGAATTAGGCGTAAGAACGCCGCAAGCCGACTCTGAGCCGGGCCTCTCAGTGCCACTACCTGTTTGAGGTGAGAACACAGGAGGAAACCGGTTCGACACATAGGCTATAAAACCTAGCGAACGTGTTGGGAGTCACCCAACCCGCAGCTCTACAAATGTCTGCTAGCGAGGCACCATGAGCCAGCGCCCAGGACGATGCGACACCCCTAGTGGAGTGAGCACGCAACCTGAGTGGGCAGGGCACTCCTTGTGCTTCGTAGGCCAAGGTGATGGCATCCACTATCCAGTGGGCCATCCTCTGCTTGGGGACAGCCTACCCCTTCTGCTGTCTTCCGTAACAGACAAAGAGCTGTTCTGAGGTCCTGAAGCTCTGAGTTCTATCCACGTACTGTCGCAGTGCGAGTACAGGACAGAGCAAAGCTAGGGCTGGGTCTGCCTCCTCCAGGGGCAGCGCTTGCAGGTTCACTACCTGGTCCCTGAAGGGAGTGGTAGGAACCTTGGGCACATAGCCGGGCCGGGGCCTCAGTGTTGCACTGGAGTCAGCCGGTCCAAACTCAAGGCACGACTCATCGACCGAAAATGCCTGCAGGTCCCCCACCCTCTTGATCGAGGCCAACGCAGTCAGGAGTAGGGTTTTCATAGAGAGAAACTTCAACTCGACTGACTGCAGCAGCTCAAAGGGGGCAGTTTGTAGGGCTCTTAGCACCAATGCCAAATCCCAAGAGGGTAGGGAGGGAGGCCTAGGAGGATTTAATCTCCTGGCCCCCCTAAGAAACCTGACGACCAGATCGTGCTTCCCCACCGACCTCCCCTCTATGGGGTTGTGGTGGGCGGAAATAGCAGCAACTTACCTTAACGGTGGAGGGGAACAGCCTATGCTCCAACCCTTGTTGCAAAAAAGGAAAGCACGGCTCTGATCGAACATCTCCGGGGGTCCTCATGGTGAGAGGAACACCATTCGATGAACAGGTTCCACTTCAGTGCATAGGCCCATCTTGTGGATGGTGCTCATGCTGAAGCGATAGTGAGAGCTACCTCCTGGGGCAGGTCACCTAGAACCTCCGCATCCCATCCAGGGACCACACATGGAGTTTCCACAAGTCTGGACGCGGGTGCCAGAGGGTGCCCCGTCTCTGAGAAAACAGATCCTTCCTCAGAGGAATCGGCCAGGGAGGGGTTGTCGCGAGGAGCATGAGTTTCGGGAACCAGGTCCTGTTGGGCCAATATGGAGCCACTAACAGGACCTGCTCCTCGTCCTCCCTGATCTTGCACAGTGTCTGTGCTTGCAGGCTCACTGGGGGGAACGCATATTTGCGCAGGCCCTGGGGCCAGCTGTGTGCCAGTGCATCCATGCCGAGCGTTGCCTCGGATAGGGAGTAGAACCACTGGCAGTGGGTGGTTTCCGGAGATGCAAACAGGTCTATCTGAGGAACTCCGAACCGACTCCAATCAGCTGGGCCTGGGGATGGAATCTCCACTCCCCAGGAAGTGCCGCTCGAGACAGCTCGTCAGCCGCCTGATTGAACACCCCTGGGAAATGGATGGCACGAAGGGACCTCAGATGCTTCTGACTCCAGAGGAGGAGGTGGTGGGCGAGTTGCGACATGCGACGGGAGCGTAAACCGCCTTGCCGGTTGATACACGCAACGGTCGCAGTGTTGTCCTTACGGACCAGAACGTCCTTGCCCCGAAGGCGCCCTCTGAGGCGGCTCAGGGCAAGGCGTACTGCCAGCAACTCGAGGCAATTGATATGCCAACGCAGTTGGGGACCATACCCCTGACACTGTGTGCCCATTGTACGTGGCTCCCCAGCCAGTGGCCGAGGCATCCGTGAATACCACAGCATGCCTGGATACCTGCTCCAGGGGCACTCCTGCCCGAAGGAATGAGGGATCTGACATGGGCTGAAGGTCTTGCGGCAGGCCGTTGTAATCTGAACCCGGTGAGTACCGCGTTTCCACGCCCACCTCGGGATTCGGCCATGGAGCCAGTGCTGAAGCGGTCTCATATGGAGCAGACCGAGCGGAATTATGGCCGCAGCTGCAGCCATATGCCCCAGGAGCCTCTGAAAGAGTTTCAGTGGGACCGCTGTCCTGCCTGATAAAGTCTTGAGGCAGTTCAGCACTGACTGAGCACGTTCCTGGGTGAGGCGTGCTGTCTGGTTGACCGAATCCAACTCCATGCCGAGAAAAGAGAGCCTCTGCACAATGAAGTAAGGGCTGTAAAACCCCGACCTCATATCGGCTGGAGGGAACGGATCTATCGCATCCTTCGCCAGCAGGACTGCGACTTCCACACGCAAGACAGGGGCATCGACGGCCTTGACTGAAGTGAACCGAATGCCCCTGAACTTGGGGGTACTCCGGGTGAACTGAATCGCGTAGCCGAGTCTGATGGTTCGGTGGAGCCACCGGGACAGACTAGGGAGCGCTAGCCAGGCTCCAAGAGGCCGTGCCAGCGGAACCAACGGGGCCACCAATATACTCACGGTGGGGCAGCGAGGTGGAACACAGGGACCCAGCCCGGGGCCTGTGACGGCCTGGCCTGTGACGGCAGGGGGCGGGTTCTGGGTGTGCAGTGTAACACTCACCTGATTCCTCCTCGTGCGGGAGGAAACACAGGAACCTGGCTTGAGGCTTGTGACAGCCCGGCGTGTGACGACTTGAAGCGGGGACTCGAGTGCTACCGCCCTTACCTGCCTCCACGAATGGGCAGGAGGGGTGCTCTTGAGCAACCACCCGCTGCCTGCTGGCGAGAGAGGAGGAGGGAAGCGATCCCGTGATGCACGGATCACCACTCTCCTCCTCTTGAGACCCAGAGATTGAGGAGACCGCTCTTTATTGATGTTTTGGGTACCACTGGCTGCTGGGCCAGCGGCGGAACAAAATGAAACAAAAGGTTCTCCACCTGGCCCTCCTCCACGGGAGGGAGTGGTGCAGTCACCATCTCCCGATGAGCAGTCTCCACCATCTCTGGGTCGCCTGTCTCAAGGCCTCTTGCACTTGCGCTTGCCGCCAGGTTTGGCGGGGTCTGGGCGTCCTGCCTGAGACCGGCTCCACGACGCTGCCTGGTGGAAGGCTGCTGCGGCTGCGCGGGAGCGGGGGCGGCCACAGGAGGGGCGCCCACGGCGACGTGTAGGCTGAGGGGCTGCATCGGGGTGGAAGCAGCAGGTTTCCTCTGGCGCATGATGTGTTTGATCGCCCCAGTCTGCTTCTGTGCTGCCAAGAACTGCTGGGCAAAGCTCTCGACAGCGTCGCCGAAAAGGCCGGTCTGTGACACGGGAGTATTCAGGAACTGTACCTTCTCCTGCTCCTTCATGTCAGCCAGACACAGCCAGAGATGGCACTCCTGGACCACTAGTGTGGACATCGCACGACCCAGAGACTGTGCAGTCACCTTCGTCGCTCGAAGCGCGAGGTCTGTCGCAGCACGCAGTTCATGTAGAACCGCCAGGTCGTGGCCACCCTCGTGCAGGTCTTTCAGGGCTTTGGCCTGGTGGACCTGCAGTAGGAGGGCAGGGCAGGGGAGGGCAGTGGGCAGAAGCCGCCTCCCTACAGGCTCTGCAAGCACTGCCAGTTAGGCCTGACGATTACTTACAGGCCCGTGAGGGGAGTTGCACGGGCCACAGACTGCTCCACCGTGGGGATGCCCGCGTACCCCAAAGCGGCCCCACCATCGAGGGTGGTGAGGGCAGAGGAGCCACAAGATTTGTTTCGGGCAGTGAAAGTTGCCCTCCACAATCTAGTGAGCTCCTCATGCACCTCCGGGAAGAATGGCACCGGAGGGGGGAGCTGAGAACCAGCGTGACCCCCACCAAGAAACCATTCATCCAGCCTCGAAGGATCGGGACGCGGTGGAGGATTCCACACAAGCCCGACATTCTCGGCGGCCCAGGAAAGCATAGCCGTCATCTCTGGGTCTGGCTCAGACAACGCTACCACACCCGAAGGGGGCAACACAGCCGAGTCGTCATCCCTGGAGAAAGAGGGCTCGCTCTCCGATGCAGCGATCGACATCTGGTCGTCAGAGGGGGCACCGAAGGAAAGAGTGGGTCCAGCCCACTCCAACGGCAGCTCCACCGGCTGCAGAGTGCTTGAGGGGGGAGGAGCTTCACTTGGGGACGCCCTCACCATGATCCTCAAATCACCTCTGTCTCCACCAGCGCAGCGCTGCCCCGGGCCCCGGGATGAACGCTGGATCGCAGCAGAGGCAGAGGGACTCCGCCATGTTTGACACAGCGGAGTCTTTGCAACTCCAAGATGGTCATGTCCCCGACAAGAAAAACATGAACCATCCACGAAAGCTTCCTCAGCGTGCTGAATGCCCAGACACGTGAGGCAGCGATCGTGACCGTCCTGAGGCGCCAGGAAACGACCACACCTAGAAACGCACGGGTGATAAGACATCTTTAAAAAGACGCGATCACCCGTGTTGCTCTTTTAGAGAAATTGCCCTTTTAGTGCTGAAGCACGCAGGGGAGCTGGTCACCACACACTCGTGGTGTGGCTGTCTGCACGATCTTTGTTGAAGCCGCGAGACCCCAACCACCGCTGCTGTTGCCGTAACTTCGGCTCCGAAGCGAAAGGATGAATTAATGCAGTGCATCTGCTGCCTCTTATACTCACGCTGTGATCAGCGGCAGCTGGATGCAATAATCGCATGTCAATGTCCATTGGCTCGTTTAGTTACACTCGAAGTGTATTGGTCTCTCTGGCGAGATCCCAATTTCGTCGGTCATCCGACGTGACTCGGAGTGACCGACTGAAAGGGGAACTGAATCCTCCCACAGAGATATGCACAAGCAGACATTGACATCTCTGCATATTCACCTTTTTTGCATAAGAACATTTCTTTGAAATAGAAACCTTTTGTAACCATAGTAATCACTGTAACCAATACATATTATGCTCCAAAAAAGATTTTAAAAATGTACCATGTTTCTTATGGGGTTTTTTTCTGATGAGGCGAATGATCTAACTTTACAAGGCCCCATACTGCAACATTATTCTAATCAAAAAACTACTTATTTACTCATTCGGTCTGACTAGCTAAGCTTATCTAAGCTGTATATGTCAAGAAATATGTATGTATAATACAAAACTGGCAGCGGACCCTGACGTTAGTGGAATTTCTCAAGATTCCTTGACTGAGCATGTAGGTCATTTCCCAGCAGGGATCTCTAAAAACACCAAGGCACTGCGATGAATGCGATACTAACTGTGTTTCTCATCTTCAGCGAGCCAATAGCATGCAGGGCTTGAGGTTTTGATTGGCCGAGACTCTCAGTAAATCAGCTGCAGAGCTTTAAGCGAGAAGACAATTTGGACGTAGTTAAGACACTTCTCCAAGGGTGACGTGCTGGATTTTGTTTCAAGTTCATTCGAAACCCGTCGTTGTGTGTGAAAGCGTCTCGAGAGAGAGGTCGCTAGTCACAGGCCGCCAGTGCGGGTCGAAGACTGTGGGCTCTTTTTGGGCAGACAGATGGATTGTCATTTGTCAGAGAAAGCTTGTAAATAACATCTGCCTTTGAAATACTGAACGACAGGCACAGCTTGATATTTTGGTAACCCTTGTCCTGTTGATTTATTTAAAGAGAGCTGAAGAGCGAATTTAATTCAGGCTAAAGACCCTGTCAGCAACAACTACTCGCAAAGTAGGGACATGTTTGTGAAGATGAGAGACATATTGCTTCACACGAAGGCAGATTGCCATTTCGAGATCCATGCACGGGCCAAACCGAGGCACCCAGGTGCAGCTTGGCTCTTCTGCGTCTATCATCTGCATGTGTTTGTTGAGAAAATCTGTCCTCGCTCAGTCATGTAATCATCTCCTCTGGAGCTTTGATGCTAATGCCCGCCTCTGCCGGGGCATCAATTAGCGGCTCACCTCAATATTTCAAGCCTGGAGGAGATCGCGCTTTCTCCACCGCTCCGCAGATCCTCGATATTCTGGGCTCACGATAATCACAAGGCAGGAAACAGAGTTAATGTACAATCGAACCCATGCACGGAAATAGAATTATGGGGGAAAACAACTGCCGATGGGTCCGGCTTGCAGACGCAAGACTGAGTACCAATTACTGGCACTGGGTCAGAGGAGCCATAACAATACAGCTCTATTTCCTGACGGATGTTCAGGAATAAATCTGTTTGCTTTTTACCAGCAGATGCTTAAGGTGTCATAGCTTGGAAATCTTTCCACCTGTAGTGTTAGTCAAGGGTTTTTGCGCCAAAAACAGTGATATTTTCTTTTTTTAGTCACCATTTTACACTCTGTTTACTTACAAAATCAAGTTGTTTTGTCAAGTTTTGAAACATTTCTGAAACAACCAGTACTTAAAAGCTTGTATCAAACTGACCAAGCCGTGAAGTTTTAGTAGTCATTTTTTGTTTGATTCACCAAGGCTGCATTTATTTGATCAATATACAGTAAAAAGAATAATATTGTGAAACAATGCAATTTAAAAGAACTGTTTTCTATTATAATTATTTTATAATGTAATTTATTCTTGTGATGCAAAGCTGACTTTTCAGCATCATTACTCCAGTCTTCAGTGTCACATGATCCTTTAGAAATGATTCCAGTATGCTGATTTGCTGCTCAAAAACATTTTTAATCTTTTGAACAGTAGTGTATAACAGGTTCCAGAAAAGAGAAATATCGAGGATTAATGTGTATAGAGACTGAATTTGATATTTGTATGCATAAAGCAAGACTGGGGCCGTTACTGTTCATCTTTTTAACTGTCGGTCTACCATGTCTGTGCTCTTTATAAAAAAAAAAAAAACCTTGTTCCAAGAAATGACTTGATTGATTGTCAGACTCATGCAGGTTTGTTCTGATGAAATGATCTTGAAATTGCCAAGTCATTTAATATTATGTGAACATCAATCCCTGTGCAGCTGGTCATCAGTAACCTTTGACTTTACAATCAGTGGACTGTTGCTGTGGTATTCAGTATTTCTTATTTGTTGTAACATCAAGGGTTTTCAATGCCTTTAACCCCCTTCAGTGCTGTACACTAGACCAACTTCAGACATTTTCATCATCTTATTGCCTGTGCTGTCATGTTTTTCTCCACCTCAGCTCTCAAAGGCCCACAAGGTGGCGCTGTCTACCATTAGCTACATCGGCTGCTCTATCTCTATTTTCTGCCTGGCAATTACACTGGTCACCTTTGCCGTCCTGTCGTAAGTATCCCACAATGATCCGTGAACATGCATGATTTTGACCTGCTATTTAAACATGGTCAAAAATGTTTATTCACATTGCTAAACATCTCATTTTCTTTTTGATTTATTAAATAGAATAATTTACAATTTCAATGAATTAAACACTAAAAGCTTTTAATGTTTCTGCATCATTACTATTAAAAAATTTGTACTTTTTTTTTCTGTGCATACAGGTCCGTTAGCACCATTCGTAATCAGCGTTACCATATTCATGCAAACTTGGCATTTGCTATTTTAGTCGCTCAGATCCTTCTGCTCATCAGTTTCCGCTTCAATCCCAGCACGGTGAGTCCATCTAACACAGGTTCATCTTAATTCAGCTGTTTTGAACCAAAGGCCCTCCGTTGTCCAACACAATAACAGATAACATAATTAGGGCTGCACAATTAATCGAATTTCTAATCGCAATTACAATTATGGATGCCACAATTATGTAATCGTTCAAAGTCCACTTATGTTATTCTGAGTGCTTAAGATGTGTTTTTTTTCTTTCTACAGATTATCTTAAGGGTTTTTCCATTGTTTTAATTGTAGTTTTAGTTTAACATTATAATACCATGCATATTTTTTATAATTTAAAGAAGAAACCAATCCAATGAATAGTTGATATTTGAGGCTTAATACTATAGAAAAGCAATAAAAGTTTTTCCGTTTAAATGTTTTCAGCTTGTTTATTTTTATATATAAAAATATGACATGCAGTTGCTTCAAACAATGGTATAAACATCATTCAGTGTAAATTGTGTTAATCGTAATTAATAATTGCAATTACAATTTCAAGCGAATAATCGACAATTATGATTTTTGCCATAATCGTGCAGCCCTAAACATAATAATAATAACTGTATATTCTTCAATTACAAAGAATAGTTGTATAGGGAAAATAAAAAGAAATATGATTTCATGTATTTTTGTTTCTTTAGTTTTTTTAGAATTTGCATTTAGATTACTTTAATATCTTAATAATAATTTATTAATTTAATACTTTTAAGTACGGTGGCCAAGAGAGCTCAATGCGCTGCAACTTCAGAAAACACATGCAAATAGAAAAAGCACCAGCAAATCAAGAAAACATCTTCATCAGTTTGACAGCAGGTGGTGCAAATGCTCACAACGCAAACAAATAAAGAAACGCTCTGCAAATGCTCACAACACAACCAAATAAAGAATTTTATTTCCAGCGTGTTTCTTTGGTTGTGCTGTGAGTATTTGCAGTGCGTTTCTTTATTTGGTTGTGTTGTGAGCATTTGTAGCGTGTGTGTTGTCAAATTGATGAAGTTGTTTTCTTAATTTGCAGGTGTTTTCTTCTATTTGCTGTGCGTTTCCTTATTTGGTTGTGTTGTGAGCATTTGTAGCGCGTGTGTTGTCAAATTGATAAAGTTGTTTTCTTAATTTGCAGGTGTTTTCTTCTAATTGAAGTGCATTTCTTTAATTGGTTGTGTTGTGAGCATTTGTAGCGTGTGTGTTGTCAAATTAAGTTGTTTTCTTAATTTGCAGGTGTTTTTTTTCTGTTTGCAGCGTGTTGAGCTCTCTCGCCCACCGTATTTGTCATCCTTGTCATATCATTAAGTCCAGTATTATTTCAGTATTATTTATATACTATTATATTTTTTCTTAAGATATTGAATGGGCTTCTTTTTTTTTAATACTCTCAATTTTCATTTTCATTTTAGTTAATTTTTTGTCAGTTTTGTTATGTGCTTTTTTAATTTTACTAATCAGGTTTAATTTAGTTTATTTTAGTTTTAGCTCAGTTTTAGTTTTTATTTATTTTATTTCCCGTTAGTAATTTTAGTGCTTCAACTTGGAAATGTTGCATTGGTAACTAACTGAAAAAAGTGTACGTTTTCCATCTAACATTTGTATTTTATTTTATTTCAGCTTTATTTTAATGTTTTAGTTCAAAATAATAATTAACAAAAATCATTTTCGTTCAAAATTAGCGCAACAAAATTAGCACAACACAATGGAAACAAATCGCGACGCAACAAAAATAGCACAACAAACTTAGCACAACACAATGGAAACAAGCCACAACGCAACAGAAACAGATCGCGACACAACAAAATTAGCACAACAAAATTAGCACAACACATTGGAAACAAGCCACAACACAACAAAATTAGCACAACACAATGAAATTAGTACAACACAATGGAAAAAAAGCAGCAACATGGCGGAAACAAGCCGCAACACAACAAAATTAACACAAAGCAAGTCACAACACAATGGAAACAAATCGCGAAACAACAAAATTAGCACAACACAATGGAAACAAGCCACAACACAATGGAAACAAATAGTGACACAACAAAATTAGCACAACACAATGGAAAAAAGCTGCAACACAACGGAAACAATTCACAACACAGCGGAAACAAACCACAACACAATAAAATTAGCACAACACAATGGAAAAAAGCTGCAACACAACGGAAACAATTCACAACACAGCGGAAACAAACCACAATACAATGAAATTAGCACAACACAACGGAAAAAAGGCACAACACAATGAAATTAGCACAATCAGTGTTGTGTTGTGGCGATTTCGTTGTGTTGTGGAGATTTCGTTGTGTTTTGGACTACTGGGCCACTGTATAAGAGCCACTGTAGAGCGCAGTTCTGCACTAAAAACAGCAGTGAAAAAAAAAATTATTGACTACAATAAAAATGAGAGTCTCCACACAAATATTGTTGGAAGAAGCTTGCTTAGGAAATGTTCGAATTAAATCGTCATCTCATTTACAACATCGGATTGCGTTTAATCGTGTTTGTTGTCTATGGTGATTATCGTATCATCATCAGTATCAGAACCAGCATATTGTCATTACATAAAGAAATCTAATAAGGTGGAAAGAGCCGATGACTCCACTAATCTCCTAACATGCCTCCGGCATTACGGACAGATTCATTTGATACTCACTTAATTTGATTGTGCTTCCTCTGTCTGAGGACTTGGCTGAAATCGTGCTAAGGTAATGTCAGTGTTGAGATCACTGAGCTCAACCACTCTGTCGCCCGTATGTTTATTTAAACAACATGTGTTATATTAGCTAAGATAGAGTACAGTGCATTTTGTCTAGACGCTTGTCCTGATCCGAAAGGCCGCAGCAAATGAAACTCTCCTCTCTCTCCCAGCTCCCGTGTAAGATCATGGCCGTATTGCTGCATTTCTTCTTCCTGTGTGCGTTCGCCTGGATGCTGGTGGAAGGGCTGCATCTCTACAGCATGGTGGTCAAGGTGTTCGGCTCAGAGGGCAGCAAGCTCTTTTATTACTATGCCATCGGATGGGGTGAGTACATCTTGCAGACTGGTTCTGAGCGCTAGGTGTGGAGAATGCAGCAGACCACCACAATCTGGCATACTTTATTGGCACTCTATGGCATCACTGATTCATGTGCGTACACATGACATTTTTTCAGTGGCACTTTTTAGTGAATTTGACCCTTGTATACACACATTCATATAAACTACACACATTCATATAATCACACACAGACATGCTTGAACTGACTTACAAATCATTACATGCTGAGAAGAAAACATCAGATCACTTTAATTTGCCTTAAGCGACCCGATTCAGCGTAATGCACAAACCCAAGAGAGTCAAATGAGGTTGTCCCACGGCAGGCATTAGCGCTGAGAGAGATCAGGCACCTCCCTCAACCATGACTGATAGGGCAGTGTCGTTGAAAAGAGGAGAAAAAGAAGACATTTGTGCGCTACAGCCTGTCTGAGATGTCAGTAGATTAAAGAACATGAAATCTTCGCTAATGATGCCGTCACTGTTATTAATTGACCTGATCTCAAATGTGCATATGTGATAATAGACAACATGTGCTCTCTCACTCTTTTGAGAACAGTTTATAATCGGCCTTTTTTCCTCACATAAAATGACATTGTCAGAGCTACAAGGGGCCTTGAAGTAAATTAATATACACTTTTATTAGTACATGCAAAGTTGGCATCATGATAACTGAAGGTGTTTTCCATTATTACATATGATAAAGTGTTGAATAAATAGACATGTTTATTTGTATCCATAGTGACACGGGTGATAGGTTCAGTGTGGATGAAGAAAACAGACTTTGTTAAACTTAAGTCATTACTTCAGACTGAAGTCTACTCCCTTTCTAAAAGCCTTTGGCACAGCCAGGCTGCTCTTTATTTATGGTGGCACGAAACAACCGGCATAGTCCAAAAGTTCTTATTTTAGTTCTTACGACATAATCTGAAAACTTCTACGCTGGGTTTTACAACAAGGTATTTTTAGCTCCAGTACCGTTCCAGGTTTTTTCCCACAAACATTTGTCTTTTAGCACGTCATTCATATATAACAAAAACATATGGTGAGAGGGATTTGACAACACTACTAAGCTATTAACTCTTTATACTTTATACTATATAATATACTATATATTGTGAATTATTATTACAATTTAAAATAAAATAGATGTTTTCTATTTTAATATATTTTAAATGTAATATATTCCTGTGATGGCAAAGCTGAATTTTCAGCATCATTCCTCCAGTCTTCCGTGTCACATGACCCTTTAGAAATCATTCTAATATGCTGATTTGGTAAACATTTCTTATCATTATCAGTGTTGAAAACAGTGCAGATATTTAAAATAGAAATATTATGTAACAAAGTAAAAGCCTGTCACTTTTGATCAATTTAATGCATCCTTGCTGAATAATAGTATAAATGTATTTTCTTGTCCAAATTTCAAGTTGTATAAATTAAGATTGTGAAATAGTATATTTAAAAATTTACATCAACATTATTTAATAAATTATAAATATGTTACCATATTTATTAGTGTATATTTGCATATTTGCGTTTCTCACTATTTTTTAACCAAATTATCTTTTTGCAGATCATTAAAATGATCCTACAATGTGACAAATGAGTTATTAAAAGTTTGTAAATAGTCTGTTTATAATAATTATACCTGAATTACAAAGAAATGTAGTTTGAAGTACTTTTCAATTAAGTATAAGATATCAGGGCACTGCTATCACTGTTTGAAATTGTTACTTATGAAACTTTCCTCTAAAACTGTTCACGTCTTTACTCAGGATGTCCTTTGGTCATATGTGTGGTGTCTATGACCTCGTCACTAAACAGCTATGGAGAGGCTGGCAAGTAAGTTACCATGGGTCATGGCAAAATCCAGTTTGAAGAGAAAAGATGACTTGTCTTACGTCATTTGTCCATCTTGTTTTGTCTTTCTTTATATTAGTTGCTGGCTGTCTCTGAAGAATGGGGCGATTTGGGCTTTTGTAGCCCCTGCTCTGTTTGTTATTATGGTAAGCAGCTGTTAATAAGGTGTGTTAAATGCACTAGATTAGGTAAGCATGACAGGAACGCTTGTCATGTTGTAATCTCTGCCATCCAGGTGAACATTGGCATTTTGATAGCTGTGACACGGATCATATCCAGGATCAGTGCTGAAAACTACAAGGTTCACAGAGACGCCAACTCTGTTAAGTGAGTTTATCTACTATCATGATTGTAATATCGGCCATCGTGCGTTTGCTTTTTTTCATATGCGTGATTGTCTTTCTAGGCTTACGACTAAAGCGGTGGCGGTACTCTTGCCCATCCTGGGCATATCGTGGATCTTTGGGGTTCTGGCGGTGAATGACCACTCCCTGCTTTTCCAGTACATGTTTGCAGTGTTTAACTCACTACAGGTCAGGCATCACTACTGTATAAAATAACAGTTTCACCAGCAAACTGATTGATTTTCACTCAGTTTACAGCCTCCAAAGTCAATAGCGCATTCGCCAAACAATGACAGCTTTAAAAAAAAAAATAAGGGACATAATGTTTGAAATGACTTTGGACCTGGACTGACTTATAAGAACTTTTGCGGATGTGAATTGGTGCACTTTCACAACATTTAGTGTTATCTGATGTTTTTCTTTTATTCCTCAAAGGGCTTCTTCATATTCCTGTTTCACTGTCTGTTAAACTCTGAGGTAAGATTGTGTTTGTGCAGCTGTGTCAGAAGTCTGTGATGTATGTCAGCTGAAAACAGTACACTGGTGTAAATGATAGAGTTAAAGTGTGATCGCCATCTAGTGGTGATGATTTGATACTGCAATGTGTGAATGCACTTATAGAGAGACACTTTTAAACTATCATAATCTCCTTTTCTATATTAAAACCAGAGCAAATGTGTCAGGCATGCTGTTTGTTAACAGGTTTCATGTCTTGTTACTGCTCTACAGGTGAGGGCTGCTTTCAAACACAAAACCAAAGTATGGACTTTAACCAGCAGCTCAATCCGCAACATCAACATCAAACCTTTCAACTCAGACATAGTGAGTAATTCCAGTTCTTTTCATTTTTACATTTGTATTGTTCATGACCAGTGAAGTTAAACACACACTTGTGAAAATGAATGTCATGAATGTTTTTTAATGAATTAAATGTAATGTTTTTGGACAATTAATTGCATATTATGTACAATAAAACACATTATAGTTTAAATTAATATTAATTGCAGTTAGTTGAACTTAAGAGTGCATTTTTGACCCACTGAAGTAGATCTTGAGTTCATCTTTTTGTAATTTTATAATTACTTCTGTTTACTTCTACTTGAAATGTGGATAATAATGTGCACTACCAAATGTACTGACAAGCATTTATGGTAAACTAAAATGTACTTAAATATCATTCCTAATAAAAGTTGCATCATGTGTTTAAATGTATTTGTAATTGCACTAGGGCTGAAAAAAAAAAGTTTGTTTATATAATATAATGTGTGTAAATCACACATTTTTTGATGAAGTTGCAGTTTAGAACATAAAAAGCTAACTTTTATTATAATATCAAATAACACACCACAGTACACTTAATCACGTACTTTACAACAATTTTAGTAAGTGCTTTTAGTTAGTCAACTATTTCTTTAAAGCATGACAAAAGATTACGAGTAAGCATGAGTACTTAAAAGTAAAACTTGTAAGTTTACATTATTACACAACACCCTTAAGTGACATTTTTTTAATCATTATTATATTAATTGCAAGTGAGGTCATTTAAAAATGTATTTTTTTTTATTATTATTTGAAGTACACTACAAGTGCACATTCAATACAAGTAAGCACACTTCTTTTTCACGAGGGTATTAGAACACAAGCCTGTATTAATATGTTTTTTTTTTGTTTGTTTGTTTTTTTGTTTTTTGTTTTTTGCAGATGAACGGTAACAAGGGCGGTGTGAGTCCCACAAAGATGAACACATGGGACAAAAGCACCAACTCAGCCAACCGCATAGATTTGTCAGCAGTATAATGGCTTCTGGTCCAAACAGAGCAAGAGGACAACAGCATAGCATTTCTTATAGAACATCTGCCTTTCTATATCACACTTTAAATGGACTTCAAATGATGAAATAGCTACAAACACCTGCAGCTAAATGTATGATAGTTAACTCACAACACAAAGTTCTCTGATGTCATTTCCTCCTGCTGATGAGCTCTCTAACACAAACATAGGATGATGTTGGGATGAAGGAGTTCATGGTTTGCTAATAATGTGGTGTGCTGAGGAAAACACACTAACTCTCACAGACAGGAGACTCTCCTGAGATACAGTACCTGTACTGTAACAGTGTTTCCTTGCTTTGATTTTTTTGGACCCCACACTAGACCTGTGCTACATTTGGACCACTGTTTGGCCGTCCTTTAAACAGAGGAATCATCAAGTACAAAGTCTGGAGTGTCTCAACTTTAATGAGAACACTTTTGCAACCGGCCTGAGTGAAGTAGCAGCTTCTATTAATCCACGTCCATCTGTCCATCGGCTATGGCTTAAAATTAGACCTGCAAGAGAAGTACAATACTGGCGAAATTCTCTGGAGATCTTCCTCATTATTGTGATGGTTTTCTATCTTTTTTTTTTTTTTTTTTTTTTTTAAATCTAGTAATGTAAATGGCACTTGTGTTAAACCAAATAGGCTTTTTTCAAAAAGAGGTCAGTGAAAAGAAGTGATGAACCTCCACAATAGGTTGATGGTCAACCTCAGAAGGTCATTTATAATATTGCAACTTTATTATATACGTGTGTGTGTGTGTGCGTGCATGCGTGAGTAAATATTACTTTTTTAAAAGGAAAAAAATTGTATAATAGGGTTGCATCAGAACTATGAGATGCAGATAAATAATACTGTTTTTGGTGATTAACATAAATGAATTAGTAAATTATGTTAATGTGTAAATACTAATATTAATTATTAAAATAATATGATATTAAAACAAATACATTCAGTTTTATACTACAATGGAAATGGCTTTGTTGTATCGTTTAAATAATTTGATGCTGTTGAGAAGGTCAAGACCTCTAAAGCCTTACAGACATTTGGTGTGTTTCATACTAGATTAATTTCATGTTAGATAATACTTTATTTAATAATTCCTTAGAACAATAAACATGGGACTTGTGTCTCAGTAACTAAACACCTAATTGTACCCTATTCATGCACAGTGCCAAATAGTTTTCTCATGTCATGATATATATCAGTTTGCGTCATTTCATAAAGGTGGACACTTTTGTTATGTATATAGCACAGACACACAGCCATGCGTAATTGTGTAATTGCGTAATCGTCTGTAATTGTGCCATCATAGACATATTTATTGGTACCAAAACAGGTCAGTGTATTATTAATGTCACCATATACAGTATATCTTTAAATTATTGTCGTCGTCATGTTCCAACAAGACTTTGATACTGCTTAAAAGATCTTCTTTATTCAGTTTCATAATACTTATTTTCTCAACATTATAGCTTAATCAGCTATTGTTTGTAGTTTATGAGTGAATGTCTTAGTGTTCACGCTCTCCGCCAAGAACAAATCGCAGAAGGTACTTTGTTTTAGTACCAAAATTTCAAGAGAGCTTCTCCCAAATGAACATTTAAAGGCCAAGTGCACTTCTTGTCTGATTGTTATTTAATATTTGAAAATAACTGTTTATGCAGTGTCTCTCAATCAAGGGACATTCGCTATATCTGTGTGTCTTTAACCCATTCATGCAATGTTTTGCTTTTGAAAATGTTGACATTATTATCAGCAGAAACATAGAGTGATAGTACACCATATAAGATTGGATTTACACATTTTCAGATTACACATGCTTCAGAGGTATTAAACAGCGCAGTATGATCTCAGAACTCACACACAAATGGCCATAGCAGTGTTTTGAGAAGATGCTGTAAAATATAAAGTGACTTTAACAGAGAAAGTGACTTGGCCCTACAAATTCCAGTAAAGTGTTGTTCTTAAGTTTATAATGTGAGAAATCTTTCTGTGAAATTCTTTTTATTTTTATTGTTTTCTTGATTTATTCTGTTCTAATGCAAATGGATTTCCACAGTTCTCTTTTATGCAAAATAAAACTTTTATTTAAGTCTGAAAACTGTACTGTGATATGACATACATGTGTTGTACATATTTGTAAGTCCTATATTCCTACATATCTCTTTTATAAGAGTGTCATTTATAAGAGATCTGATTATTAATTTTGAGGGTAAACCTGCAGAATTGATTTAATATAACCAAAAAAAAAAAAAAAAAATTACAAACTGCAGAAATCTGTCACTGTTCGTTTCCTGATGTGAATTCCTAACAAACTCTCCCCATAATGCTGTTTATTTACCAAGAGGATGGGGATATGTGATGGATATTGATGAGCTTATTAAATGTATTTTCTGTGTTTATGTTGGACAGGACCCCCTCTGTGAGTCCTTCATTAGGGTTTACTGTGAAGAATGATTTCATATGGAGAGTGAGGCATTGAAACCATACCCATGCTGATTGTCTTCACATATAAAATAAAAACTGATGACATTTTCATTGTATTTGCCACATTATATTTTAATGAAAGTCATTATGTAATATGCCCTATACAGCTAATTTGAATAAAACTGTCTCTTTAGACATTGCTGCATTTAAGTTTTAATTTTGTTTTAAAAACATTTCCTTCTAATTAAGCTTTGAGAATTCAACAGTACAAATTCAGCTATAATATACTGTTCAGAGACGATTTTCAAGGTTTTTATATTTTATAAGTGTTTTATCACAGAAATGTTTGCTATTTTATGTCTAACAACCTGTCATCTCCGGAGGATGATGGTGGTAGTGAATGATTACATGCATCATTTAAACACTTGGGACGAAATATTATAGCAATTTAGCCCACAATAATACATTTTAAAATGTTATGTATTCCTGTGATGGCAAAACTGAATTTCCAGCATCATTACTGCAGTCTTCAGTGTCACATGATCCTTCAGAAATCATTCTAATATCATGCTTATTCACTCCTCAATAAACATTTCTTATTATTATCATGTGCTGCTCAATATTTTTAAAACTTACTGACACCATACATTTGAAAGGTAGTGTATCTAATACGTTATGAATAGTGTTACAGCACCCACAGAACTCAACATGGTAATGAGTGAAGAAGGGAACAGACCGCAGACAGTAGAATGAAAACCAAACAGACAGGACTGAACATTAGTCTCATAACATTTTACTGCTTTTTTTCCAAGACAGGACTGGAGAGAATGATGCTTGTTCTGCGGGAAGTGTCATCATGGCTTAGAGTTAGTGGTAGACATTAAAAACCTCTTACATGCTCGATGTCTCATAGATTTGGCAGATTACAGCGTGACCGGGTGGAGTTCAGCTGAGATACAAAAGCAGATTATGCCGATTCATTGATTATGTTCACTGCAAATGACAGATGAAGCTCCCATGCGGCTTAAAGGAGTGCTGCTTATCAGCCACACGTGTTTTATGGGCAGAAGGGGAGCAGAATATGAATAATGATCCACCAGTATCATATATCATTAGATTTGGGGTGGAGGTGTTTATATGCCAAACGTTCAATTTAATAATATGAATGATATAATAACCCAGGCAGAGTGTACACATAAAGCTCTTATTCATTCAATGAATAGCTTGATGCAAACAGTATGTGACGTCCAAAAGAGAAGACAATGACTCCTTAATGTGTTTTACTGAAAAACGCCATGGAAAACTGTTCCTGATCCTGAAGTGGATCATTTGGGAATGCTGCCTCTTTTTAATCAACTCCTCATGGAGTAAATTTCCTGTTATTGATGGGGAAAAGATGCCATCAGTCTAATTCGTTCCAATTAAAACAAAAAGGCAGAGCATAAAACAATTCAAAACTAAATTTCTCACTAGTCATATATCTCACAAACCTAAGGATTGTATGACCTGTCACGTAAATAGGCTTTAACAACACCGATATCCTAATAATACATATTTTCATCTCGATAATACTGATAAATCACACATATCGTACACTTTTTCATTGGCTAGTACACATTCATCTATCAAAACTTAAAATTCAATCTCTGACTTGTTTCCAGAGCGTTGGGCTCTGCACTGAAAGTGATTTAATTATTTGTAGGCTACATTGTATTTACTGTGATTAGTGTGTGCGAGTGTAATAATGCACTTTTACCACAAGAGAACAATGTTGTCATGTCTAGATGGTCATTGAAATGAGGACAAGTGCATCTTTGTCTAGATTCGTGCTTAATAGGCAACTGCGGTTTTTATCTTATTATGTGATTTCATTATCTGGTATCACTTGAGGGTTGATCATTTAGATTTATATGAGCTTCTGACTTTATCTTACTCTGTGATGGTGTGTACCTTTCTAATTGGCAGACAGACAATATAATTTAAATAAGTATGGGCACTTGGGCAGGTTATGTAACATTTGTTACCATATCCATCACATGCATGCATACATACAAACTTACATACGTGAATTAACAAATAAATAAATAAGGATGGTTTATGGATTTGAATAGAATATAGCAGGTTAATTATTCATTAACTTTACTGTTTTTGTGTGTAATTTATTAATTATGATAATGGTGTAAATGTACATCATGATAGGCTATATTAATAATAATGAATAATTGCTATTAAATTTTGTATTCTTCTTCTTATTATTATTATTATTAATAGTAGTATATTAACTACTACACTACTGGTCAAAGATTTTTAATGTTTTGAAAAAAGTCTTATATGCTGACCAAGGCTTCATTTATTTGATTAAAACAGTTTAAACAAACAGTATTACCATTTAAAAGCTCTGTTTTTTATTTTAAAATATTTTAAGAATGTAATTTGTTCCTGAGATTGCAAACCTGAATTTTCAGCATCATTACTCCAGTCTTCAGTGTCACCTGATCTTTCAGAAATCATTTTAATATGCGGATTTGCTGCTGAAACATATATCTTATTATTATCAATGTTAAAAACATTTTTTTTTGAATGGCTGTATAAATAAGATTTTTAAATAGAGAGAAAAGAACTTAATACAAGTGACAGTTATTTAAACTAGGCCTACCTGTTCATCAAAGAATCTTGAAAAATAAATGATCGCAGTTTCTACCAAAATATTAACCTGCAAAAGCTGTTTTCAACATTGATAATAATAAGCAATGTTTCTTGAGCACCAAATCATATTAGATATTATAATCTGATATTAGCATATTAGAATGATTTCTGGAGGATCACGTGACACTGAAGACTGGCTGCTCAATATTCAACTTTGCATCAAAGAAATAAATTACATTTTTAAATATATTACAAAAGTAAACGTTTAAAATTGTAATAATATTTTACAATATTACTGTTTTTACTGATTAAGCATACATAGCCTTGGTGAGCATAAGAAACTTCTTTAAATTATTATTATTATTATCATTATTGTTATTATTACCAGCTTTTGACCAGTAGTGTATATTTGTCCACATTCTGAAGTCAACATCAGCAGTTGACGAGGGTTCGGCTCCTTGACTCGCGCATGCGCACATTAACCCACAGGTGCGGACAGAGCGGTAGTGCGCATGCGTGTAATGAACACGCAAGTTTCAAGCTTTGTTTGGAAAGTGACAAAACAGCTCAGTATGCGACTCTGACCCCGAGGCGTCACGATCGAGTCTGTTTCTGCCAGTTTCCCAATCTAATTTAGTACACTTGCTGACAGACTTTTGAACAAAGTGTAAACATAATACGATCAAGATGACAGTGACTTTGTTGTTATTAAGAAGTACCGTGAGGTAGCGAGCGCGATCATGACCGCGGTGTCAGATTGTTTGGGGATGAGAAGCGATAGACGGGTCCAGCTGTCCTGTGCTGGGAGCACACACGGATCCCTCACACCTTCACCTCTCACCTGTGCATTCACTGAGCGGTTTTAAAGTCTATACACGATGGAAATCGTTGGAAAATTCGAGTTTAATAGGAAGGACTTGATAGGACACGGCGCTTTTGCTGTGGTGTTTAAAGGAAGACATAAACAGGTAACGCTAAGATGTACATTTCGTGATATTGAAGCCAGTTGAGCTGTACACTGCGGGTTTTTATGTGTGTCATAACGTAAATCGATATCTTTATTCACAGAAACATGATTTTGAAGTGGCGGTGAAATGCATTAACAAGAAAAACCTCGCCAAATCACAGTCGCTCCTAGGAAAAGAAATCAAGATATTAAAGGTGAGCTTCGTAGTTTGTGTACGCACAATTTTGCTTGGTATACTTTTAATGTTATTATTTAATGTATTTATCTATTAAATATATATGGTAAACATTGCGAAACTCGACTTCTTGTTATCTGAAAGGCTTCTACATGAGCCAAACAACGTTTAGTTATTTATATAGCTATGGCAAAGATCACCAGACCCTCATACAAACAACTGCATCTATGACTTCTGCTCGCAAATGTATTGAATGTGTGTTTTCGCCAGGAGCTGAAACATGAGAACATTGTCAGTTTACTGGACTTTCAGGTATGTACCTATTAATTGTTTGTTGTAACTCGGGCAAATGTGTATTTGTAAGCCAGCTGTGTTATTTTAAGTGGTTTTTATTCTGTTGAAATATACAGCTTTTTCCATGTTACTAAAGATATTTATTACTCGAATATCGCATGGCTCAGTGTTGATATTATGGGTGCAGTTCCCTTCATCTGATTGGTTAAACGTTAAGCCCCGCCCCTGACGTTACGCACTGTGGGCAATTTATCAGCAGTTTTATCCATAGTGAATAGATGTGGGCTAGATATGACTCACCATGAGTAATGATTTCATGTTGCTGTCTGTTGCATCAGAAACAGTCGAATCATTATCTGATTTCAGGCTGGACTCCATGAGAGGCTCTCAAATATCTCTTGTGGCTAAAGTACTAAAAGTAAACAGGCAAGAGACAATGGCAGCCTTAACAGGTGTCTATATGTCTGTTGAAGTATACACCAGACTCCTGTGCATGCATTAGCCAGCCCAGCACACCCTTTTAACTGCTTGTCTCTATCATTTGCATACAGAACAGACGTTGTCTGATGTAGGATACCCTTATCAATGTATCTTAATGAATAGAGGACAGGACTCCAGGCAGTCCGGCTGATCTGATGACAGGTGGTTGTCTCAGGTGTGGAGAGATTAAGAGACACAACACATTGTGTTACGCCTTCTTTCCTGTGGTGTTGTGCTCTCGAGCAAGTATGGCAGTTTTACTTCAGATTGTTTGTACTGTTAAAATACCAGAAGACAAGATAAAAGAACAAATTAAGTTAAATTAAAAAATATATATTAGTTTAATCATATGTAAAATTCCTCCTCTTATATAATATATAATTTTATTCAGTTATTTAATAAAGTTGATTATAATTTAAATACATAAAGAAAAAAAAAATTAAATAAAACACAACATAATATTTACTTGTATCTCATTGACCAACAAAAGGGGGGTGTGAAGATGTTAATGTTTTGTTAAATTATTGAAATATTAACTTAAAATCTCAGGGGGTGCTTTAAGTATATCATAAGTCAAAGGGGTTCAGCTGACACAAAAATTTGGAAATCTCAGATCTAAATTAAGGTACAGTTAAAATAAATTGTTAATGAAATTGATCTTTTTAGTGTAACCGCATTATTTTACTGCACAAGGCATCTAGTCCCAGATTGCTCTTTTAAATTGTAATTTTTAAGTCAATTGCATTGTTAGTCAAACCTCTCACCACAGTATCCTCATAAAATGACCTGACCGTGAATGCACACAAATAATTCATGCTCACTCTATCATGCTTCACGCACTGTTAGAACCAACACAGGTGCATTTGATACTATACAAGCCTGCAATTATAGGACCACCCCCTTTTACTGGCTCCAGCATCAGTCTAATTTACATCTGGCCAGCACTCACAGGATTTGTCTTGGGTTTGTCCACCAGGGTCGATCTGCTGCTCAGCAGACAGCCACCAAGCAGTGGATCCACCTGACAGCACAATGGGCACAGGTGGATGGTGGCTGTCCTGCGTGAAAGCTGAACAATAGCACAGGAAATGACACTTGTGCTTAGTCAGTGAAACCCAGCTCCCGTCCCCCATGCCACACTCATGGAAACCTTTAACTTTGTCTGTTAAGCTTCATGTTGTTTTAGTCTTTTGTTGTTGCGAAACTCCTTTGTATTGTATGCTAATGGATCATAATGTTTTGACAGTCGTCTCCAGGGCCTGGTAAATATGTCTAGAGAAGATAATTTAAGTGTATTTTGCCCTGTGTGTGGTCTATAGCCTTGGGCAGGGCTTTACTTAGTTTACTTTGCATTACTGCTGATGGCCTGGTTTCATTTCTCACCGGTTCAGGACACACACACATACAGGGGAAGCTTAACGTTAAGCCTTTATTCACAGTAATTGTGTCACACTTGTAAAATTAGCTGTTACACAACTTTGAAGTCATCAGGGGCTGTTATCTTTTATGAAACAATTTTTTTTGCTTGTGTAATATGCTATTTAAACAGACATGCTCGCCAAAGCACACTGCTCCCAGCACTCTGTCACGCCGGCTGGCTGCTGATCTGTATGTCAGTCAGCTGTGAGTAATGACACCTGCTTCTGTCCTGACTGCTGTGACACGCAGGGCCTGCATGGACATCAGCCAAATGGGACTTTTGTTGCACAACAAGTGGGGCATGTAAATGCCTCATTCAAACTGGTCACCATAGCTCTTGGCCTGTGTGTGGACATATTGATCTGCTCCATTAAACCTTTCAGGAGCAGAATTTCTACAATAAAATACATGGACATGAAGGGGTAACAAACCATCTAGAATCCACATCAGGTTTGATTATGCAGGCTAGAGGTCAAAGGCCATTTCTGAGGTGGTTTATCCTAGTGACTATTACACTATAAGAGCCTCTCAGTATTCTTGATTTGGTCAGTAAAGAGCATTTTGTTGCACTGTGTGTGCATTTATTTTGTGCACTGATTAGCATAAAAGCATAGTATCTTTAGTAGTCTGAGACAGAAAGGTCTTTCAAACATGCTTGGTATACATACGGGGGTTTGAAATATGGCCAAATATATTATTATTAAATGAACACAGTAGGTCATCCACTTGATTCATTAATAATAATAATAATAATAATAATAATTATTATTATTATTATTATTAGTAGTAGTAGTAGTATTAGTATTAGTATTAGTATTGTTATGATTATTAATAATTATTGTAATTACAATTATGTATATTAATGTAATTATTAATTATTTGTAATTGGTTTTGAATAAATATATTAACTTTAATAATAATAATAATAATAATAATAATTATTATTATTATTATTATTATTTAGTAATGTTTTTCTTGTTATTAATACTCATTTTAAATTTATTTTAAATTTGTAATGTTGTTGTAAATAATTTACAATTTTTACAATTTTATAATTAGTAGTAACAAAAATGATAATAATAATAATAATACTTATTATTATTATTATTATTATTATTATTATTATTATTACTATATTGTTTGGACTTTACAAATGAAATAAGCAGTTTTATTTTTAGCTTCAACAGACTGTGTGAAACCAGAAACCACAAAAAAATAAAAAATAAAATAAAATAAAAACTATAGCTATGTCATAACCTCCTGTGCATTACATTTTCCTGCCCTACGTACCCATTAAAGTTTACACAAAATAGAAACATGAAACTTAAATAAATAAATAATTTTCTGTACCTGAAAGAGTGCATACAGTCTAACCTGTCATGAAATGCAAGCACACATTGTGATTTGTATTGCTCGTGAGCTCACACTATAATGACAAATTATTCATAGAAAGCTTAGGTAATTGAAGGCTTTGTATGATGAGTCAGTGTGAGTCAGTGACATCTGTTGAGAGTCCAGCCCGAGATCTGTCCTCATCTAGACAATGAAGAGTTCGTGCCATGGCTGTCATATGGCATGTTGCTGGGTGTTTCTTTAATATAATCAATTGTAAATGTTTAATGGTGCGTCACATGTCTCTGTCTGCAGGAGATATCGGGATGTGTCTATCTTGTCATGGAGGTGAGTCAACCTGCACCTCTCACATACCCACTGTAAACCTCAAATAGACTTGTGAAGTAGAGAAAAAAATCAGAGGTCAAATTTCACCTCCCCTTGCAGGATGTCCTTTATGCTAAGCTTAGTTCAGGCCTCTCTGTTATTATTTTCAGCATAAAGCCATTTGAAGCCCTTGTGTTATCGTGATTACTCTTTCTTTTGAAGAGAGTTTGTTTTGTGTTGATTGTACACTTACAGTGTTTGTTTGTCTTCTCTTACAGTACTGCAATGGAGGAGACCTGGCCGAGTATTTACACTGTAAGTACACTAGCCTCATTTCAACCTGTCATCTGTACTTCACCATTATATGTGTCCCTGATTGTTACAAATTAGGAAATTGTTATTACAGATTAGTAAATGGATAGTTGTACAAGTGAGGTGTCTAATTTTTCCATGTTGTTATACCTGCTTGGTCTATTTCTGTAGCTGGTCAGAGTAGACATATTTTAGTGCAGATTTTACTGTAGAACCTTTGCACAGACTTTGGAGCAGCACAGAGGCTCCACAACACAACAAAGATTTGAACCTGTGTGCAGTTGTTGACAAATTGAGATGCATCAAGAATACTGGCCAATAATAATTATTTTCATTTCATGGTTGATATTGAAACAGTTTGTTTCATCGACATCGTAAAAATGTAAATAGTGAAAGTAATGTTAGGCATCACAACATTGTATTGTACATTGTGAAAAATTCATATTAATTTTTAGATTACATTTAACAGTGTTACTTAATTATTAGTGTTTACAGTGTTTAGATAGTGTTAGATAATGGCAATGGTTATCTAAATGGAAAAATATTGGAAATGGGCATGAACAATTGAATATCCAATATCAGGCAATATAATTATTATTGGTAAAAAAAAAATTAATATTGTCCTTCAAACTGATATGGTTATTTTTTTTTTTTTTTTTTTTTATATATATTTTTTAAAATATACTGGTATTGTTTTTTTTTTCATATATATATATATATATATATATATTATACACGTTTTCATTTTAATTTGATTATATTCAGTTTTATTTGAATTTTAGTTTTTATTTATTTCTTTTAATTTTAGTGCTTTAACTTTACTTCAATTTTAAAGTTATTTCAGTTTATATTTATTTCAGTTAGTCACCAAGGCAACATTTCTGGTTTTGTCAGTTTTTTTTATCTAATATTTACATTTTATTTTAGCTTTATTTAAATGAACAAAACTGTTTTACTAGTTTTAATGAATGATAATAACCATGCTTGATATATTCTTTTTAGGATACAATTTTTGCATTGTTTATTCATCAACATCTTGTTTATTTATGAAAGGATGATGCATTCAAAAGTTTGTATAATAAAGATTGTTGATTGACAGAATTTTAGACCAAAGTCAGTTTCTCGAAGGTTGAAGCCTTGAACTTTCTTTGGTCTTGGACTCGCTCTTGAAACTGCAGAGACATTTTCACAAAACAAACAACTTGCCTGACTTTCCTGAGAAAGATAATTCAGGACCTCTGAGAATAGCTTGTTTCACACATGTGCTGCCACAAGTAGAGCCCCTTTGGAAGTGGTCTCATCCACACACACACACATTTCTTCGGGGTTAAAATACATCTTCATCTAACCATGAAGTTTCCAGCGTGGCTATATTTACCATGTTTACATTGGCTGCTCTATTTTAAGCTGTCAGATTTTGTAGCTTTGTTAGGTCCCATGCCAGTCTCGTCAGGGGTTGTGGTTGCCTTCACCCACTCACCTCTTGCCACAGACTCATAGGCACAGAACCAAGATCCCCTGCTGAAACTCAAGCCACAGCCTGACCTCATCCACCTGTCAGTCTGTTATCTGCTCTGTCCTGCACTGGAAAAACATGGGGGCTAAAAATAAGAGGTGACCTGAGAGAAGGGGGGCTTGGGTTTTTGGAGGTGGATGCCAGCTTTTTGTTTTTGGTGGATGCTAACTCTTTTATAAACAATGATGAAATATCCCACAATTCAAAGGGTTTTCTTAAAGTTGTAAACCGAAATTAAATCAATTGTTGCTCCTAATTCTTTCTCCATAGCTAAAGGCTCTCTGAGCGAGGACACGATCCGTGTGTTGCTGCAGCAGCTAGCGGGAGCCATGAGTGTTTTAAGGAGTAAAGGCATCATCCATCGTGACCTGAAGCCCCAAAATATTCTTCTTTCATACAGCACTGGGCGCAGGTCTAACCCCAACAACATCTGCATCAAACTGGGTGAGTGTGCTGGGTCAAAGTACACCTTCTACTAAAGGAAACACAAAGACTGGTTAGGATCAGTTTGTACTGATTATGAGTTATCAGCTTTGGCAGTGCTTGGCTGTGGTGTTTTTGTTCTTGTGTTATGACTGCGGTTTGTTTTAGGTGTTGACGACGTTGTTCTGTTTGCTCTTGAGTGTTTTGTAGACACTACGTGTCACTACACAGCTGTGTAAAGTCAAACAGCTAAAAGACACTCTCTGTAAACATTTGTGCACCATCTTTCACTACCAAAACAAGCGCTCAAATTTAGTGCTTAGCACCATACATTGATTTTTCTTTCTCTCTCCAGCTGATTTTGGCTTTGCACGGTATCTGCAGGGAAACACGATGGCTGCTACACTCTGTGGCTCTCCAATGTACATGGTGAGTGCTTTACTTCATGTTTTATATTATCCAAATGTTCAGGAAAATAGGGCTGCACGACTTGGAGAAAAGTCTAATTGCAATTTCAATTTAAAAACAAATTATTAAGTCACTCTGAGACACTGAAAACACCAGATCATGAGCTGCATGTGTGTAAAAGAACATAGTGCCGCGCTTCACTCTAAAATGCATGGCACATGTATTTATTTAATTAAATTGCAGCCTTTCATATTCACGTAGCCCTACAGGAAATTTACAGTATGTCACAATAAAGTGCTGATTTTATTTATCAAAATAAAATAACCAAGTATAAGATATTCAGACTTACTCTATATGACATACTCCAGATATTTTTGAGTGACTACAGTAAAATACTGAGACTGCTACTTGTCTTGTTCATTTTTACAGGCTCCTGAGGTCATCATGTCACAGAATTATGATGCCAAAGCTGACCTGTGGAGTGTAGGGACCATCATCTACCAGTGCTTGACTGGCAAAGCCCCATTTCAGGTCAGTAACATACACACACTAGCAAAAACAGACTTGATGTATGACCCTGAGAGAGAAAGCATCTTTTAACCTGATATATTCACACTCACACCTCTCTTCCTCATTGGTGTGGATGCTTCTGTGGTCATGGTTTTAAATTCTCCACTATATATTCTTGGACTTCCTCTTTAAACATTGTGGATTGATTTAATGGGAAAGTTCACTCAAAATTAAAATCCTTTCATCATTTACTCATCCTCATGTCTCTGGAACAGACCGGAATTTAAGTTGCTATCCGCTAAAAATTTTCATGGAAGAAAGTTTTAAAATTATTTAGTCTTTCGTGGTCACCAAGGCTACATTTATTTGATCTAAAATACAGTAAAACAGTAAAATATTGTGCAATATCACAATTTAAAATAACTGTTTTAAAATTTTATATTTTATTTTAGATTAATATTTTTGTATATTTTATCGCATTTAATGTATGCCTATTACAGCATTTATTCAAAATATTCATTCTTGCTGAATAAGTATTAATAAGCATAGTACTAATTTCTTAAAAAACAACAACAGCTTTAGAATGGTAGCATATTGTTATCAAGGAGAAATGTAAGCAATGCCACCTAGTGTTAGTTTCTAATGCGTCAGTCTTGATCGTTCTGGATCGCTTCAATTGCGAAAGCGCAACTGGCTGGCACCCTCAGTTATTTATGCCCTGTAGAGTGTGAAACATGATTGTGACATCTTACTGATAAACAAAACCACATGCCTCTGCAACTAAACACACCCTCTGGTTTACTAACAAACACCCGTACACACCCATACATACACACATGCCTATCCACATGGGTGGCATCTCTGTAGTTTCACTACCAGAACAGGAAGTTCTTTTTTCTGTGTGATGATCATATTGCAAAATATGCTTGTGTGTGTAGTTTGTTGTTGCAATACTTCCACTGAATATTGCAACAGGCTGGTCATTAGTATTAAAATTCATAACACAGTCCTGAAAAGATGACGCACATGCCATTAAGTATTATTTGGATTCTTCAGCAAAGCTTTTAGCCAGGTGCTGTTGTTAGCAGGGCTGATTTGTGGGTAAAGTTTACCCAGTTGACATCTGGTCATACAGCTTCCAGAATCCAGACGGTGAACCCCGTCTGATCACACGGTCACAACCGCGTCTATTTATGAGTTTGTATTTTTAGCTTTCAGAAAGAGTTGGTAATTTATTAGGAAGTCCTGCCAGTCCTGTAATGCAATGTCAGTCTGTGAATGGGTCAAGATGGGTCACTGAGTTCATTTAGAAGACAGATCAGTTGTTTCTATCCTAACCATTGTGTTTATGTCCTCCTGCATGGAAATACTGCTTCAAGTGCTTGTTCCTGCAGCCATTAGAAAGCCTTTATGATTTGTAGAAACAGACTCTTAAGTGTAAGATTTAACCTCAGACCTGGAAAAAATGTGTTTGCATCCCAAACAGCCAGAGTTTGTGAAGATGAATGCAGTTTTACCATGTGATAAACTACTCACCACAAACTATAACTCAGTATTGTCCATTAAAATTGTTCAGTTGATCAATAAGTAATAATGATGTCTCAACAAGTATTTCTCAAATTCTTCTTCTATCTAAAATCTTTTCCAGGCGAGTACTCCTCAGGAACTGCGGCAGTTCTATGAAAGAAACCGGAGCCTGAGTCCCAGGTAAGTGACCCTGAGGACTGTATGTTAGTCATCAGTCAACATGATCCGGTTTATTTTGGGCACAACAGGCGCAAAGCTCCCTGGTGTCATAAATTTGACAACTTCAGGTTACTTTTCAAAAGTTGTTTGGGGGTTGTTTTTTAAGTTGTTTTTTAAGAGATTAATACGTTTGTTCAGGAATGGTGGACTAAACTGATCAAAAGTGACAGGAAAGACACTTTTATGTTACAAAAAATTTATATTTCAAATAAATGCTATTCTTTTCTTTTCATGATCTTTCTGTTCATATTCTGAGATGTATCTCAGTTTCTACAAAACGGCACAACTGTATTTTGAGCGTCAAATCAGCATATAATGATTTCTGAAGGATCATGTGACATTATGGTCTGAAGAAATGGCTGCTGAAAATTCAGCTTTGGCATCACAGGAATAAATTATATTTAAACATATTTTAAAGTAATTTTAAATTGTAATAATATTTCAGAATATTACTATTTTTAATGTTTTTTGATCATATAAATGCTGCTTTGGTGAGCATAATTACAAGTCTTATCAACCCCAAACCTTTAAACAGCAGTGTACCATAGCTCATATTTATTTGTTATGAATGTAAGGTTTTTTGATAATACCCCCACAGGATGGTGCAGTAGAACTGGTTTCTTTCCCTCTCTCTCATTGTTTTTCCGTATTTCATTCCTTTTCATCATTCATGGTAAAGTTTTATGTATTTATGTAGACTGTTACAGTGTTTAAATTCATGAGTATGACTTTTTTTTACTTACTCTGTCAACTCAAAGAGCTCTTGCACGACAGTATAAACATACACATGTGACTGTGTAGGTTGTGATTCCTGTCAGTGTCTAACTCAGCTGCTTTTCCCAGTATTCCACGGGAAACCTCCAGTCGCCTCAGGCACCTTCTACTTGGGTTGCTGCAGAGGAACCACGGGGAACGCATGGACTTCGGTCAGTGGACAGACGTGCACAATCACACACTTGACTTTACAACACTCATTAGAAATCATAAATTGAGACATTGTAATTTCAAGGAAATGATTATAATAAAGTGAGGTCTATTCTAGATGAATTTTTCCACCATCCTTTCCTGGAGGCTAGTACATCCATGAAGAAATGTAAGATTGTGATGTACATCACTTTGTTTATTCAAATCTGCTGTAGTTTTAGTTACAGTAAGATTTCAGTTTGTTCATTGTATTCTTAGCCTCTCCAGTGCCCATGCCCACCTATCCCAGCTCTGCCTCTGGGAGCTCCAGCAGCGGTTCCTCAACCTCTCGCCTCACTCCTACTCAGGTACCACAATAACAGCATATGATGCATGAACTTTAGGATCTCTTTGAGGTGTACTGTGATTTTCATGCTCCATATATAGTGTATACAGTAGCATATAGCTACACTAGCATTCAAAATTTTGAGGTCAGTTTTTAGAAATTCATACTTTTATTCAGCAAGGATGCATTTAATCCATCTAAAGTTTAAAAGATCTAAAGTGACACGAGATATTTATAATGTTACAGAAGATTTACGTTTGAAATAAACGCTGTTCTTTTGAACATTGTATTCATCAAAGAATCCTTTTGAACAGTCATGTATATGAAGTTTTTTCTTGACAGTCTGAAACTGAAGCTCCGAGGCCCCTCCCTCAAACGAACCCCACACCATCTCCAGGTCCCCTGCTGAAAGACTCATCTTCCTCAGACTCTGATGACTTTGTAATGGTGCCGGCTCAGTTCACCTGTAAGATGAGCTTTCACACACTTTGACCTACTTTGGATTATGTAACAGACAAAACTGCTTTATTTGAACGAATACTAAATCTCAATCTGATAACTTTTGCAGGTGAACTAGTCAGTGCAGGAGGGCAGGACAGTCTGATGCGCAGTGGGTAAGTGGGTTTACATTTTTTCCATGCCTTTAAGTGTTAAAATGACAGGGCTCACGCACATAGCATATATAGTTACGTGTGGCATGCTCCTCAACTGTAGCCTGTACATTCATATAACACACATGCGCAGAAGCATTTTGTTTCTGCACTTAATATAACGGTTCGCATGCTTGCCAGCATGTCATGTGTCATGAATATTCATTTTAAGGGTGTCAGTTGAATTTTGACATGCTGACCATTTTTATGGTTCTGTGAAGACATTTGTGCAAAGAAAGAGGGAAGACCTTACAGTCTAAGACAGCAAAAATCGCTTACCTTTCTACAATAAGTTTACAAATACATTCTAGCAAGTTTTTTTTAACATACGTGTCTGTCAGCTTATGCATTTATGACCTAGGTAAGAGACTAGTTAAGATGCACGTTTGTAAACTACCGTTCAAAAGTTTAAAGGTCAGTAAGTAGTTTTTATTTTTTATTTTTTTAAGAAGCCTCTTATGAACATTAAGATTGTAATGATTAAAATACTGTAAAACAGTAATATTGTGAAATATAAAATGATAAAAAAGATAAAAGTTTTTGTTTTATTTAAAAAAAAATGTAATTTACTTCTGTGTTTTAGACAAGGATGAATGATTCTTTTGCAAATCCATCTGAATCAAGATAATTGATTCACATTAATTCTTTACACATTAATTACAAATAGCTGGAAAGATCATGAAAATCAGTATTTTTACTGTTAACTGAAATTGCTATTAAATATTTTAAAAAGGTTAATTAAATAAAGAGATAATTTAAAAATTAAAAGGATAATTTCATTTAATCTGAAAAAATATACATTTTAGATGAAAAACTTCTATTTAACAAACTAAATTCAAACTTAATTTATTAGTTTAAGTTTAAATTGAAGTACTAAAATTGCTATAACTAAAACTGAATTAGAAATTACTTAATTTACTCCTGTGATGGCAAAGTGAGTATCAAGAGACTTCTTTCAGAAACATCACAAAATCTTACAAACCCAAATTTTTAAACAGTGTTGTAATTATACAGCCGAATGGTTTAAACGTAACTGTGTACATGTCTTTGTACTATTTCTAGAAGCTCACCGATGGGTGTGGGTCGAACACCATCATCCTCCCCATCTGTCAGAGCCTCCCCAAGCCCTTCCAGGTACTGTGAGTGTGTTTTTTTGTATAGAGATCAGCATTTAATACTGTAAAAACACACACTCTCTCTGAAGGCAAGCAGCTCACACTAAACAATAGGCTTTGTTTGCATGTGTGAAGTGAGAGACAGCTGTCTGAGTTAACGTGACCGGAGAAAGCGCGAATTCTAGAGATGAAAGTAATTCACAGGTCACCAGGGAACAAATGGTTTAATTTATGTTTGTGCACATGACATGTCAATCATTCACCCCTTCTCTCTCTCTCTCTCTCTCTCTCTCTCTCTCTCTCTCTAGGCCTCTGGAGTCGTGTGCCAGTAGTTACGCTCAGTCCGTGCCTTTTCCAGTGCCGACACAAAAACACAACTACCAGAGGATGGAGCAGAACCTACAAGTGTCTGACAGGTTGGGTTTATCTCTATATCGCTCTCTCTGACATGAAATAGATACATAAATGCGTAAACGCATTTGTGATTCCCTAATGCATTTCCTTATTTTTCTAATTTCAGGACAGCAGCACCTGTACAACACTGCTGCTCAAATGGGGTTCCAACATGTGGGAGAATCGGGGGTTCTCCAGAATCAGGAGGATCCAGACCATATCTACCCTCCCCACAGGGTAAAGAAAGCAGCTCACTGCAGACTTGTGTGTTGATTTGCATAATTCACTAATAGAGGAAGAGACTCTAATGGTAGTTTTGGTAGGAAGCTGGAAATAACAGAAATCCATCTGAATCAAAATAATTTTTGAAAACCCTTAACACAAAGAAATGTTATGGAAATCAGTGTTGTTTTTGTTAGCTAAACTTCTACTAAAATAATTTTTTGAAAATTGAAAGGAATCTGAAATACAATATAATTATTAAATGAAAGACTTTAACAAAAAATGCTTTGGCATCTAACTGATATAAAACTACAAACTGTTAAAACTGAAATAAAAGTTAATTAATTATATATAAATATTAAAAATAAACAAAAGTATTTAAAATTAAGCACACAACAAATTACTAAAATTAAATTGAAACTAAAAAAAATAAAATAAAATAAAGCTCAGGGCTATTCAAAATATTTGTAAATACTATAGTAATATATAAACAATACTAAGATAACAGGTAGAAATTCATTGGTCAAAAGTGAGGAGGCTTTGTGTTTTTATAGATCATATAGAAGATACTGATGTGTTGTTTATTCCTTTTTCAGTCGGAAATGTTCCTGAAACACCCAATCAGCCTGAACCTGTTGGCAGCAGGACAGGGTTGCATACCGCAGGTAAAATACCATTTCACTGCATATCAATTTGATTTTTAATACTTCTCGTTGTAACTTTCCAACTCTCTCTTTGTCTCTCAGACGTGTATAAACAGCCTGGTCAGGTCTCTCCTCTCTTCACTGACATCACAGCCATTGACAAAAACCTCACCCTCAGACTCAGGGGTCATCGGCACAATCCAGAATCTGTCGTGCACAGAGTGAGTAACTGTTGCATAACATAACATTAGGGCTGCCCCTAATAGTCGACTAATCGTTAGTCGCTTATTTATTAGTCGCTTAATTGCAGAAAAAATAAAATAAATAAATAAATTTTAAAAAATCCACAAGCGAAGTCACACAGTCCGTGACTAACAGATCATTAACGGCTAGTCTATGGTAAAACAGTACATCGAGCAGGACATCCAAACGTTCCGAACATCCATCATTCATCGAACTCAAATATGGCTTATCATATGAAATATGTAAGTATTAGCAACTTTACATGGCCGCTCAATCTAATGTTAATCTAGAGAAATGTGCGCGGTTCAAGTGTCTGTGTGGAGTGTGGAAGCTGAACAGTAGCGATCACTGCAGGACAGATGGAGGCGCCGGTGCAGTCACTTGCTCTTAAAATACTCTGTCATTTTTGGTCATACAGATAAGATGGTAATACATCTTTCAAATCTGTAAAGACTCTACGTTTATTTGTGTGCACTCACAATAACAACAAAACATGGTGCTTTTGTAAAATAATGAAAGCAACATGATACGCTTTCTGCTGTCTCGGTCTCTGTGAACTTGAGCGCGAAACTCTGTGTATATCTTTGCCTTACAGACATTAAAAATATATCTATAGAGAGTGAAATGTCTACTTTCACATGACATCAATTCAAATGGAAGACAAATATTATCAAATTATACGAAACATGAATACAGGGGCATCACTACTGCAGAGATGACAAGTCAGTGTCGCTGACTTCATTTCTTAAACAGAAACAAAGGAAGCACTTGTTTATCAGTGAATTATTAAAATTTTAATGCAGTCTCCTTACTGTTTTTCCCTGACACATTCATAATCATTACATCTGCGGTGCGCTGTGGCAAGCTTTATGCATTTGCTTGAGCACTTATTAGGCTATGTAGACAATTAAAGGCTCATTATAATGATTTAAATGGTTTATTAAAAAATGTGCGATTAGTTGACTAATGCTTAAAATTAATGACTACTAGTCAACCAGAAAAATCCTTAGTCGAGGGCAGCCCTACATAACATAACATATAACATAACATAACATAACATAACTAAACATAAGCATAAACATAGCATGTAAAAAACAGCTCCATCACCATAGTCATTACATTTAACTTAGAGCTATGTATAATACATGATTACTTCATTTAAAACGCATTCATCTGAGTATTTGACCAATTATTTAGGTATGATATATAGTTATAATTTTTTTAACTAAATTAATACTTTTTTCAGTGAAGATGCATTTAATTGATCGAAAGAGACAGTAAATATATTTATAATGTTACAAAAAATTATTTTTCAAATAAATTCTGATCTTTGTGAACTTCCTTTTTATCAAAGGATCCTGGAAAAAAAATTTTTTTATCACAGCTTCCACAAAAATATTAAGCAGCACAACTGTTTTCAACATTGATAATAGTAATAATAATAATAATAATAATAATAATAATAATAATTATAACTGTTTCTTGAGCAGCAAATCAGCATATTAGAATAATTTCTGAAGGATCATGCGACAGTGAAGACTGGAGTAATGATGCTGAAAATTCAGCTTTGCTTCGCAGGAATAAATAACATTATAAAGTAGAACACAGTTATTTTGAATTGTACTATTTTACAATATTACTATTTTTACTGTATTTTTGATCAAATAAATGCAGCCTTGATGAAAAAAAAAAATCCCTGAATGGTAGTGTAATTAGCATTTTTTAAAATTACACTTTTATTGGAAACAAACTTGCTATATATGTGACTGCATTTAATTTCAGTGGGATTTGTGTCGGCGACCCATCTCTAGTCAAACTCCAAGTACAGCGCTGGTTCAGAGAGGCCTGATCACCCGAAACAAGGCACTGTCTGATCTGAAAGATCTGGCACAGTACCCGGCTACAGGGCCCCGCGTGCCACTTCTCAGGCCAGCAGAAAGAAGGGACACCGTCAAAAGGTATTAGTCAACTTGGCTTTAGTTGAGGGTGAAGAAAGCTTGTGACGCAGTAATGATGATAATTCATATTTTATAATCAGCACTGGAATCACTGCTGTGATATGATTGCTGTTAGAGGAGTTTGTTCCCTAGAGCTGTGTTTATGGGTCATTTGTGTTGTAGGTCATTAAGTACCGGCCGTCTCTCAGATAAGCTGCTGAAGGCTGTGTTTGGACATCAGTTTGACAGTGGCAGCTGTGAGAGCTTAAATTCAGAGAAACCCATGGACACAACAGGTAGATCTCTTTATTCTATTTTATTATTTTCTTTTCTTTTTTATTTTATGTTGTTTTATTTTATATGTTATGTTATGTTATGTTATGTTATGTTATGTTATGTTATGTTATATGTCATGTCATGTTATGTTATGTTATGTTGTCCAGTCCAGTCCAGTAATCACAACTGACTAGAATGGTCATTGAAATGTTGTGGAAATTCATTGATAAGTTCTTTATATCTGCAGTTAGTCATAAATAATGCTTTAAAAATTCCATGGTGTTTAATATGGCATTGTGTCCTGATCTCTCTAGCACCCCCTGGTGTCAGTGATGGGACAGAGCCGGGCTCAAGCAGTCCTGCTGGAGTTGTGTTCATGCTGGGCTCTCCTGAATATGGACACACACCTCCTCACACCACTCGACCTAGACGCTTCTCAGGTGACACTTCCATTATTTTACTTTATGAGATTGAAATACAAGTAGTGTATTTACATGTTATTGTATCTGTTATGCTCACAATGCATCTTCAATTCACCACATTTGCTGTTGAAGTGGGCACTCCCAGCCCAACAAGCCCTGGCTGGACCTACGGTCATTTGCACGAAGCTTACAGCTCGCCTGATAGTCTGCGATATGGTTACACAGATGCCATGGCAACAAACCTATGTGAGGGTGTGGCCTTTGTGCCACCTGAACTGCCAGAGGAGACTCTCATGGAGGTAAAATAATTGGGCTATACATTATGTATGAAGGATACAATCATTCAGACAGTCAGCCAGATAGTTATCATGTTAAAATACTGACTATAGACTGACTGTACATTATTTTTTACCAAATAAATAGATTTGACATATTAATTTTTAGAATAAATAATTATATGATGTGAGAAAATGGAGATGATATGAGAGACAAATATGTAGCAAATCAATTGCAGGGGTATATAGCGGTCAATTTAACTGTCATTATGCAAAAATACACTACTGTTTAGGGTTGATAATATTTTATTATGTTTTTGAAATATGTCTCTTATGCTCATCAAAACTGCATTTATTTAATCAAAAATACAGTAAAAGAGATAATATTGTGAAATATTTTCATGGTTTGAAATAACTGTTTTCTATTTGAATATATTTAAAATGTAATTTATTCCCGTGATGACACAGCTGAATTTTCAGCAGCTATTACTGCAGGTGTCTTCAGTGTCACATGATCCTTCAGAAATCATTCTAATATGCTGATTTGGTACTCAAGAAATATTTCTTATTATCAGTGTTGCTTAATATTTTTGTGGAACCTGTGAATTTTTTTTTTAAAGGTTATATGATTATAGAATTATTCAAAAGAACACTTATAACATTATAATTGTATTTACTGACATTTTTTTTAATGTGTTTTAATGCATTAAAAAAAATTAATAATAAAAAAACAACTTCTGACCCCAAATTTTTGGAAGTTGTAGTGTTATGACCATAGACCTTCATTATTGACCAATCAGAACTGAGTATACTAGAGAGCAAGTTATTTTATTGTCGTTATTGTGGCGCTTAGTATGTGTTTTATTGAAACAGAATGTGATGTCTACCTCTTCTTCACCACAGGAGGGGCATACAGACTTGCTGAGCCAACTGCGCTTCATTTTAGCCTTTGCCCACTGCATCACAGAGGTCGCTAGAACAAAGGACAGTGGGATTGAAAGAAATATTGCACTTGATGCTTCATTCTTAGAGCAGAGTGTGGTGGCCGACCAAATCAGCCTTCTGAGCCATGAGTGGAGGTGAGATATGACTCAGTCACATACACACACACACACACGAGCGCACGCGTGTTTTATGTGTGAAGTCTGTGATATGTACACTCTACACTGTGAGTGATGTGCACATGTGTATGTAGCTCTGCAGAGCAGCTGGTCCTCTATATGAAGTGTGCTGAGCTGCTGTCCTCTGCGCTTCACACAGCGATGGCTGGGATCAAAGAAGGCAAACTCTACCCATCAGGATCTGTTAAACAAGGTAAGTCATAGAAAGTTAGAAAACTAGAAGCAGCCTTTATATAAAATAGAAATCTTTTGTACCATTGTAAATGTCTTTGCTGTTGCATTTGATCAATCAGAAATTGCATATACTGCAATTAAGACATTCATTTTGTGTTATGTTATGTACTTGCAGTAGTACGTAAGCTGAACGAGATGTATAAGAAGAGTGTGAACTCCTGCCGTTCTCTCACTGAGAAACTCCAGCTCTTCTTCAGCAACAAACAAAGACTGATGGACCGCATCAACAGCATTACTGCTGAGAGACTCATCTACACACACACCATTCAGATGGTATGAACAGATTCGCATTATGTTTCTTGTAATATGAGGAGAAACATATGAGTATCATATCACTAATACGGAGTATGAATTGCGTTACTTTTTTATGTGATCAGGTACAGACGGCAGCACTGGATGAGATGTTTCATCATGGAGAAACCTCTGTAGAGCGATACCATAAGGCCTTACTGCTGATGGAGGGTCTGTCCTTAATTATTACAGAGACTGCAGATCTAAACAGTATCAACAAATGTAAGTATGACACGCATAGACTACCATTCAAAAGTTTGGGGAAAGAAATGAATACATGCATTAAATTGATCATAAGTGACAATAAAGACATTTATTATATTACAAATGATTTCTATTTCAAAGATAGATAGATAGATAGATAGATAGATAGATAGATAGATAGATAGATAGATAGATAGATAGTAGTGGCTGCTGAAAATTCAGCTTTTCTGTCACAGGAATTTTTTTTTTTTAAATATATTCAAATATAAAACAGTTATTTTAAATTGTAAAAAATATTTATGACTCATCTCTGAGTTTGTCTGTCTGTTCTATGTCTGTAGGTAAACAGTGTATTGAGCGACGGCTCTCCTCCCTCCAGCCCAAAGGATGTGTGTGATGAACCCTCGTTTTTGCTCTACATCAAACCCACAACATCTACATCTCATTTCATCCCAGTTGCTATTTGAAATTCTGTAAAAGGAAAAACTCACACTCACCCACTCATTAAAAATGTGATACTTTGCTTCCAAAGCCAAAAAAGGTGAGAAAAGACTTTTTCACAATAGACAGAGATGAAATCTCTATTGATATATGTATATATAAACAAAAGCAACATCTGCAGACTTAAACATCTATTTTGTTTATTGTAAAAGAATATTGAGTGAATCAAGATGCATCATTGGTTGAATATATGTCATGTTTAAATGCTTTGACCGTTGAATTTACACCAATGCGTGATGGCACTTCCTCAGAGATTAATTTAATCTTAGTACTACAATGTTAAAGCCAGTGTTGGAGTCTGAATGAGTAACAGCTTGGATGCTTTTCATTCTGTCGTACTAAAACATGCCTGTAGCATTAGTCTCATGAAGTTACATGGAATGATCCTGTTTTTGATGACTTATTCTGCATGTTTTTGCATGATTCTGAGGAAATGATGGTTAAGGGAATTAATTATAATAATGACTAATAATTAAACCTCTGTGGCCAACAAACCATTGTTGAAATAGCAGCCGGTGGTGAATGTGTAGTATTCAGTGTTACATCTGTAAGGCTCTAATGTGGCAATTGACCAAAATTGTGGCAAACCTTTGTAGACCTACTGATAAAGACAGTCAGTTTCATATGTTGTCATATGAGGTTGGAAAAAAAATACTTGAGATTTGTATTATATTGACAATCATACTCTTATTCGTGTGTGTGTAAAACAGTGAAGCACTTTATAAACACATTTGCCTTCTGGATGTCTAAAAAGAACCACTGCAGAGACAAGCCTAATGGCTCATTTTGGGTTAATTAACACCTTAAAGTCAAAGGAAATGCAATACAAAGACAGTCAAATGCAAAGACAGTCAGTATCTTGTGTGTAGCATTTTATATGATCTGTTTTAGCTGTCAGTCTGAAAGTGGTGTTTTAGTTTTCAATTTGCTTTAGAATCTAAAAGACTTTTGCACAGTTTGCTGGGATGACTAGGTCTTTAGTTTTTGTAGCGATTTGATAGTGCCTTAAATGTCCTAGCTGATTTAATCTCACTGGACACTTTTGAGACTCACAATCTGTTATACTTCCAGCATTTCATATCATATTCATTCATTACTTGCACTATTGTTGCGTTTTCCAATGGCGATAACTCTAAAGGTGATTTTTAACTTATCTGATAAATTTCATATCAAGGTTTTTTTAAGGCATTTCGTCAGAATTGTGTGGTAAAATGATTGTGACGAATACACACAAACACTTTTTTTTTTTTTTAATAATAGTTATGTTAAATTGAGGACAATTAACAATTTTGTATATGTTGTTACAGTATTTATGATGTGTTTTCTGGTATTTTTGTCTTTTTATTTCCATTCGCAAAGCCAAAATGAAAAATATGTGCAGAATGCATGTGGGATGGGTGTGTAATTGAATAAATTTCACTTTTATATTTACTTTGTGTATGTTGATTCATTTCGAAATAACTATGAAAAGTCTTTAAACAGTTAACGTTACTGGAAATGTGGGTCTGGAATTAACTTTTTTTTTTTCCTGGTCAATATTAATTTTAAGGTATAAAAGTGTGTGTTTTAGGGCTAATTCATATGGTTAATAATACATACAATTTCGTCTAATTAATAAATTCTCATAATCCATGCAAAGTAGCGAGAAAACGAAGGGAAGCAAAACCTACGGTAGTCCCGCCCTCACACAGACGTCACGCTTTCTTTCTGTGAAGTGATTGGGCTAGAGCCCGTCAGTCAAGTAAACGTCACGCACCGCGTCGGGTGTTTCCGGGTATTCAGAGAAGAAAGAAAAAAATCAGTCTATCGCCATGTTTCACAGAGAAATATCTGTTAAACGCTTGTAACAGTTTTATTGAGCGTTGTGTTTGTGAGTGTGGAAACACAGGGGTTTTGTCACTTAGACTCAAGATAGAGGTACAGTGGATGTTTGGAGCGCGGGACGGTGATTTTACAGTAAGTGGCGCGTGTTGATGTTTGTGTTTAGCATGCGAGCTAATGCTCAGCGAGCGGAAACTCAAACATATTCTTCTCTGCATGTTCGCATAAACTACACCACTACATAGACTTAAAGAATACTCTCAGGTATGTTAAACGTGTTCTCACTGGATAAGAGTAGCTAGGTGTTGATAAGCGGAGAGTGGGTGGGTTTGTTAGCAGTAGCAGGCTGTGGCTCACTGTGTCAGTCGGTTTTTAGAGCAGAGAGGGCTTTACTAAATACTAAACACCGTGTTGTCAAGTCCACAGTGAGCATTATTCCTTTCTAAAAGGTACTAAGGTAACTGTGCTCCCCCAGAAAATACCATAATTACTAGTATAAAATCATAAAAAGTTAATACGGGGTCTGATTCAAACAGAGAAGGAATCTGTCAAGAGGTTTTTCTATTACGTTGTTTAATTTTTTGTTGACAGTGGCAAAATATCTATTTAATGTAATAACAGCACCTGTAGTAATTGTAATTTTTTAGCTAAAGCCTTTGTTACCATGGTGAATTTCTGTGAGAGGTGGAATAGATGACAGTCAATAGCTAATCAATACAGTATTGATTGTACTGAACGGTCATTATTTAAAAACAGCTTTACACAAAATCTTGATGTTTATAATATTTTAATATCTTCATGCCTTATGTATAATATCTTTGTGCAGGCGATAATATATTTACATTTTGCGACAATATAAACAATCAAGTTGATATTTGCTAAATTGTCAGTATACTGTATGTATAGATATTTGTTTTACATTGATTTGTGAATATTGTAACGTTGTTGCTTCAGATTGGAGTAGATTTGCTTACAATCAAACCTTTGTCCTTGTAATAAGTACACTGTAAATCGCCTTGGATGCCTGATAGATTTAGTAATTGAATACAATTATTTTCAATAGCTGATAATGATATTTAGACGTCAATATTTAGATTTTTGAACAAAAATATGTAATGAAAAATATTGACAAGGCTGTTTGTAGATTTCATAACTGACACAAGAAGGTAATAACACTTGCGTTTATTATTACATGGTCATTATATGAGGATGAAAATCTTACATGCATCAGAAAGTTCATAAAGACATTGTAAAAGTAATCCAAATTCATTTGAAGAGACAGTCGCTTTATAATGATGAATTTACTTACAGCTATTATTCACATATACACATTGATCAATGCGTAGAGCACATCTAATATTGTAAACAGAAGCTCAAACATGCTTGCATGACCTATGAGAACAAACCTCATGTTTCTTAGGCGTCCATACCAAATTTAAAGAACGTTTTGGAACAGTGGATTTTCAATGGAGGGACAGAAGTCTGTCAGGTTTCATTAAAAATATCTTCATTTGTGTTTTGAAGATCTGAAAAAAAAAGTTATTCCGGTTTGAAATGACATAAGAGGAGGTAAATTAATTTTCATTTTGTGTATACTGTTCCTTTAGTTGGCCTGAGCTATATATTGGTCTGTCTCTACAAATTATTAATGACTTTTTCCATTGAGGTTTAGTATGAATTTCTATATCTTTGTCCAACCGAAATATATTTGCATGGTAGAAATATTGCACTGTTGTCTCCCCACAGAGTGTCTTTTAATACATTTAAAGTGGCACGCAATGCACCATGGAGGAGGCCCACCAAATGTGCAGAGGAACCTTCAGAGATCCAAGTCCTTCACTGGATCTGAGGCAGAAGGCCAACAACAGCAGCAACAACCACCACAGCAGCCCCAACAACAGCAGCAGCAGCCGGCAAATGCCAATCACCCCCAGTCACCGGTGACATCTTTTGCTCCGTCCGCCAGTCCCTCTGCGCCACAGTCTCCCAATTACCAAATCATCATGAGTCGGAGTCCGGTCACAGGCCAGAACATGAACATCACTTTACAGAACGTGGGACCAATGGTTCCTGGGAACCAGCAGATCACCCTCGCCTCTCTTCCTCTCCAGAGCCCAGCATCCCCTGGCTTTCAGCACCAGCCCCAGCAGTGGAGGTTCGAGTCCGGGTCTTCGTCTTATGTGGTGACATCACCCTTGCCCCAGACAATGCAGTCTCAAAGTCCGACCCAGCACAGTCCGGTCCCCATACAGGCTGTGCCCAGGCCGAGCGCTCCTGGGTCAGCTCTGGGAGTGTGCAGTCAGAGCCCGACGCGGTTTATGGAGGCAGGTATAATGGTTAGGCAAATCAGCTTGGGCAGCCCACCTGGAAGTGGTCATTTTGTGTACCAGGATGGAACAGGATTGGCTCAACTGACTCCGACAACAGCAGGAGCCGTTCAGCTGACCTCACCTGGGACACCAGGGGCTGTCAGAGAAAGACGCCTGTCCCAGCCGCACTCTCAAACCGGGGGCACCATACACCATTTGGGGCCGCAGAGCCCTGTTGCGGCAGGGGCTGCTCTCCCAACGTTGGGCAGCCCTGGGCATATCACCACCTCCAATCTACCTCCTCAGATCAGTAGTATCATCCAAGGACAATTAGCGCGTCCCATGATTTTTGAAAAGACAGCGCAAGGCGTTGTGGCTGGTGTGGCGGCCCCGGCGGCGGCCTCTTTTGGGGTCCCATCCGCCATCCCTCCATCCAGCCCATCCAGGAGCAACCCTCCCCAGGGCCTCGCCAACCAGTCCCTGACTCCCACCAGCATGAAGAAGATGCAGCCGAAGAAGCTGGAGGAGATTGCACCCTCAAATCCAGAAGTGGCGCAGTTGAGGAAGCAGTGTCTAGAGCATCATGCAAAGAAGATGGAGAGTCTAAAGGAGGTGTTTAAGGAGTACCTGATTGAGCTCTTTTTCCTGCAGCATCTGCAAGGAAACATGATGGACTACCTTGCTTTCAAGAAAAAGCCCTGTGTGCCTCTCTTCACCTACCTGAGGCAAAATGATCTTGACATTGAAGATGAAGAGGAGGAGGAAGAGCAGTCTGAAGTCATCAATGATGAGGTAAAAAATGCATTTGGTTCTTACCTATATGTTTTCAAATGTCACATGACCCTTCAGAAATCATTCTTATTTGCAAATTTGCTGCTCAAGGAAAACATTTCTTATCAGTGTTGAAAACAGTTGTGCTGCTTCATATTTTTGTGGAAGCTGTTTTTTTGAGGATTATTTTGATACATTTTTTGATTGATAGAAATCTTAAACACACACACACACACACACACACACACACACATATATATATATATATATATATATATATATATATAATCTATATCTTTACTGTCACCTTTTATCAATTTAATGCATCCTTTTGAATAAAAGTATTAATTTCTTTCAAATTCTTTAAAATTGGAAAAATTCTTTCAAATTGGAACTCTTGCTCTCTTTTTCATTTGGAAATGTCAAGATGCATTTTTCTCTGGCTTTGTATCTTCTGTTTCTATGACAACCTCTCAGGTGAAAGTAGTGACTGGAAAGGATGGACAGACGGTGACTCCTGTTGCTATAGCTACACAACTCCCACCCAACGTGTCTGCAGCGTTCTCTGCTCAGCAGCAGTTTCAGGTGATGGAGGCTTCCTTACTAGAAATGTGAAAGAGGAATCATTCAGAACATTTCCCAAATGTTAACATTCAGTATTCAGTGCTTTCATTATGTGGTTTGACAGAATTGTGATATTAGACATAATCAGGCAAGCTTTAGTTAAGGTCACCAGTACTGTTTTTGCTGTGTGTGAATGAGACTCTCACTTTGGTTTGTTTTCCGTCTCATAGACCCATGCTGGGGTGGCAGGTGGCAGCATCTCGAACCCTGTGGACATGGAGGCTTTCAAACGGCAGCAGGCCATGGCACAAGCAGGTAGGGCGACGTTGACGCAGGGCAAAGGTGGAAGCCTGTTTTGTTTTCATTTGTTTCTTTATTCCCCCTTTTGTTTTCTGCTTTTCCGTTTGCTGTTCTTCCTTTTTTTTTCTCCCCTTCCAATTCGCTTCTGCTTACTCAGTATTCCAGCATCTTTTCCCAGCTCTGTGTTTGAAGCCTGTAATCCAGAAAACGGGGAGCGGAGCTTCCCAACAGCTAACTGCTGGTGTGCAAACATCATTGCCATGTGTCAAGTGTTATTTCTCCTTCTTTTGGTTTTTCCTGTTCTGTCTCTCATTTTTTGGGAGGGAGTTTTTTTTTTTTTTTTTTTTTTTGCGTTTTGAGGGTATTGTGTGTTTTGCATCCCAGATCAGGCTAAGAGGTCCCGGATGGAAGTGGGTCGGCATGGGATGATATTCCAGCACCCCGCTGTAACTCCTTTAGGATCTCCCGGCGTTCCCCTCCAGCAGCTCATGCCGACAGCGCAAGGTAGGAGCCCCGTTGCGTCTCGGGACAGATCCGCTCTTGTGACTGTTATTCAATGCTGCTGGAGGTCAGGGTTCATTCCAGAATTCCCAAAGTTGATCCCACCTTTTTTTTCAAGCATCATCTACCAGTTGTGATCCACTTGCTGGGACTCCGTTCAGACTTAGCCCTCATTTAAAATCTTTCTCTAAGCGTCAGAGGGACAGCTGGGCAGAAGATACAGCTGAAGATCAATTTGGAAGACATCACATTTTTTTCCATTTATGATTTGCTCATTAGTTCCTTGAGCCATTCACCTCATCCGTTTACGTTCTTCTTTGCCATATTGGCATCTCTGATTCCATCCAAGGCTCATCAGATGATAAGCCCCAAACTGTCTACTGGGATGTCCTATTTCACATAGTGTTTGTTGTGCGTTTAGTTCTGCGGTTTTATAGTTGACATCTCCTCTCCTGATCCTACAGAGCTCCTCCTTCACTTCCCTAAATTCACTGCATTGTCAACTTGGAATCTAAATGCATTTTCAGTCTTGTTTCCCTTCATCTAGCGAGTTATTTTCGTTTCTCCTTGTTTTATCGTCACCATGTTTTCAGTTCCTACCTTCATCTTCAGCTTCCATAGCATTGCTTCATGACCTGAAGATGATGAGCCGAAAGTGGCGCTCAGGAAAGGTCTTATAATCAAGCAGATTAACCTCAGAAAGCTTCGGAGCTGACAAATTGATGTAGTTGGTTATTTAGCTCATGATGAAATGCTAAAAGAGGGAGATACTTAGTGTTTACAGCTGGGCTTTACCTTCTTCTGTGCTAAACTTCCCTTGTCATTCCTCTGCTATACCCTCTGCTTTGCTGTTGTGTAGCTCAAGTATTAACGCAGATGTTCCCAACATTACCTGCTTCGTGCATGTTCATGAAGTGTGTCAGTGCTTCAGTCGTGTCCATTACCTTTCTGTGCCTTTTTTTTTTTTTTTCTTTCGAGTTCTTCTCCTGTTTTTGTTTTATTTTGATTCCTTAATTTGTTTCTTTTTTATATCTAGACTTTTCCACTTATGGATAGTTCAATGGTAATGCATGATTAGTTTTGTTCTTCATAGTAGTATTCTTAAGCATTGAACGAAATATTTTGATTTTCACATTTACGAGTTCTAATTTTCATTCATTAGAACATGTATATCTTCCTTGATTTTTGTTATGTAGTCATTGTGACACGAACAGTATTTTTCATTAATGTTCCCTTTTCTCCAGCATTGTGTAACACATTGCTGGTAATTCATAACATCATATCCATAAAACAAAAGAAGTTTAGTTGAAACACAAATGGGTAAAGTTGTGTCTGAGTTCTATTGCACCCCACAATCAAAATACATTTTTAGATCCGTAAAGAATGCAGCACAGTTTTCGTGAAAGTAAAACATCTTAATTACTGTACTGTATTAGTGATTTATTTTAAATTATGTAATATTTTTTTCCAGTACAAATTGTTGGCAGTTTTACATTTTACATTAACAAAAATGTGTAAATATTTTAAAATGTTATATAAGATAATAAATTACATTCAAGTTACTGTATAAAATCTTTTTATAATAATAATTATAAAATAAATATTATCTAACATCAAGGTAATGAGAATTGGAGAGAAATGTTTTTAATTGTCATACAAATAATGTTTCAGTTAAAATTATAATACTAATCTTTGTATTTTTCAAGATAAGTATAATTTCTTATTTCTTCAGATTTGCAGGTGAGCTATGACTCAGACATGTTCTTTTCATTTTATCTAAAACAAGGAAAATTACGTCAGATATCAAGAGTTATAAGAAGTGTCAAATACAACATTTTGGCCTTTCAGTATGGGCCTTTAGGGTGCTAATAAAAAAAATTTCTCCAAAAAAAAAAAAAAAAGAGAGAATGCGATCTGGTGGTCTCTCAGACATGAGCTAAGACAATATATTGTTTTTCCAATTCTTCATTTTCTCCTTCTATGGAACTCTTCTTTGCTCTCCATTTCCCTCTATCTTTCTCTCCTCTCTTTCCTCTCTCCGTTCTGTTTCCTTCATCTTGCCCCCCATAACAGGAGGCATGCCCCCGACTCCACAAACGGTCCAGATTGGTGGGCAGAAACAGAACCAGCAACAGTACGACCCGTCCAAAGGTCCCCCAGTCCAGAATGCCGCCAGTCTCCACACGCCACCCCCACAGCTTCCAGGCCGCCTCCCCCAGGGTGGGCTCCCTATGGCTGGCCTGCCTCTCTCCCTGTCCCAGGGCCAGGCCATGGTGGTGGACCAGCAGGCTCCAGTGGCTGGTGGTCAGCTCCAGGTGAAGGTGCAGGGTGCCGGGGCCGTGCTGGCTCCAGTCAACCCACATGCGCAGCTGCAGGCACAGCTTCAGCAGATGCAGTCAGGACTCCACCTACAGATGCAGCAGATGCAGCAGTCGGTCATGCAGCCTGGACAGGCAGTGAGTATGCTAAAAGACATTTAAGACTATGCCACAGAAAACCTCATTAAGCACATTGAAAAGATTGTCTTCCTTGTTTAAAAAAGCTTGTTCTGCTTATGATGGTAGTAATAAAAGTGTTTTAAAATGGGCACATTTCTGATTGGCACTCTAGCTTCTGGACTGTCTTGCTTTGGAGAATGAAAACGCTTTATATACTTTTGCAATAAACACACTGGGCAATATTGATATATTATTAGTGAAAAAGTGAAGTGACGTGGCCAAGTATGGTGACCCATACTCGGAATTTGTGCTCTGCAATTAACCCATCCAAAGTGCACACACAGCAGTGAACACACACACACACCGTGAACACACAGCGGCGCCCGGGGAGCAGTTGGGGGACCGGTGCCTTGCTCAAGGGCACCTCAGTCGTGGTATTGAGGGTGGAGAGAGCGCTGTACACTCACTCCCCCCACCTACAATTCCTGCCGGCCCGAGACTCGAACCCGCAACCTTTAGGTTACGAGTCCGACTCTCTAACCATTAGGCCACGACTTCCCCAATTAATTATAATTAATTAATGATATTAATATTCCCTGATATTAAATAAGTCTTAAATAATCAAAGCATGTTTTCCAAACTTTTAATTAATAATTCAAAAAGAAGGAAAAAATACATTTAGCAAAATTGACACAGAGACTTCCAAGAATATTTGCGATGCAAAGGAACAATTGAGTTTTTAAGTCCCTTTATATTTTCACTTTGTGTTAAGTGTCTTCTCCCACTGAGGAAAATTTAAAAACATTTATTGTTGTGACCTTATCTTTTAAAGGTTTTTTATTAAATATAAAAATTATTTAATGCTATACACTACAACAAAAATACACAGAACTAAACAACATTTCCCTATTCATGTTTTTACCAAAATAAATGCCTTATTTGTACTTAAATAAATGCCACACAGAGACTTCCAAGAATGTTTGAGGGATGATGCAAATGAACAAAAACAGATTGAAATAAGTGGGTGGTTTCAACTCATTTACGAATAATGATTCAAACTCTAAAATCATTTTTGCTGCTGATGTTTTAATCAGATAAACTATTAATTAAAATCTGCTGGATAGGAAGAATCAAAAATTTGTCTGATGAAACTCTCTTTAGGAAACATAATAGGCAAATAAAAAGTGCAATAAATTCATTACAATATTCAACTTTGTCAACAGCAAAATCATTATGACTGTATCATGAGTAGTGATCGACCGATATTGATTTTTTTATTACCGATACCAATTATTTGCATGTTTATGTGCCCGATAACCGATATGCAGAACCGAAATTTATTTACTGTTATAAAGTAAAAAAATGACTGAGTGAGTGAAGTAAGAACATACTTCACTTTGGTTTTTCCGCTTTTCAGTCATCTTTTTTTTTTTTTTTTTTTAAGTGTTGAAAATTAACAGTCTTTAATGTTAAATTTAATCTTCATATTACAACAATAAAAAACAAACAATTTATTTATAAAAAGCGTCAGCAGCAACAACAGTAATATTAACAATAAGCAAAATAAATGTAGAATGTCTAATGTTTTGAAATGGAGAAAATAAATAAAGGACGGGAGTCATATCAACTTCATTTTAAACTACAGTTTTAGTAGGTTTATAAGCTGTTTAATAGGCCTACAGAGTCAAGAATAATTCACTGGATAATGTTAATTCACTGAATAATATTCTCTGGAATATTGGAATATAACAAACAAAACATCGTATTTTATTGCATTTCTCAACTGGAATGTTATATCAGAATTATTAATAATGTTTTTGTCCTTCTAGATTATGAAATGTCTGCTGACAGCGTGGTTTATCTATGCATTTACACAGAACTATACTCAAACTGCGATCGCTCGCGGAGATAATAAATAATTAATTTCCATAGCGATGTATTTATTTAGATGTTTATTAACGAAACAATGGTTATATAGTAAATGTTAATATAATTTAGCTTGCTTTAAACAAGTGAATGTTGTTAAAAGTTACATGCGGAGGCCGTGCTGGAGCATTTCTTGAGCATCAGTCTGATGAGTGAACAGCAAAATGAAAGCGGCTCCACGAGACTAATGATGGGCATTGTCACAAATCCTGTCCATGCACTTCCGGTCGTTCACCACCAGAGGTCACCCGCTCACTACATAGACTCTTGCACTACACTAACTGTTGCAAGTCACCTTCAGACTACATTTCCCAGCAGCCATTTCACTAATCACACGCTCACACCTGAGACTGATCACATAGCTGATTCCCATTACACCCCTTATATAAACCATGGACTTCTCACTGCCGAGTATTGTATAGCGAATATCCTAGTGATAGCTACCCTACGAAGCCTACTTAGTTTTCATAGTCTTGCCTTGCCTGTTTGCACCTTGTTTGGATAATTGCTGTATACCTGGATTTACTCTCTCTGCCTTGCCCTGTTGGATATTGTTCGCTGATTGAAGACCCACGCTTGCCATAGGATTACTCTTTGTCTTGTCCCTGCCATACCTGTTTGCCACTGTTCGACCCTGCCTGTTATGACCACGTCTCTTCTCAATAAAAGCTTGCATATGGATCCTCACGTCTCACGTCTCGTCAGCCCCGTTACAGAATACTCGGCCACACAAGGATCCAGCAACTTCTCAGACGGACATTGGTCAGGTATGGACACAACTAGACTATTGTTTGCCCTTAAACAAGGCCCACGGTCATTGGAGAACCACATTAGACAGTTTTTAGCTTTCGCTCATTATTCAGATCTACCGGACATCATCTTGATTGAAACTTTTTGTGATGGCATTAATCAGCCTCTGCGATCTCAGCTCAGACGCGAGGGTCCGCGTTCATCACTGAGTTGTTTTTTGGACTATGCTTTATTGACTGTTGGTTCAGTGTTCACTGTGGGTGTCGCGGAGGAATGCGACACTGCACTCACTCATGTAATGGCAGCTACGCTAGAGCATGCTCACAAAATGGCGGTGACAGCTGAGCCCGTTCACAAAATGGCGGCCACAAAAACACCCCGTCATGTCATTGCTGCCATTCATGAGCCAAGTCAAGTCACAGTCAACCTACACGAATCAAGTCAAGTCACAGCTGATCATCATGAGTCAAGCCAAGTCGCAGTTGATCTTCATGAATCAAGCCAAGTCGCAGTTGATCGTCATGAGCTAAATCAAGCTACAGTTGATCTTCATGAACCCAGTCAAGTCACCGTTGATCTTCACGAGTCAAGCCAAGTCGCAGCTGATCGTCCAGAGTCACAGCACGTCTCAGCTGATCGTCCAGAGTCACAGCACGTCTCAGCTGATCGTCCAGAGTCACAGCACGTCTCAGCTGATCGTCCAGAGTCACAGCACGTCTCAGCTGATCGTCCAGAGTCACAGCACGTCTCAGCTGATCGTCCAGAGTCACAGCACGTCTCAGCTGATCGTCCAGAGTCACAGCACGTCTCAGCTGATCGTCCAGAGTCACAGCACGTCTCAGCTGATCGTCCAGAGTCACAGCACGTCACAGCAGATCGTCCAGAGACACGTCACAGCTGCTCATCCAGAGACACGTCATGTCACAGCTGCTCATCCAGAGACGCGTCACGTCACAGCTGCTCATCCAGAGACGCGTCACGTCACTGCTGCTCATTCAGAGTCGCGTCACGTCTCAGCTGATCGTTCAGGCTCTCATCTCGACTCAGCTGATCTTCCAGAGCCTCTTCATGTCTCCGCTGACCTTCCAGAGTCTCTTCATGTCCCCACTAACCTTCCAGAGTCTCTTCACGTCTCAGCAGATCTTCCAGAGTCCCTTCACGTCACCACTGACCCTCCAGAACCACGTCACGTCACCGCTGATCATCCAGAGTCTTGTGACATCCAGTCCGTCACACCCAGATATTCAAGGTCAGTGCTTCAATTTCTCAGTCTGGTATCCAGTGTGAGGGATGCACCACTGGTGTCGGCACGTGCAGCTGGTATCCCCAAACCAGCTCCCTTTAACCCTCCTGTTCCTGCTCCAATTCACCTGTCCGAAGCGCTTCCCATGATGGGGATCACTTTATGTTGCATTTGGGCTGCATATACCACCACAGAACTGCCCCAGGCGATGGCACCCGCTGCAGCTTCTCCAGAGGAGGTGGCACTTGCTGCAGAACCTCCTGAAGCAGCGGTGCTTGCTTCAGATCCTTTTATGGTGGTGGTGCCCAGCAATGTACTCTCAACCTGTCGTGTCGTGCTCAAGGAGACGGTTACCACTGTAGAACCTCCGGAGGTGGCGGCAACCGCTGCAGAACCTTCGGAGGAGTCAGTGGTAACCACCGGTGAACTCACGCCCTGTCCTGTCACGGCTAAGGAGGCCGTTTATGAACTCTCGCCCTGTCCTGTCACGGCCACGGAGGCCGCTTTTGAACTTTCGCCCTGCTCTGAATCAGCCAAAGAGCCAATCTCTGAACTCTTGCCCCGTTCTGAACCAACCATGGTGGTTGCTTGTGAATTGTCTGTCTTTAGCCCAGAAACTATAAAAGCACCCCATGTCTGTCCAGTTAACTCTGTCACTGCCATTGATACCACTCGTGAACTGTCTGACTATCTGGTTTTAGCTAACAAACCTGTTTTTGAACTTTGTGCCTGTCTACTTACTAGAAATGAGCCGGATTATGAACTGTCATCCCGGGAAGCTACTGATGAACTTTTTGTGTTCCCTGCCTTTACTCTTGGGGCCCAAAATTCTCTGTCTGTTTCGTGTGTCTCAGTGTTTCCTAGGTCCCTGCCGTGGTCTTCAGGTCCATCTGCTCCGCCGAGGTGGTCTTCTGCTCCGGTCTGGTGGTCTTCTACTCCGGTCTGGTGGTCTTCTGCTACGTCTACTCCAGTCTGGTGGTTTTCTACTCCACCGTGGTGGCCTTCTGCTCAGGTCTGGTGGTCTACCGCTCCATCTGTTCCAGTTTGCAGGTCTCCTGCTCCGTCTGCTCCGCCCTGGTGGGCTCCTGCTTTGTCTGCTCCGCCCTGGTGGGCTCCTGCTTTGTCTGCTCCGCCCTGGTGGGCTCCTGCTTCGTCTGCTCCGCCCTGGTGGTCTCCAGTCCCGTCTGCTCCGCCCTGGTGGGTTCCAGTCCTGTCTGCTCCGCCCTGGAAGGCTCCTGCTCCGTCTGCTCTGCCCTGGAGGACTCCAGTTCCGTTTGCTTCACCCTGGAGGGTTCTAGTTCCGTCTGCTCCACCCTGGATCTCTGCTTCCCAATCATCACTCTGATTTTCTGCTCCGCCATGGTTCCCTGCCTCGCCAGTTCTGCCTGGGTGCCCTGCTCTGCGGGCTCTGCGGGCTCTGCTTCGGTCTCCGACCACTCCACTTCCACATGGACCTGGCCCTCTGTCCCTCCCCCTGTTCCGCCTCCACTCCACCGCCCTCCTGGATTGCATAGGAGCGTCTGGAAGCCGCTCCTTGGGGGGGGCTATGTCACAAATCCTGTCCATGCACTTCCGGTCATTCACCACCAGAGGTCACCCGCTCACTACATGGACTCTTGCACTACACTAACTGTTGCACGTCACCTTCAGACTACATTTCCCAGCAGCCATTTCACTAATCACACGCTCACACCTGAGACTGATCACACAGCTGATTCCCATTACACCCCTTATATAAGCCATGGACTTCCTCTCCCTCACTGCCGAGTATTGTATAGCGAATATCCTAGTGATAGCTACCCTACGAAGCCTACTTAGTTTTCATAGTCTTGCCTTGCCTGTTTTCTCGTGTTTTGATTTCTGCCCGTGTTTCCTGGATTAACCCTTGCCTTGCCGTTCGGACTCTGTTTGCACCTTGTTTGGATTATTGCTGTGTACCTGGATTTACTCCCTCTGCTTTGCCCTGTTGGATATTGTTCGCTGATCGAAGACCCACGCTTGCCATAGGATTACTCTTTGTCTTGTCCCTGCCATACCTGTTTGCCACTGTTCGACCCTGCCTGTTATGACCACTTCTCTTCTCAATAAAAGCTTGCATATGGATCCTCACGTCTCACGTCTCGTCAGCCCCGTTACAGGCATATACAAAAGAGAGAGAAATAAATTCAGCGCTTTTATTTCCAACATGCGCTCATTCATGGCTGTATTGTTTAACTTTAACTCGTGCAAAGTTACGTCCTTATTGGGAGAGGATTTGACGAATTATCTACGACTACGCGACTCCGACTTAACGAGACTATAACGATGATCATAGACAACAGAGAGAGAATTCAATTCAGCGCTTTTATTTCCAACGTGCTCATTCATGGCTGCGTATTATTTAATTCAGACAAAGTACGTCTTTATTGGGACAGGACTTGACGGATTATTTTACATGACTCAGTGAGTTGCTCTCTACTTCTTAGAGCCAAGCTGCATAAATTACATAACAGGCATTTATGTAATGCATCTAATTTGTGCATTAATGGCTATGTTAAATAAAGTTTACTAACTACAGCAAATCAAGTACCTGCACGCCGTTGTTATTGTCTCGTCTCCCCTCAGACGCGCTGCAATGGCGATCCTGTGCGCAATTCTCAAAACACCCACAAGATGGCAGCATTTATCGGTGAATCCGATATTATAAAACCGATATCCGATTATGATAAAATGCTTAAATATCGGGAAAAATATCGGTAAATCGATATATCGGTCAATCTCTAATGATGAGTATTCAGTATATTGCACAGCCCTACTCGCAACAGTAGATTTTGTTACAGTTCATCCTCTCTCTCCTTTTCAGACTGTGGCACTTGTGCGTCCTGGATCAGATTCTTCCCAGCCTGCCCAGCGTTTGCTGTCCAATTCTCTCTCCAACCCTGCCATGTCTCCTGCTCCTCTAACATCCCCGTCCTCTCTCTCCTCCCCACACCCTTCTGTTCTGGTCCGCACCCCCAGTACTGGCCTCAACCTCTCTCCTGCTGCCCAGTCCAAACTTGCTACCACGAATGGCACCACCGGGCTGAAAATGTCCGGTCTGGGTCAGAGTCCAGTTGGGCAGAACTCACAGGAATGCTCTCAGGACAAGCAAGCAGAACAAGCCAAGCTGGTGAGAACTCTCAGATTAGAATAAGATATTTTAGTATGCATTAAAGTAGCACATTTTGTAGTATATGTTGCCTATAATATCTCATACAAGAGTCTAACGTGTCATTGTAGGAGAGTCACGTGCACCAGCGCATTGCAGAGCTCCGTAAAGAAGGTCAGTGGTCAGCTAGCCGCTTACCCAAGCTGCAGGAGGCCTGCAGGCCCAAATCCCACTGGGACTACCTGCTGGAGGAGATGCAGTGGATGGCTGCTGACTTTGCCCAGGAAAGGCGCTGGAAGATGGCTGCTGCCAAGAAGGTGAGAAGTCTCACACTCAGTCTATGTTATTACAAACTGATTATATGTACATTAGATGTAAATATATGATTTTATGTACAGCCGATATAGCGGTCAAGTGTAACCTCAATGTATTCGGCCACATGTTCTAGTCCCAGTGACCATTCAGTATAGAGCAGGCTAAAATTCAGCTTCAATTTTAAGTTAAACAATCTCTCTCTGGGTAGCTTGTGCGCACATGTGCACGTTACCATGTTGAACAGAAGAAGATTGTGGAATGTGAGAAGAGGGAGGAGGAGATGAGGCTGCGACACATTGCCAGCACCATCGCCCGTGGGGTTGACTACTTCTGGTCCAATATTGAACAGGTACATTTACATGTCATTTATTCTAGGGATGCACCGAAATGAAAATTCTTGGCCGAAGCCGAACAAAATGAAACACTGGGCCGAATACCAAACACGGTTTATCGCATTTTTTCCCCCCATGTAGGCCTATTTTGGAAATTTTTTTTCACCATTGCATAATGTGAAAAATGTGCTTTTCATTGTTTTGTCCTGCTTTTCAAAAAAAAAAAAAAAAAACTGTTACAAAACTAAAATATTTACTTAACACTGAACATTTTTTTAACATTCTATCAGACATTATACCAACAAAGCACAATTTAACTTAAAATAAAGTTACTAAGATAATAGTTTTTGGCCATTTTTGAGACCCCCTTCTTGAATCAGGCATGTATTTTTTACTGTACAAATAAATGCAGCCTTGCTGAGCAGAAGAGACTTCTTTTAAACATTAGAATATATTACAAATCCCAATTTGAACACTGTAAGTTATAATAAACGTATAGAGGTAATAGGGTAATTATTATTATCATTATTATTGTCTTATTTTTTAATTTTATATTACAGAACAACAGTAAAATTACAATACTAACATTTATGAATGTTGGTGGAGTTGTTGCTTTTTCTTAGATTTTATTTTGGCAGAAACCCGCAGGAAGATCTTAGTGCTTCTTTTTGTTGACAACAGCATGCAGATATTTAAATGGTTCTCATTAAGAATTTGGGATGATGTTTGTCGCACGTATCACATTGTCACGTCTTTAAAAAAAATTATAAAAATGTTACTGAGCAGCTGACGAGTAACAATGTTTTAGCGCAGATTGTCCTCGCGCTTTGGACTTTGAACCCTGGCGCAGCGAGCTCGTGCAGCGCTGTGTGAATACATGTAATACATGCGTGTATTTGAAAACATAACATTCTGCAGTTTATTTACTAATCGTTTGAGGCCATTTTGTGATTTCAATCATCACAGTAACCAGCATCAACCGCCTCTTCCTCCTCACATGGGAGACATGAGATGCAGCGCTAAGCAGTCTCTTGCTGTCGGTGCTTGTAATGATTTTTGCGTCTTTCTCAGACAGTTTTAAATACTTTCACACTGCAGATGTGTTTGCTGCATTAGTGCGCACCTCTATTTGATCGCGTCACGTCATTGTTCGGTACTTATTATTCAGTCTTTTCGCTTATTCGGCTGAACACCGAAAGAGATTTTTCTGCTATTTTTGGCTGAACAATTTCGGTTGCCGAACATTCGGTGCATCCCTAATTTATACTAGTGTTATTTTAGTATTATAATAGTATTTATCAATATTTGAGTAAGGTTTTATTATATATTTTATTGTAGTTTTAGTCATTTTAATACTTCAACTTAAACTCATTTTAGTTACTTGCCAATGCAACATTTCAACTTTTTTTTTTTCTTTTTTTTTTTTTTTTACGTTTTGTTTACATTTTATTTCAGATTTATTTCACTTAACAAAAAACTATATTTAATAGTCTAACTTTAGTTTTAGTTAACAATAACAACTCTGACTTGACTGTGACAAATGCTGTTCCACTGTATGTGGAGGTTTGTATTAGTTCCTCATAAAGTTTTTTTTTTTTCTCACTGTCTTACCACAGGTTGTAGAAATCAAGCTGCGTTTTGAGATCCATGACAAACGACAAAAAGTTCTTAGCTTGCAGAAGGCTGTGAGTAAAGGTGAGATTAATTAATGTTATCTGACCTGTCTTAACTGAATTTTCAGTCTTTGTTTATTAATTCAGAAGAGACTTTGTTTTGCTACAGGCCAGTGTGCTAAAGTGACCCAGTCATCTGGAGAGAAGTCAGATAAAGAGAGTAAAGGGGTAAGATCTTCTCTATGAGTTCTCCAAGATCCTTCCTTATTGCTGCTTCACTCATCCTTTGATTGTACTTGACAATTTGTCTTCCCTTTTTTCCCTTTCAGCAGGAGACTGGCCCATCTCGCAAGAGAAAGTCAAGCACCTCGCTGTCAGATGTAGAGGGTACATAGTGCATTTATACATAGTTTGCTTACCGTTCTCTTTGTGCATGCTGCTGATTGCTGTGATGTTGTTTTGCAGTTGAAGATGAGGAAAGTACAATAGAGGAGCAGGAGGCTATGGAGGTGGCAGCTGATCAGAAAGCAGAGCTGGCTGAACTAACAAAAGAAGGTAAGTTTTACATCTTAAACTTATGGGCATGTCTTTAAACGGTAATGCATTTTTTGTTTTCCTCCTTAATATTTTGGAAATATATCAGACTATGTACAAGCATAGTGTGTTACATGTTTAGACATAGACTAAATTATATAATACTTATTTTGGGCATTTTTAAGGTTATTGATCATGCCTTCTCAAAAATATTTGAAACATATTGTAACATTAAAGGGCTCCTGACTAACTATTTTTACTAGGAGCACTGTAGCCCCTGATTGAAAATTTTTAGGAGCACAAGCAGAAAATTTAGGGGCACACCTTAAAGGAAAACGCCACCGTTTTTCCATATTCCAATATGTTTTTCCCTCAACTTAGACGAGTTGATACGTACCTCTCCCGTCTCAGTGCGTGCACTTAATCACTCTAGCGTGCGGCACCACTATGCTAGCGTTTAGCTTAGCACCATTCATTCCTTAGGATCCAAACAGGGATGAATTTAGAAGCTACCAAACACTTCCGTGTTTTCCCTATTTAAAGACGTTTACATGAGTAGTTACACGAGTAAGTATGGTGACACAAAATAAAACGGGGCAATTTTCTAAGCAGATAAAAAATGATAACTATAATGTATGGCGGAAGAGTACTTCGCAGCACTTCGACCTCGGCGCAGTAGTATTGGTTCTATTGATAGAAGTTAGAGGGGGAGGGGGAGTTTTCAGGAGTGATGATATTACTGCGCCGAGGTCGAAGTGCTGCGAAGTACGCAAAATTTTTGGTTATTTATAATTCTGCATTACAGCAGCCATCAGCCACTGAAAACTCGTATAGCAGAGCCACTGTTATAAACTGTGTTTGTGTCTTGTAGCTGAAGTGCCATTGGATGATCTGGTGAAGCAGTACGCTGGTGCTTACGCAGAGAGCTTTGAGTGGCCGCAGCCTTCCAGCCAAAGCGAAGATGAAGACAGAGAGGAAGCCGGAGGTTTGTGTACATCTACTGCTTAAGAGCTAACTTAAGAGCCCCATTAAATCCCAGAACTACAAAAGAATTCAAATAAATCAGTACTTTTGGCAGTATAATGATTTGATGTCACAGTAGGGCTACCCCCTAATAGTCAACTTAAGGCCTTTCCACACTGACCGTGAAATAGCGAAACGAATATCGGACGCGATGACGCGCTGGAATAAAACAATTTCTATGGATGCAAACAAACACAGAAGAAGAGTATCCAGGAAGAGAAGAGAGTGGATCCTGAGTTCTTGTTATCGTTGGTATTTGAGAAGAGATTTCTCACATGTTCTTTATACAGAATATCATTTCTGTTAATTCTCCACTGAATTATGTGATCTGTAGAGCACCGTCCGTTTTCTTCCACATGCACGAGTGTTGAGTCAGAGCACGTTCACTCTCTAGATCTTCTGTATTTAAAAAAAAATCAAGTGAAACATTTTTCTACACATGAAATATGAAAGCTAATAGACATGGTTATGACGATATATTTTCTGTATGTGTTTTGTATGCAGCTCATGGTATTTTTATAGCAATAAAGGAAGTTTATGACAAATATTAACAGTGTAAAATTATTAAACATACAAAGAGTGCATGTGTCTGATTATAGAATCAAAATCAACTATAGATCACAATCGGAAGTTATTATAAGCAGTCGATAGTGGTTTAAAGTGGGTAAGCAAATACATTAATAATTACATACATTTTCAAGTGTAGCTTGATGCTAATTGTACTTCTAATTATATTTTAGGATGTAGCCTATTCTAGTAAGCATTATAGATAGTTTGTGTTTCTGGTGTTGAACCAAACTTTGTTTATCTTAATTTAATCCTGTATATTGAGCAGCGGGCGATGTTAAATATATGTACAAGATACATATCTGAGGAAAAATGCTTTGTTGATCGTCGCCACAAAGTGTGCAGGCGTGAATTAGCAGAAGGCGAACAATCGTTTCACGCTCGGTGTGAAAGCACCGTTCGTCGGCGATTCGCCTCGCTTTTTCGCATCGCGCTCAATGTGGAAAGGCCTTAACCATTAGTCAACGAGAAGAAGCTTGGTCAACCAAAATTTTATTAGCTGCTTAGTTGCAGAAGAAAAAAAAATCCACAGGTGAAGTCATGCAGTTTGTGACGGACAGATCGTTAACGGCTTGTCTTTGTGGTAATTACAGTACATCGGGCAGGCCATCCAAATGCTCACCTGTCATTCATCGACCTCAAATATGGCTTCATCTGAAATATGTTAGTAGCAGCAACTTTACATAGCCACTCAATTTAATGTTAACAAAAATGTGCACTATTCAAGTGTCTGTGCAGAGTGTAAGCTGAATATAGCGAGCTCACTGTATGACAGATGGAGGTGCCGATGCGGTCTTAAAATAGTTTTTTGGTCATACAGATAAGAGTAATACATATTTTGAATCTGTAAAGACTCTACGTTTATTTGTGTGCACTCACAATAACAACAAAACATTGCGCTTTTGTAAAATAATGACAGAATGGGCTTTCTGTTGTCTCGGTCTCTGTGAACTTGAGCGCAAAACTCAAATTCTGTGTGTACTTCCATTACAGATGTGAAAAAAATATATAGAGAGAGAGTAGGGGTGTAACATGCACATATTTATACCGAACATTTTCAGTACGGGTCTTTCAGTTCGGTAGGCATGTGTACCGAATAAATTGTTCCATTTTTTTCAGGAAATTCAAACAATAAATGCCGTTTTGGCGCTCTTTGATGTGGCACGACAGATCGCTGTATAAACGCCTCAGTTCTGACGGCAGCACGTAGCACGAGTCAGCGGGATCATCCCTTCCTCTTTATTACTAGTTTTAATACAAAATAAACATGAATTGACACCTCACCCCTCATGTAATCGCTCAATCAGTGTTTCAGCCGTGGAAAGACGTCATTAAAACAGCTTGTAAACAAAATGTCACATAGCATTTCATTTACCTCAGGCAAGTCATCAGTGTCTACAGCTCCTTATTTGCTAGAGAAATGAAGTCTAGTGAAGAGCATCTTGCGAAATATTAGACTATATACTTCATTATACTTTACCTGTTAGTGATGTCTTAATTATTTAATGTATGTTTAAATAAATCGTTTAAGTTATGACAGCCACTCTGTAAATTATTATATTTCAACAAGAGATGTCAATTTTTGATAATTTCCATGACCGATCATCGTTTTAAATTAACGATCAATAAATTGATTAATCGTTAACCTTAATACTGCAAAATGTGTATTGCAGTGGCATATAGTCAGGATGTGCAGGACAGGATGTGCAAATGCCACTCAAAAAGCCAGCTTCCTCACCTGAATTAAAGGGGATTTTTAGTTTAAATAAAAGGCTAGTAGCAGGATTGTAAAATAAATAGATGTGATTATGATTTCGCATCTCTTACTGTGGTAAACATGCGAGTGAAAAATGAAATAATTCGCGGCCATGAATTAAGAATTTGTTCCTATCCTACGACTTATTAATTCGTTCCCTCATTTTAGTTAAATCATGGGTTATCTAGGGAACAAATAAATGAAACGTGGACAGTGGCCAAAAATGAATATGTCGTAGGAATGACTTGACTTAAGTTGTAGAAATGAATTATCTGTCCTGCTTGTGTCCCGCAAACCTGTCAAAGCGCAGTGCCCAATATGATACGATTATCTGGGGAAATTATAATTAAACGTGACTTTGTTACTTAATTTCTGTTACTTTCCATGTTGAATGACTCTATATTGTAAAGTTTGGGTCATATTAAAAGCGTAATATGTACATTAGTAAATTATTTTCTCAAAAGACCAAGCCCCGTCACTAACAGCCGCTTGCACGTGTTTTGTGCATGGTCCGCACGCACCCCAAAATGAAATTGCTTAATCGACCATCGATAGCTTTAATCGATTGCAGCTCTTATCGACAATTAATCGATCATCGATTAATCATTGACATCCTTAATTTCAACAACAAATAGAAATAGTATAATTTAGAAGTTAATTTAAAAACATGTTTGCATACAATTTATTAATTTGAGTGTTAATTATTATAGTTAAAAATAAATAGTAATTGAATTTAATTTTGGGCTCTGTTGTTAATTGTAACCTTATAGTAATGTAAAGGGCTCCCTATAGTTTAGAGTTGAAGCTGAGGTAGATTTTTATCTCTAAGAAAATTTTAATTATAATTGAATTTATTTAAAGAAAGAGCAATTTGTTCAGTAAAGCAGTGTTTAATAAAAAAATTAAAAAAAAAGGGCAGCCCTATGTCAAGTAACAGTTTATGCTATTCTCTGTTCAGACATGGATTCTCCGTTGGACAGTCCACATGATGCGGTGCTGATAGACTCTTTGCTGAGTATGGATCAGTACCGTGGGGCTGAGCGGACGTCTTCTGGCCCTGATGGGAAGCCCACAAAGGATATCGCTGAGGTCGCTGCAGCAACAGACCTGATTCTGCCCAAAGGCAGTGCCAGGACCACTCTAACTGTGAGTCATTTACACTCTTACTCACAGGGACTGTTTAAAACATGATGATTAAAAATTTAATTAAGCAGTTGTTTAATTCAAGTGGTCTCACATTGTCTGATGACTCATGAATCCTTTCCTCTCAGAGTCGTTCCTCTCCTCCTGCTCTGCTGCACGGGTCTCTGAGAGAGTACCAGCAGGTCGGGGTGGAGTGGCTGGCAAGCCTCCACCGCAAAAACCTTAACGGCATCCTGGCAGATGAAACTGGCCTTGGCAAAACCGTCCAGACTGTGGCTTATTTTGCTCACTTGGCCTGCAACCAGGGTACCACCACCAACCACATTTAGCAACTTTATAGAGACAATTACATTTGGTTTTCTTTTCAAAGCATTTGTTTATTGTAATTTTAAGAATAAAACGCAACACATTCTGCTGTCATATGGATGTTGCAGGTATCTGGGGGCCGCATTTAGTGGTGGTGAGGACCTGTAAGCTGCTAAACTGGGAGATGGAGTTCAAACGGTGGTGTCCTGGACTGAAGATACTCCTGTACCTCGGCAGCAGAAAGCAGCGCAGATACAAGAGATCGGTATGAACCAAAGAAAGCAAGCCAGCCTACTATGCACTGTCACATACTGCCACCTGTCTATCCATCCCTGTTGCTGTGGCCTAGCTGTTAGTGCATCAGTTCTGCATTAGATAATTCCTCAAAGTAGTTTTCAAATCAGTGTGTAGGTCATTGAGATCTTTGATTGAGTGGGTAGCTCTTGTCCATGTTTTTTGTCTGTTTTCACTTTCCCACTGTTATCTAATGTATGCAGAGGTGGTGTGAGCCCAACAGCTTCCATGTGTGTGTGACTTCATACAAGCTTCTGCTGAAAGATCATTCTCACTTCCTGAGGAGGCGCTGGAGGCACCTGGTGCTAGACGAGGTGCAGCTCATCAAAAACATGACGGAGAAACACTGGGAGACCATCTTCAACATTAAGAGGTTAGGAACAAACTGTTTTCTTTACAATATCTGTTGGTGTCATGTTTTCAATGTTTTTGCTTTCAAGAGAATATTTACAGTAGATTTGGTAGATTTATTTTTTACAACAGCTGTTTACTAGGAATGCACAGAATAACACCATTGAAGTTAATCTTCACTTAGAGCATTTAAAATGATTGATTTTTTTTTTTTTCAGCGTTTTATTATTTTAGACAAAATAGTATAGAAATTTGATATCAGCCATTTATTGGTTGCTATGTGCTTAGCATCCTTAGTACTTAGCATTATTTGTATATTATACTATTTATTAATGTTTTGAATTATCTTTTTTTATATTTTAAGTTTCAATTTGTAGCTTCAGTTCATTTTAGCTTGTGTTAATATTTTTAGTAAAAAAAATTGTTTTAATTAGTTTTTTAGAATGTCTATTTAGCCTTTTTTATTTCAGTTTTAGTAATTAAACATTCTTTCAGTCAGTGAAAAGGCAACACTTCTAATTTTAATTTTTCATCTTAATGTCTATATTTTGTTTTGTTTTATTTCAGTTACCAAAAATGTTTTTTATATATATATATATATATATATATATATATATATATATATATATATAATATAGTTTTTTTGTTGTTTATAATAACACTATACTGCATGAAAGTTTCACAAATACTTTGTATGTATTAATATATTGTAATTGATTTTAAATAAACGTTTTTTTTTCTCGGTCTTCTCAACAGTCAGCAGAGGATCCTCTTAATCAACACTCCTCTGCAGAACACTCTGAAAGAGTTATGGACCATGATCCACTTCCTCCTGCCTGGAATCACTCATCCATACCTCAAATTCCCCATCAAACCCGGGACTGATCAGAACCAGGACTACTGCCACAAACTGGTCATCAGACTGCACAGGGTGAGGCTTGCCCGAAGTTGTTTCTGGTGACTTTCACCACAGAATGATGCACTTTTGCTTAACTATCTTTCTCGAGCACCTCAATCCTAGTTTTGTTTTCTTTCTCTCTGCTTTAGATGATTCAACCCTTCATCCTGCGCCGTTCCAAGAGAGACGTGGAGAAGCAAATGCCTAAGAAGTATGAGCACATTCTGAAGTGCCGTCTGTCCAAGAGGCAAAAGAGCATGTATGAGGACATCCTCATCCAGCCCAGGTCAGCACAGAACACATTCAGCCAAACACAATATTAACCAGCTCTTTTCCAGTTCATCTGTTTTGAGTGATACTCTGCTTTTCTACTGCCTTCTAGTGCACAGGAAGCACTGAAGACTGGACATTTTGTCAGAGTCCTGGAGGTTCTTATGCAGCTCCAGAAGATCTGCAACCATCCAGACCTGATCCAGACCAGAGAAACACACAACTCTTACATATGTCAGCCACTGCAGTACAACACCCCATCATTGCTGCTCACAGCCCTGCAGCAGGACCAGTGGAAGGTTAGGGAGATAAATAAACACTTGGATTGTGGAATATAGAAGAAAAATGTTTGTTGACTAATAGGCCATTTTCATTTTCTTTTCCAGACTGTAGATATGTCACTGTTTGACCTGATCGGTAACGAGGGCAGATTAACCCGTTATGAGGCCGAGGAGGCTCTGCCAAAACTCAGAATGACCAAACAGTTGATTGAAGAGATCTACAATGCACGCGACCCACCAGCCAGACCCAGACCATGCAAGATCAAACCTATGAGGTGTCCATCCATCCATGCAGACCTATCAGCTCTGAACACTTACCCGCCATAATCATATCATATGGATTTCTGTAGATTTATTAACGGGACATGATATTATTAAATGAGACAAACCAATTAATACCACAATACACTGAAAATACTGATGTTGGTGCTGCAGTTTTTACACCAACAATTGTCACTTCCTTCAGAATAATGCATGGAATTACATTCTTGTTGAATGAATAAACATGTTGCAGGTGTTTTTCTATTAAATACAAATGCAAACATTAAATGCTATTTTTTCATGCTAAAAGTTATTATATCACCTAATTATGAAAGAGAAATTTGTTTTATTTATTATTTTTATTTTTTATTATTATTATTTTTTCATTATGATGTGGACATGTACAGCAGGATTGGTCCATATGAATTGATTCTGACTGTGGCATAATTTTAATTTCAGGTTGTTCCTTCCAGTGCAGTATGGGACTAAACCAGAGGGGCGCCTGGTCCCTATGACTAGCAGCACCACTCAAGCCCCTCGTGCCACTGCTGTGACTACTGCCCCCACAACCACTACCAACCCTGCTACTGCAGCTCCAAGCACACAGACCAGAGGCAAATCACCTCTTACCACAACCACTTCTGCACAGGGTAAGACCCCTTCTTGTGTAACATCTTACACAAACGTGTTCCCACACTTACACCCAGAACAGTTTCACAGTCTGTAAGTTTTTGTGAAGTGGTATGATATTTTTGTAGTCGTGCTTCTTCCCTAAAAATATGTCCTTTTTTGTGTGTGTGTGTTTTTTTTTTTTGGCCATCTTACTTAATGGTGACATCTGTAAGATTTCTTTTGTCAAAATACATTATCTTAAGCCAGTTTGTTGTACATTAACTACTATAAGCATGCCATTAATGGGTTTATCTCTTCCATAGGTGTAAACACTGAGCCTCCCAAGCACCATCAGACACATTTAGAGCGGTTGGCTCAGATCCGTCAGTCTCTTTCCAGCTAAACCTGTAGCGAGAGTTTGGGCTGTGGCTAGTTTAACAGGCTGAGCCAATGGGTGTTTACAATGGTTGATGCTTAAAAATTGGAAAAGAAATTTGATTACAGAAGTGCAAGCCAAAATTCAAAGACTTGCTAAAATATGCAGATACAGTGGGGTAAAACAAGGGTAAATATTGGCAGTGCTTTTGCAAAAATTAGATTCAATGTTTGGGTTTCAATTGGGATGCCGAACTTGTTGTAACTACTACAAAACTTCCATTTCAAATAATACATTTCATAAATATTTCTTTCATAAATCTGTTTGCAGGCATCCCTTTATATTTTAATAATATTTTTTATGCTTTCTGAGGGTTCAGTGAAATCCCTAACCCCAGAATTTTCATTTTTGGGTGAACTATTTCTTTAAAGATGACGTTAAATGGAAATTGCGATCAAAGTGTAGGCTGGGACTTTTGTCCAATGGACAAAAGCAATTCATTTTTTGAATTGCTGTGATTATTGAATTGCTTCAATAAACAGCAATTTTACATTAAAATAATAATAATAATAGATAAAATAATTGTCAGCTTTAATTTAATGGTGAATTCAAGCAATCACATAGCAATTCCCTGGCAATATAGCTGAGTTTTTCATGGGCTCACCACCCAACAAAAAGCAATATTTTGTAACGCATTGTAATATTTTATGTCCCAAATAACTTTTTATTTAGAAGATTAAAAAAAAATTAATCCTCCAGCCTCATTACGCTCTGATTGATTGGTCCATTCAGACTGTTAACTCCTCTTCCTCTTTAGCCGCCGCAATCAGCAGCTCATCAGGATCACTCTTAACAGGAGCCACCCCTAACCCCCCTTCAACCCCTCTGGCTGTGGGTGTGACAGGGGTCACCACTATGCCTGCTGTGGCCCCCCATGCCCCTGCCGCCCACCCTCTCCAGCCCAGTTTGGTACCCCAGAGGCTGGTGCTGAGCTCCCAGGCCCAGGCACGCTTGCCTAGTAAGTGGCCTCATCATCACCCACCGCAGATGGGCCTTCTCCTTTGTGACCTCTCCCTTGTGCACCTGTTTCCTTCTTATCATGCCCCCAAGCACAGCAGTAAACAACCTCAGTGAAGATCAGAGACTACAGTACGGCTCTGCTGAAGTGGGCTAACGTGCATACAGAGTTCCACCAAAGAAACTAATGGTGATACTCAACTCAAATTCAGCCAAATCGACCCCATAAAGTTGGTGTATTTCCAGTCTGATTTGAAGTGCAGAAAATCTTCAGCAGATGACCTATGGTGGTTTCTCTCCTCACCCTTCACAAACAAGCATGAGCCCTCCAGAAATTTCTCCAGACTGCACCCGCTGCCTCCAGTTTATTCACGTCTTCTTTTTTTTGACATTTATTCCCTTTTTTCCCTTCTGACTAATCTCTTTGTTTTTCATACAGTACAGCTGAAGGATGATCCAGAAGCTTTCTAATATGGTTTTGCCTCCCTGTCTTTTCAGAGCAGCTTTTCTTCAGAGCCGTTTATTTTGTTGTCCTTCTGTGGGTGTAAAGAGCGTCAAGCTTGTGGGCGCTACTCCCCATGTCACATGTAACAATTGTTACATGGAAAACCTTTTATACAAGCAAAGATTTTCTCCCACTTTGTTTTGCTCCGCTAAACGAATCAGTCTGGTTTCGGTTTGTTTTTCAGGTTTTTTGTTTGAGGAAAAACTGTCATTCTTCCTGTTTAACACACCGTGGTTGTGCATGTCCCTTTCCGTGCTCACCCCGAAACTAACTAAAATGTTTTTTCTTTCTCATCGATAAATTGCCAGCCACTATCATTTAACATTAGTTGTTTTCTACTGAAGGTGGAGATGTAGTGAAGGTTACTCAGTTGGTTGGGCAGGGTCGTATCGCCCAGCCAGAGACCCCTGTGACCCTGCAGTTCCAGGGCAACAAGTTCACTTTGTCTCCGAGTCAGTTGCGGCAGCTCACCACCGGCCAGCCCCTGCAGCTCCAAGGTACCCTCGGTAATGTCCAGCCCATATTCATCCTCTCTCTGTCTCATTTCACTTCCATATCCAGTCACTTGTGTCAGCTGTTTTTATGTGTGTTCAGTAAATCCTCATTATATGGCTTAATGTGATGCTCATACGTTTATGTGTCTGCTTTAGGCAACATCTTGCAGATTGTGTCTGCCCCGGGACAGCCTCTTCTCAGGCCACAGGGGCCGCCCATGGTGATGCCTACCATACCCCAGGCTGTGCCTGTACAGAACTCCTCAGGCACGCCGCCCCCTGCCACATCCACACCCCAGCAAGGTAAAGCACTGCTCTGTCCTGAAGCTGATTGCTATTTTCATTAGTGATCAACCATCACCTATCGACCGTCAGTGGTTCTCAACTTTAAAGGGACAGTTCACCCAGAAATTAACATTCCAAACCCGTAAGGCCTTCGTTCATCTTCAGAACACAAATTAAGATATTTTTCATGGAATCTGAGAGCTTTCTGACCCTGCATAGACAGCAATGCAACTGACACGTTCAAGGCCCAGAAAGGTAGTAATGACTTCGTTAAAATAGTCCATGTGAGATCTGTGGTTCAACCTTAGTGTTATGAAGCTACGAGAATACTTGAGAAAAGTATTCTTATCATAACATATAAGATTTTATTTTATAATTATTTTTAGGTCTAGAAATCACACTTTCAAAATTTCAGTCTTCCAAAACCATGGGCCCCTTTAGAATTATGCTAAGGCCCCCTAGTGGTTCCCAGCCCACTGGCTGAGAACCATTATCCTAAGTATGTGATGTTCTAATGCTGTCTTAGTTAACTTAAACTTAAGTTTCTGTGTTTCTGCCTGTTTCCATTAAAGCAACCACCATGGCAAGCACCACAGTCACTCAAGCTACCACAGACATGGAAACAAATGCTAAACACTCTACAAACGCCACAACACAGGTAGGTGATTTTGAAAGACATGTTGAAGGAATTGAAGTCAATCAAATAGTTGTGAAATCTGAGCCTTGTCTTTGTGTCTGTTTAGGAGTCAAGCGAGGAAAGAAACAGGCACCTGAAAGAGCGTCTGGCTAGTTTATTTCATGCCAACGAGCAGCGGTCCTCACGCTCTGTGATGTATGGTTCTGACCTGATCAAGACTTGCTCCGTTTATGAGGGACGCCCTCCACCAGCCTTCCCCGCACCCCAGCACTCCCGCTGGTCCTGGGTCGGCAGAGACAGCTGTATTAGGGCTCAGCGGACATGTGTGTCCACGGTGGCCCCACTCCGCTCAGCGATTCTCTCCAACACGGAGCAGCAGGCAGCAGCAGGCACCTTGTTGAAGAGGTCTGGATTTGACGATGAACTCCTTGCCATGAAAGCAGTTTTGTGAGCTTTTTGTGATCTAATGCTGCTTCCTGTTATATTACAGGTTCTCCTGCATACTTCCTACTGCTGTGGCCCCTCCCCCTCAGCTGTATGCGTCCAATCCTCCACCATCTTACAGCCTAGCACAAAAATCATTCAGGCGACAGCTACAGGAAGTGTCCGCTCCACACAACGCAGAGATCCGTAACTTAGCCTGTCCTCCTGTCGTCAGATTCCCTGATGTACACATGTTGGAGATGGATTCAGGTGAGCACCACAACAGCACCTCAGCTCAGTTACATTCAGATTTAAATTTCACAATTATTACTGATATTCAGTTAAGCATACTATTGTATGTTTCCCAATATGGTATATTCTATCCATCATATAGCTACTATTCTGTCCTTTACAGTACCATTTAAAAATTTGGGGTTGGTTTTTGGATTTTTATATATATTTTTAATGTAATATTTTATATAATTTATACTTAAATGTTGTGTTTTATATATTTTTTTTAAATACTGCTATTCAGCAAGGACACGTTAAATTTATTGTCACACTAAAGACTGTAACTTTTTTCTTTTTTTCTTTTGAACTTTCTATTCATCAAAAAAAATCCCCCCAAAAATATAATGTAAAAAATTATGGTTTCCACAAAAATATTAAGCTATTTTTAGTATTTTTTTTTTTATATTTTTTTGAATATCTCTTATTATTATCAATGTTGAAAACATTGATAATAATAAGAAATGTTTTTGAACACCAAATCAGCATATTAGAATGATTTCTGAAGGATCATGTGGCACTGAAGACTGGAATGATGCTGAAAATTCAGCTTTGCCATCACATAATTTATACTTTAAAATATATTAAAATAGAAAACAGTTATTTAAACAGTGTTACTCATTTTATTCTGCATACATAGTCAAATAAATGCAGCCTTTGTGAATATAAGATTTCTTTTAAAAACAAAACAAAAAATTATTGACCCCAAACTTTTGATTGTAAGTGTGTGTTATAATTGTCAGCTTTATAGTTCGTAAATATCAGTATAAAGTATAAAGCAACTTTTACAACTTGTTCTGGTCAAGACCTACCCACTTACATTCCACTTCCTGTCTGAGTTAGATAATATCACAATAATAGAATGTTTTTTTTATAATGCCATTATGATTATTATTATTTACAATTTAACATGGTAATCAGATTCTGCAAAAAAAAAAAAAGAAAAGAAAAAAGTACTAAATAAAACTGGTATAATGGTATAAATTTTGATGTTCCTGTATCTGTTTGCAGGAAAACTGGAGGCGCTGTCTATCCTGCTGCAGAAGCTGAGCGCTGAGAACAGGCGTGTGCTGATCTTCACCCAGATGACCAGCATGCTGGATATACTGGAGGCCTTCTTAGATCACCGTCACCTCACCTATGTACGGCTGGATGAGAGTCTGTCACTGGAGGAGAGACAGGTAAAACACCTGGAGTAACATATTCTCTGTTGCTCTGGCCAAGTCCATGTCCCACTGAGGCTGTGTGGGTTTCTGGGCTGTAATTAAACGGGCAGATGAGCGAGCACTCTTCCCTCCCTGTTGGATTCAGTTCCACACAGGGCCTTGAATGATGTTTATACATCAGTGAAGTGCTATCAACACCAACACATAAACATCTCATCTTGATCATCTTGTACTGAAAATGCAATATTTAACCCATCTTGTTGCTCATGTCCCGACCACTTTCAGGAGCAGGTCAAGAGGTTTAACCGCAACAGACTGATCTTCTGCACCATCTTGATCAATCGCTGCTGCTCAGCCATGGGTAATGTGTTTGACGCAGATACCATCGTGTTTTATGACACAGACCTAAATCCCAGCATGGACTTGCGCACACAGGAGTGGTGTGACAAGATCGGCCGCTCCAAAGACATCCACATCTACAGGTAAGACTGATGGATTAATGAAATATTTTTGCTTGTCAGGTTTATATTTGTCAGCTTTTTTACTGACGCTGTGCTCTGTCAGGTTGGAGAGCGGGAACTCAATTGAGGAGAAGCTCTTAAAGAATGGCACTAAAGACCTTATACGAGAGGTAGCTGCGCAGGGCATGGATTACACTCTAGCCTTTTTAACACAGGTAAGCACACATGCAATCACTGTTGCTTTTGACATTGAGGGACTATTTCAAAACCTAGCCAGTTATGAGGTTGCGTTTCAATAGACAGCGAGGCAGCTCTCTAGAATTTGGAACAGATGCTCACATTGTAAATATGTGCTGGATTTTCACAGCGCACCATTCAAGATCTGTTTGAGGTGGAGGCTGGTTCTGGAGAGAAGGTGGAGGAGTTTGTGGTACTCCACCAGGAGCCATCCCCGTCTGAATCTATCCCTCCTCACGTGGCCAGACCCTACATCCAGGCCCTGAACTCCATCCGAAAGAAAACCCAGTATGAAGTTGAGGTCAACGAGACAGAGGTAGACACGAAAAGTGATAAAGTGGGGGGACAAGAAGAGATGGATGTGGGGGAAGGGGTGAGAGAGGAGGCGTCACAGTTAGAGGAGTTGGCGGCAGTCATGGAGCAGGTGAGGTTATTGAAATTTATAGAAAATGTTACTTGAAAATTTCATTGTTCTTGTATGTGCTTTTTATACCATGCAACCATAAACTTTTGGTCTTGTGTTATTTAATATGCAAATTCTGTTGATTTAACTTTATACACTACGGTTTTTGAAAGAAAAAAGTACAGCTTATAAATAATTTCTTATCAATGTTGAAAACATTTGTGCTGCTTAATATTTTTGTGGAAGCTGTGATCATTTTTTTTTCAGGATTCTTTGATGAATGGAAATTTCTAAAGAACAGCAGTTATATGAAATACAAATATTTTGTAACATTATAATTGTCTTTAGTGTCACTTTTGAACAATTTCTCCTTGCTCAATAAAAAAAAAAGTGGTTCTGACCACAATTTGTGGTGTTTTGTCTAGCTGACTCCTATTGAGAGATACGCACTGCACTATCTGGAGTACTTGCACATCAGTGAAGATGAACAGGTTATAAAGGTATGAAACATTTTTACATATTACAATACATGTTATGACTGCCATGTAAATAATACAGAATATTTAATTGTCAATGTTTGTGTGAATTGCAGGAGCGCATAGAAGCTGCTAAGAGAGGCTGGGAGCTGCAGCAGCAACAGAAACTAAAGGTAGAGAAAACGGAGCAAATGATCCTAGAAGATGAGGAGGATCTGTTCACCTACACAAGAGAGGACGCATACAATATGGTACAAATCTATTCTAATGTTCTTTTCAGTAGGAAGTGATGTCATGTTGTGTAGATTTGATACCTTGTTCCCTTCCACTTTACAGGAGTATGTGTTCGAGAATGAGGATGGACAAACAGAAATAATGCCGGTAAGTTTAAGACTGCACATTCCTGAAGAGAATTAAAGGAAGAATTTTGGGTGAATCTCCCAAAAACATGTCTATATCACATTTTACTCCCAATTTTTTTTTTTAATTCATTTCATTTATTAAGTCTCTCTTTTTTGCATAATGAATGAATGTAATGCGATAAATTAAGATGAAAATGTGCTTATTATCAAAAATAATGTTCCATTGCCAACAATCTAAAGGGTAGCTAAATAAAGCTAAATACATTTTTATTTAATGTGTTTTTGATTTTGGGGTAAACTTCTTAATGAGCTCAGTGAGAGTCACCCCTATATTTATTTTTAAAATGTATGAAAATTGGTTCGTAACTCTAACTATTGCTCTTTTCTGTAGCTGTGGACTCCCCCAACTCCTCCACAGGATGATAACGATATCTACATTGACTCTGTAATCTGCCTCATGTATGACACTGTGCCTATGCCCGAATCCAAACTGCCCCCAGTCTACGTCCGCAAAGAGCGCAAGAGACACATGGACCCATCAGGTAAGACTCCTCAAGAAACACTTTCATTCTGAACTTACTGTGCTTAAACTAGGGCTGCAACAACTAATCGATCAAATCGATTATCGATAATGAAAATAATTGACAACGATTCTCATCGATTAGTCGGGTCTGCTCACAGTGCACGGCCAACTTCAGCCGGTCGCGTCAAATTACAGCACCGAGTAACGCATTTCTATGGACAAAATGCATCTAAAATAGTGGAGGAAACAGATTGAGATGCAGCGGGAGAAGTACATGATCCAAGCTGCACAAAACATGAGAATTCTTTATTTAAGCTTTTAGCCTATGCATTAGCGTAATGGCTTGCCTTGTCAGGCGCTTTGACAGATGCGTGTGCGTCCTCAGCACAAAAACTTTCAGTTTACGGTCATATCCTTATCTGTAAATGTCACAAATTCACACGAGAATTTCCATTTTTGCATAAAGGTCCATCCTGATAGTAAATCTTTACTGAATGCTAGTAGGCTACTCAGCGCAAAAACATTCATTGTGCTGAAATATCTGTTGTTGAACGTTAAATTAAGGTTTAAAAGTCAACATGTAGCGCATGTATTTTATGAGAGTAGGAACTGTAAAGGGATACAGTGTGTAATTCTGAATATAAATATCAGATGCTTCATAGCCGCCTTTTACAGGATAAAGAAATGACAGTAAGACGTGAAGTGTGTTCCTGCAGAACATTACTCTTACCTGTTGGTTAACACTGAGTTTGTTTTTATTCATCCTTATTATATTTATTATTATTTTAATTTTTAATGTAGAGATTTAAACTATATTCACTATACAGTACCTAACAAATTTTTTAAAACAAAATTATGTAAGGTTTTAAACAAATTATGTAAGTTTTGTGCCACTGCTGCTCTAAACTAACAGTATTGATGATTACCAAAATCATTTTTAGCTTTCTGTATTGGTTAGTCCTCCAATATGCGTAAGCTCTTTAGTAACAGTAGTTGGCTATTTCTAGTGCTATAAAATAATTATCGCTGTTATCTATGAAAAAAAGATAGAAATATTCAAGCACTTTATAGTGTTTTTTTTTTTTTCAGTTACCCAATTACAGTCAAAAAGTACATAAACAATACCAGCAAGAATGCAAGCTGTTATGAAAGGCATAGGAGGACATTTTTGTTATTGTTATTAAATACTAGCCTACATAGTTTGTTATTTGCCCAATAAATGACAATAACAATCTTAGATTTAAACAATTGTTTGACAGATTCCCAAAATATTTCTGTTTTCTCTTTATTATGACAGGTGGTCTAATAAATTGTTAAGCACTGTTTTCATAGCATTCAGTTGACACGTTTGTTTGAAGGACATTTTGGCAGAATGTTGAAGTGTTTTTTTGTCAATAAAATAAAAAAAAAGAAAAGAAAATTGGGCTTTTTTTTATCCGATTAATCGATTAATTGGAAAAATAATCAGCCAACTAATCAATTAACAAAATAATCGTTAGTTGCAGCCCTAGCTTAAATGCATGCTAAATTTTCTCTTCCCCCCCATCAGCTCTGGGACGTAAGAAAAAGAAGGGCCATGGAGAATCAGTGATTCCTCCACGCTCTCTCTTTGATAAGGCCAGTCTGCTCAAAGTAAGGCGGGAGGGTAAAGACCAAAAGAAGAACTTCTCTCTGAAGCAACAGGCTCCCTTTGCCAAACCGCTGCCCTCACTGCTCAAACCAGCCATGGAGGCTGGGCAGGACAACCCTGAGTGGCTCATCAGTGAGGATTGGGCCCTGCTACAGGTACTTGATCCATCACGTTATTGCATTATCACTGCTTATGTTTAACTGCACAGTTGTGTGTTAAACGGATAAGCTAAGGTTGTAATTCTGCCTTTTTCTCTGTTCACAGGCTGTGAAGCAGTTACTGGAGCTTCCTTTGAACCTGACCATCGTGTCTCCAGCACACACTCCTAACTGGGACCTGGTGAGCGACGTGGTCAACTCTTGTAGCAGAATTTACCGCTCGCCGAAACAATGCCGTAACCGATATGAGAATGTCATCATTCCCAGAGAGGAGGGCAAAGTGAGTGATTGTACCAGTATCATGTGGTTGTGAATTCTTTTATTTTCTTTAAGATTTTCCTTGTGACATAATTGTACAAACTGTCCTACAGCTAATATATGAAGCCAACCCTAAGAAAAACAAGACCAAGAGCATTTATAAGGTATTTAAAAAAAAAAATTAAAAAAATAAAAATCATCACACATTATTAGCTGTTTCCTTGGTAACACGTCTTTTTTTGTGCAGTCCAAGAATAGTCGTCCTCTGCGCACGTGTCAGATCTACACACAGGATGACAACGCCACTCAGATCCAGCTGTACAACAACCGCTTTGAGCTGATGAAAATCATTGCTAGCAAGAGGAGCCCACCAATAAAACCACTGTATGTGCAGGCAGTGTCCAACACACAAACATTGCATTTATAGAATGCTTTCATCAAAGCAAAAAAATTTTTTTTGGTGTTTTTGTTTCTAGACTGGGCATGAATCCATTCCAGAAGAATCCTAAGCATGCCTCTGTGCTGGCTGAGAGGTATTGACACTTGACGTGTTACTTGGCTTTTACAAAAAAGCCCTGAAGTGATCTGCTTCCAATATTAGCCAGTTTGGCATCTCATTCATTATTTCTTTTGTGATTTATAGCGGGATAAGCTACGACAAGCCTCTGCCTCCTATCCAGGTCGCCTCTCAGAGAGCTGAGAGAATCGCTAAAGAGAAAAAAGTGAGATCCAAGTAAAATAAGAAAAAAAAAGAAAAAAAAACTTTTTTTTTTTGCATTTTTATTTTCAAAACCCTTCTCTCTTTTCCTCGATCTTCTGCTGCCATAGGCACTAGCCGAACAACAGAGGGCTCAGCAGTTAGCCCAGCAACAGCAGCAGACTACAGGAGCCGCCCAGCCTCAGGGAGCTGCTGCCCAGCCTCAAGCCCAACCACAGGCCACTGCAGCCACCGCACAGGTGGCGGGAGTGCCCCAGCCCAGCCAACCCGGGGCAGCAGCAGTCCCCAACACCGCTGTACTGGTTAGACTCCTTTAGCACTGCATGTTTAATATCACACTGGACCTGACGTACACCTGTATTTAGCTCTAGATTACCCAAGATGAAGGTCTAACTCATTTCTATATTACACTCATATTATTCATGTTTACACAACTGTTCCAAAGTTTGGGGTCAGGAAGATTTTTGTAAATATTTTGAAAGAGCTCTCTTACGCTTACTAAGACTGTTTATTTGATCAAAAATACAGTAAAAACTCTAATATTGCAGGGCTCCAGACTGCTACTAAAACGGTCGCATTTGCGACCAAAAATATTAATTTGCGAGTGAAGTTGTCCTGAGGTCGCCACTGACGACTACAATATATTTACATTATGACTTATAAATTTGCATGTAATGCCTTTTTTTTTCAGATTTTTTTGCGATCACATCTTTTGTTATGTTGACATAATAAACTGAGACGATGCGCATCAAAAGTCTTAGTGGAAAAAAAGTTTCAAACAGTCCTCGTCTCTGCCGCTCAGGAGCATTGACGGCACACCTGCTAAACGCAGCTCAGTTGTGCAGCATAAAAGAGATCGAAATGACGGAGACGTGCAAGTAAAAGTGCAGAAAAACAGTGCCTATTTCGTGAACAACTTGAACAAACTACAATAGGTAAATCTGTCAGTCAGCTGTGTGGTAATATAGTTAGCAATTCTCGTTTATAATCATCACTAATATGGCTTCTTGTTATCAAGATCTAGTCTATCTTGTGTTCTGTTAATGCGTGAACTTCTTATTATCCTGTGCACTTGCCGTCCAGTAATCGCAATAAGCTTTGTGCTTTGTTACCTTTTAATAAACAAAGTATCAGCTTTAAAAATTATGCCAAATTCATAACAAAATACAAACAATAAATACGGTTTTGGCGCTCTTTAATGCAGCAGGAGCGATCGCTTTAGCGCCTCAAGCGGCAAGTGAACCCATTATATCTTTCTCTTTACTACTATAATACGAAATGAACATGAATTAACATCAAAAGGTCAGCTATTTTATAAAAGAGTGCAACAGTGCAACTTACTGAAATGTCTCATGTAATCACCCATTCTGTGTGAAACTGCAGAAAACTTGTGAAGCTTGTGAACATTGCCACGTAATAATACATTTACCTCAGAATAATAACCATTTGGCGTCAATCAGCTAGAAAAATAACTATAAAGAGGAGCATTTTGCTATATTTATGCACTATTGCATATTCATATTTTTACTTAACCTGTTGTCTACATGATAAGAAATGCAAGAATGCAAAATTGGATGTTACTAATGAAGAAAAACAGACTAGATGTGTGAAAGACATATGAAAACATTTATAGGATGCATTGAGGAGGAGCCCAAACTACACTCAGTGGCCAAGTGATGCTTATGGTCCATGATATTGGTACAGATTCTGTGTAATAAACTTTGTGACTGTTAATTTGGAAAAGACGTTTAGTTCCCACTTTAAGTGAACCTTATTCCCAGGTCATCTACAAGATGGATTACAATGGTGATAAAGTCAAGAAAAGATGAGATGTAAACACATGACAGTATGATTGAAATGTTAAAATGTAAAAAAAAAATATATATATATATATATATATATATATATATATATATATATATATATATATATATATATATATATATATATATATATATATATATATATATATAACGTATTCTGTGGCACCTAAAAAAAATAATATGGCGTCTAAGTTTTTTTTCTTATGGATCCAATGGCTCCTTACTCGATTTTTTTTTTGTCTGGAGCCCTGTATTGTGAAATAATATAGTTTAAATGGTAATATTACAATTTAAATTTTTGATATATATTTATATAATATGTGATTTGTCCCTGTGATGGCAAATTTTCAGCAGCCATTACTCCAGTCTTCAGTGTCACATGAAATCAAACTAATAAGATGATTTGGTGCTCAAGAAACATTTTTTATCATGATTAATGTTGAAAACAGTGGTGGTTTTTATTTTTTAAATGAAAACCTTGATATGTTTCAGGATTCTTTGATTTAATAGAAAGAGAGAAGAACAATCAAGTCTATTTGAGATAAATCATTTGTAAAATTAGAAATGTCATAATTGTCACTTTTGATCAGTTTACATAACTAGTATTTAATACACATTAAAGTATTAATTTCAGTAAAAAAAAAAATCTTACTGACCCCAGATTTTTAAACAGTGGTGTATTATACAGTAAGGTATAAGACTATAATATGTTGATCTTATTTGGGTTTTGTTGATTCTCAAGACTGGAGCTATCAAGACCGCTGCAGTGGGCACAAGCATCCAACCAGGTATTGTCACATTACACAGCTTTTACCTGTACTTGTTGATCCAGTTGTGAGAGCTGTTTATATAAGTGCTGATTTATGGATATTTCTGTTTAAACTTCAGCAACAGCTACAGTAAGTGGAAATGTGATTGTAAACACTGTGGCTGGAGTTCCTCCCAGTCAGTTCCAGGCGAACAAACGCCTGGCGTCTCCTGTCATACCTGGAGCCCTGCCTGTGAGTTCTGATCTTACACAGATATATAGATTAGCAGCTGATTTGGTTTGTCACAGCAGTGCCTGCAGTGTGACATGAAGTCCACATTGAAAGTGTAGAATTCAAAATATATTTAGTTTGACCTGTTATTTTGTTGTGAAATTGCTTTTCAGCTGACTTGTACCATTCTGTCCTGTTTATGTGTGTTAAATATTTGTTTACTCAAACAGACGGCAGGAACTGCCACGGCTCAGGTGGTTCACACTCAGCAGAGAGCAGTGCCTGCAACGGCGGCCCCAGCGGAGGTCGTTGCCATTGCTACGGGTCAGAGCGTGAGAGCCGTTACCCCAGTGACCGCATCAGCTGTGGTGTCGACTAATCTGACTCCGGGTCAGTCCCAAACACGCACGCTGGTGGCTCCAGGTAGACCAAATGCCATCCTTAGAGAAGCCATGCGTGTTTTGGGTTCTCTGGTGGCAAAATCGATTCAGAGAGTCACACTCCCGCATTGTTTTTTTTGTGTAATCATATCTAGCTGGATTATCTACTATCATTGTATTGTTAAGCCATTCTTTTTGCTTTTCTAGCTCCCGGTATGCAGTTGTCTCAGGGTAAACCACTCACGCCAGCTCAATTCCAACAATTACAACTCAGACAACAGTTGCAGCAGCAGCAACAACAACCACAGGCTGCATCTCCACAGATCAAAGCAGTAGGAAAGCCACAGCAGGTACACACACTCTTAGTATGGAGGATGCCATATTTGTTTTGCTTTTGCTGACCTATACTGAGGTATTAATATGTTGAAGGATGTCTAAATTCAGTTACAGTATTGCACAGTATTGTTTCTCAACCCGTCCTCCATGTTGTTTTTTGACATGTCCAGAGTTAGCCCTTATGTTTCCAATTGTAATTAATCATAACTACAGTTAACAGCTGCAGTCGACTGATGTTGGCCAATATTTGGCATTTTAGCATTACCTGGTCTATATTTGAGAAAATATTTGATTGATTTGAAGAGTCAAAAGTAAAAATTGTGTATAAAAAAAGTATAAATGTTATTTTATAGGTTTATTTTTCATCAAATTATTTTTGTTTAGGTTTTTACATTTTTTTCCAGTATAATATATCTATGTAAATAAATAAAATTGCAGGATGCATCAGAGTGTAATACCGTGTATATCAGCTTTATATCTGCCATCAGCCACCCTACTCTCATCATATCGTATCGGCCATCATAAAAAAGTTACATATTGGTCTGCCACTAGTTAACAGATAATGTATTTTGACACAGATTAATACTTCTTTGTTTGGCCCAAAAATTGTGAAAAGCAGTAATGTTAATATTAACATTAGATTAAAATAATTGCTTTATAATAGGGCTGGGCGATATGATGATATTATCGTATATCGACGATGTCTCGTAAATATTGTGATGTAAAAAATATTTTACATAGCCCCGTAGTCACCATACAGGTCTTTTTGCAGGCAAGAAATGAATTCATTTAGTTGGAGGGTTGGGAATCGAAAAGCTATTCCAATTTTGGAAATCAGATCAGATGCGAAAGGTCAGGAATCAAATTACTTGTCATAAAATTCAATTTTGATTCTGCTTCTCGATTCCTGTATGTGCATTTATTGTGATTTCAAAAGATTCAACTGCAAGAAGACGAAATAGAACTCGCTTCTGCACTCGCACGCTGTTTTCTGTGCTGTTCACACACACAAAGCGCACGCACAAAAGCCGCCTCTTATATACGCGAACACTGGACTGAGCTCTTTCTCGCATTCTTACACATTCAAATGGACAAATACACACAGAATTATATCAAAATATCCCATTAATACAATCGGTTATGTCTTAAGTGAACGTAAAGAGTTGAGAAAGAAAACAAGGGTGTATTGGATCCGTGCATTGGCAGCAGCCGCTGCCGCCAGTCATTAATGTTAATCAGAGAACAAAAGAAAATAAAATCCCTCACTGATCTTGACTTAATCACTTTTGTAACCTCAGTTTATATTTTATTTGCCTGTTGTTTGGCGCTGGCTACTGTAATGGCACCATGAATCTGTGTATGCGATTATTTTGGAGATGCGTTCCAATATAATTTATGCATATTTAGGGTATAGGCATACTCTATTTTGATCTGCAGTTTAATAAAATTTAAACAGAAAAGAGACATAGTAGCACTGCATGTGTTTCTGAATATTTATTTAAACAGACTGTATGATGAAAAACCACAAACATGACAAGTTATAATTAAAATACACAAATTCCTTCACAGCCTAATCAGATAGCGCACATAGTGCCCTACTTTTACAGATTTTTTTTAAAACAGTATATACAGTATAATTATGTTTAATTAAGCTGAGATATAGCACTATAAATTCTTAATTCATTTGTAACAAAACTATAAAGTTCTGTTGAAAACGGACGAAAACAGTAGTAGCCTACTCAGCTCGCCCCTCAACAGGCATGCGTTCGGAATTTCGGCAGCCCAACACTGAATATTATTATATTGTGGGCAATGTATTTTGATTAACAAAATAGAAATTATAAAAATTAAAATACAAAAAATGAAATTTAAATTACCGCTGCTTATAAATAAATAAAGCAGTTATTTTTATTTCATTAAAAACGGGCCAAAAGAGACCTCCGAACTAGTATACCAGAAAGGGAAAAAAACCTTAACGTTTTTGCTCAGAATTTGTTTTTAATCCCTGCATAATTTTAGTCATGCATGATAAATATCAAATATGTTATAGCTTGATTACAAGTTTAAAAACAACGCTACAATTGTTATAATCAAGGAAATTAAACTTACCATCATGAAATGTTTACACAGGCGATAATGCCAAAAAGAAAGAAAACATCGGAAAATAGGCATATTTTATTCAAGACATTACTATATGACATCAACATGCATTTATGTCCAACTTCACCATGATGAACTTAAAATTGGGTTCTATTATTTTCCTCTACAGTTCTCACAAAACGAAATTCATTTCAAACACAAATTTGATAAGAACAGAGTGGAAATTTTTAGCAACACCAGCATAACAGCGAAACTAATATTTTCTGTTAGTTTAAGCACAAACTAAGAAAAGTAAAACCAAACTTTAATGTGGCAATTATTAAGACCAAACTGAACATGGTGTGTTTTATGGTGCATGTTGGCAATGTTGTCTTGGTGGGGGTGGGGCGTGGTGGAGGTGGGGCTTGGGTGGACGATATTATCGGATATCGATAAGAAATTTTTGACATATCGCCCAGCCCTACTTTATTATTTACTTTTTCCAAGATGTAATATAAGTCTCAGGTGTCTCCAGAATGTGTCTGTGAAGTTTCAGCTCAAAATACCCCACAAATAATTTATTAAATGATTAAATGCAAATGAACTTCTGCTCCCTGTCCCCTTTTCCAGAATAGGGCTGTGCCTTATTTGATTATCGTGTCTACCATGCTGAAATCATGAGTTTTAAAGCCATATCAGTTTAAACTTCTGATATACGGTTTTCTGAGCACACACATCCGAAACACGTGCACAGAAAGCGGCTGTCACATGGTACGTGAGTACTAAAGTAAGTTGTCTTTCATGCCTTATTGAGCTTAAACTATGAAATACAAGTTTATGTTAAAAACACGCGTAAGTTACAAAAACAGTCATTTATGTCTGTGAAGGTAAACGGCTGGGAAAGAAATCGCATTAAATCTGTGTATTAAGTAGGGCTGGTAATTTAACGCGTTAATTAGATTGATTAATTACGGTGAAAAATAACGCGTTAAAATTATAAATGCATTTAACGCACTTGACCTGCCTCAGACCTATGTGGGTCATCTGACATTTCATAAATTTGATTGATGACAAATATGAGGCAGGGCAACAACTCACTGCGTTGATGGAGCCTAGAGAACGTAGTTAGAATGTCCCTAAAATTCAAGATATGGGGCAAAAATGCCCCCGTTTGAGTTTTTGTCTCATATTTACATCATATAGTTAAGCAATATCACACGAGCAATAGGCTAAGTGCAATATCACACGAGTGCAAATGTGATACTGAACTTATACAACAGTTCAGTATGTAAGAAGTTAATATTGTGTTATTTTAGATACAATGTTGTCTGTTTTGCTCAATTTTGCCAATGAAAATATAAAGACGAAGCAGAACTGTTCGTCTCCGAGCAACACACAGCGGCCTTTCATTTCTTAATGCATGTTTTGAACGAACTGGGTGAACCATTTGGTGCGTTGAACCATTGGTCATAGGTGCGTTGGATTTGAAGCGGCGCTGCACAGACCGATCAGTGTATGACATCAAAGTACCGCGAGAGCGATTCAAAAAGCATAAGGAGCCCTCTGCTCTCTATAGCTCTTGCGGTACTTTGATGTCACACACCGATCAATCTGATGGTAATGATCCGCTTCAAGTCGAACAAGCCTAATGATTCAGTGGACCATTCATAAAACAACCATTTACTTCACTCCTGAATGAATCAGCCATTTGAACGAATCAAATGAAAGAATAAATGACTCGATGACTTAATCATTAAGACATTTACCACCACCTACTGGCAGTTTTAGTTTATTATTTAGATCAGGGGTGGGCAAACTTTTTGACTCGAGGGCCACATCAAGTGAGGGGCCGCATAATGTTGATGACAACATGACAATGTTTTCATTCTAAATTGACACTCACTACTGTACTGTATGTATACTTGTACATACATGGCAGTTCTATTCTTGAACCATCTCTACCTATTTTTTAGGAGCACTTTATGACATAGATAAGTTGCATTGGTGTAGCCTACAAGTAGATTGATGTGTAAGACACATTTTATCATTTCATTCAGAAAAAATGTAAAATAAACTAAACGTTTACAAACTTTAGAAACATGGATATTCCCCACACTCCACAAAAAATTCTGTAAATTTAGCAGTGTTCAGAATAGAAAAAAGAATGAAAATATAAGTAAAAGCAAACACTAATTATAGTGGCATTCACTATAAACATATGTTATAAACTCCCAGCCTAAATATTTAAAGCGAAACTGAAACTAGTGCATGGTTGCTAGAAAATGCACAATACAAACTCAAAACAAACTTGCTTGCCTTTTCTCATTCGTTATCAATCCTAATGTGCGCGATTTGCGCTTGACCTTGATTGCTTTATATAAGTCGCCTTGGAAATTGCAGCACGTTTCAGATGAAAAAAAATGCAATTTTTAATCTAGAAGAAACAGTACTATATCCATTTTCATAAAAATGTGTGTGGAAAACAAAAGAAGAAAGCATATCTTTGCAAGATAAAATGACAAATTATTTCCATGTATTCCCCACGAAATTACAGTACCCATGAGCAGGAGGATAACACTGGTATTTGTTCTGATACTGGAAAGTCTACAGAGCATTTTAAGCATTTTTAAAACAGTATCAATACAAGGCATTTTTCAAAACAAATGAACACTTTCATTTTTAAAACAAGTAACTTATTTACAATTGTGGCAGTTTTGTAGGGTAAATATTTTGACTTTTTATTTTGTATTTGCTGTGCGGCTTGAACACAGCATCTGTCAAAAATAGACTAGGTGCCTATATTTAGCGAAGTGGCGAAGTTACAACGTGCCACGGCGTGGCTGGTGTAAACACATGCATTGACTCAAGTGGCCGCGATCAGCTCCGGTGGCCGTGTCTGAGCGGCGCTACAGTGTAAATCAGGGGTTATATGCACTACAGGCATCTATTGGATATTACTGTTATTGCATCAAATTAGCTATTTTGGACCAACTGCCTCACGGGCTGGATGAAAACGCCTGTAGTTTGCCCACCTCTGCAGATTCGTATCATTTTTAAAAATCCCTCACGGGCCGCCACAGGTGTGATAGCGGGCCGCAGATGGACACCCCTGATTTAGAGTATCATTTCATTAAAGACATAATGTAATATTTCATATTTTATTTCATAACATTAATAAAATAAATTATTAAAGGTATAGTTTACCCAGCCATAAATGACAATTGTGTCATCATTTACTCACCCTCATGGTCCAAAAGAGTATATGTAATACATTTTTTTCAAACAAAATATTTCTTGCTGAAGCTACTTTTTGTAATGTCTGTTTGATGCTTTACACAACAATGACTTTAAATTATCTTTTGGGAGTGATTTCTCAGCCAAATTTGATGTGTGATTAATTTGCGATTAATTAGATTAATTAATTAATCGCCACATCATGTAATTAATTAGATTAAAAAAAATTTAATCGCTTACCAGCCCTAGTATTAAGTGATATCAATGTAATATACAGTATTTATACTGCTGTCTACGCTGTTAATATGAGACAAACAATAAAACAAAAACAGAACATCACTCACTGCTCTGAACTGATTAACTTCTGTTACTTTAATAAGAAGACATTTCTTACTTGAATGCTGCTTTTAAATGCTCTAGCGTGAACATGGCGGATTGTGTGCGGCTCACTCAGGGCGGGGTCTCCGCTAATACAGCAGTGTCTGTCAACAGTCATGGGTGGGGCTTGTAAAGTGTGATGTCACATTTTACAGATTCTGCGAATGGCTTGTTCTGAGACACTGCTTATGATTTATGGGGATTAAAAATAAGGAGCAGGTGAATTTTTATCATTATATGCCTTTATCACAGTCCGCGTGTCATCACATCCGGCTCCGATTAGTAGCGTAAAGGAATTTCCGCCTGCTTTATTGTCAGTGGACAGACAGTTTTGTGAAGAAAATTAAACAAATTTAGTTTAGTTGAACATTGACGCAATAAACGTCAATGTTAAAACTGCATATTTATACCGATTCCATACCATGTATCATGTCATCTGTCATTTTAATGTGTAACATTAGCCTATCTGAGTGACGCGACTGTCAGCGCTGCCGGTGTTGTCAGTCAGATTAATGAAGAGCACGCAGCTCAAGTTACTGCCAGAGGAATACTCGAACTGATTTAATTTTATTTTTAATATTATTTTGTTCATTTTTGAATTATATTTGTTGATTAACCTCCCACTCTTGTTCACAGTATAATGATATTCAATCGTTGCACGCAATCACAGAGAATAACTTGATTAAGATGGTCAAACTTATTTTTAATTATCGTCTATGGGCTGGAAATATTTCTTTATTTGAACAACTTCAATTTGATGCAATTATAGAGGATTGGATCATAAAGTCAGCGCGTGAAAAAATGTGAGCATTATAATACAACAAGTTTGCCCTAAAGCTTTAATTTAATCCTTCTATACAGCCTTTAGTCATAATGTTTTAAGCTTTGGCTAATTCTAATGCTTATTAATGTGATATATTTGTATAGTTTTCTCGCTGTTCTGTAATGAAATAAGGTGATCAGACTGTGAAGAATTGCCTAAACAATCGCGCGAAATACGTCAGGAAATACGCATTGGAATATCGTGACAACATATTCCTGTGTTTCATAATACTCAATTAATTGTTGTAAACTGAGATTGGTGTCTTTAGAAGACGTATATGTGCTGAATTCTACATAAATAATCCACAACAATGCCGTGCTATGGGCACAGCCATTGATAAGAGGCTGCAGTGGAAGTTCTTTTACGCTACTATTTGAATCTTCTGCTTTTCGAACGCGGAAGTGTGATAAAGGCCTATAGGGTGTATTTTATTCACACTGCCAACACACATTTATGTTCAAACAACATGTAGAAGTGAATTTTGCATAATAGGTGCCCTTTTAATATTTCAGCAACTAAAAAAAAAAACACTTTCATTTTATTTGAAAAGTGGCCAGAAACAAAGAAAGAGCTTTCTCAATAAAGCCATTAGTCTGTTGTTCTTTAGAGAGATAAAAGGTACTTCATGCATGAGGGCTTGACATAAACCATTAGACAAGAGTATGGATGAAACCTCTGTCTGAGGTGTTATTGTTGTTGTCAGAATTGCTTGATCATAGGTTTAATGAGCAGTGACCTACAAGCCAATCACACCTACAGAAAACATCCAATTAAACAACCTGAATCTTAATAAACTCAACCGCTTCAATGCAGATTGTCAGCGTAGCTCTCAGGGAGTTTGAAAAATATAGTGATTAGTAGTCATTTGTAAATATCTTCTTATCTCTCTGTTCTCTCCAGGAGTTGTTGAAGAAGCAGAAACTGCAGATGGCCCAGCAGCAGGTTGCGGCGGCGGTCGCTGTAACTCAAGGTCAGCAGGCTGCATCTACTCAGCAACCGCAGCAGGTTCACGCCACACCGGCGGCTACGTCCAACCCTCAGATAGCGGCAGTCGCTGCGCCCAGAGCAGGTGCTGTGCTTGCTGGAACTACAGTCACCAACTTACAGGTGGCCAGACTGGTAAGAACATACATACATACACACCTAGACTAACCCTTTCACATACCTTTGAATGCACATTAACTCTTTATATGCCTTTTCATTCAGACACGTGTCTCAGCCTCAGGACCCATTCAAACTCAGCAGGGTCCAAACGCTCAGGTGACTCTGACCAAACCACCCGTCGTCTCAGTTCCTGCTGTGGTTTCGACCGCCGGAGTCACGACTCTTCCTGTCACTGTGGCCGGCATTAGCGTCGCCATTGGGCAAGCGCAGAAAGCAGGTACAGACTGAAACGAGGAGACTGACTGAAAAAAAGGGTTTACGCTGACTAGTCAGTTCGACTAGACTCTAGCAGTGTCGTTACACATTACACATCTCCTCTGGAATTAAACAAACTGAAATATAAATCTAAATAGAAATAAACAAAACATAATAAAAGCATAGCATAAACGCTAATTTAAAATAGTAATAAATAATATAATAGTATATACTGATGACTAGACTAGTCATGGCTTCGTAAGTGCATATTCTGTACCAATTATGCCATATATTTGGAATTTGGTGAATGTCAAAGGTGAACCCAGAGTTCACAAGTAAGGCTGCAAGATATTTATTGAAATAAAATTAATTTATCAAAATAAAATCAATGGAGCAATATGGCTTTCTGTGATTATCAAATTGCACAGGCTGTGATTTGATTAATTGAATATATAAACACTTAACTGGCCTATGAATCTCTAAGGGATTATACATTTCACTAACTTATTGTGAAGCACCCTAAACCTAATCAATTATCAGATAGAGGCTCACAAAAACTGTAGTGAATGGTGAAAGACTGTTTATTGCAGCATTTCTGACCATGGATCAACGGTGGAGATGCTTGATTTCTTTACTCGCCTACATCGTCTCAGTGTCAGTAACAACCTTTTAGGAACTCTTGTAGACTGAAGCGTATGTGTTTGTGCAGGTGGTCAAGTGGTGACCCACCCGTTTCAGGTGCAGCAGGTTCAGCAGCTGTTGCACAGACAAAAGCAGCAGGCAGCGGCACAAGCCGCTGCGGTCCAGAAGGCAGCACAGCCACAGCAAACACAGGCTGCGGTGCAGCAAAAGGTACCAATCAGCCAATGTGATTAATTTTTTTAATGAATCATTATTTGTATAAATGTGCCTTCAACCCCTCTCTCCTTTCTCTCTTTATCTCTCTGTTCAGCTGGGCACGCAGCAGGCCGCTCAGACCACAGCCCAACAGCAGCAGAAAGTATACACCTCCACCACTCCACTTCAGCCCGCCATCAAGACCCAGTTCTTCGCCACCTCCATCGGACAACCACAGAAACCTGCACAGCAGATACAGGTAAGAAGTTAGGCTCTCACAGCCAGCACCTCTCTAGCACGCGCTCAAGTGCAAAGCCTGACATGTGGTGTGATCAGAATGCAAGTATTTTGATGTGCAGTACCATGTAGTGCTTTGTGTGTGTGTGTGTGTGTGTGGTATTACTGCCCAGCTCAACTTTGTAGTGATTTTCCCTTCTGCTTGTAGGTCACTAAGATCCCTCAAATAGTTCAACAGCAGATAGTATCCTCACCTCAACAGGTAAGTGTTTTAGTGTTGTACTTTGTGTTTGATTGCTTAAATTCATTTGGTGCCTTTTTAGTGAACATGAAGTCAAAAATGACCTTGTTTCCTTTCTTTGTGTTTTTTTCTGATTTCGTTCCACCTCTGAAATGACTTGCCTTTTTCGCTGATTGTTTTTCTATTGTATATAATTAACATAAACTACAGTTCAAATGTTCAAAAAAGGATGCATTAAACTGAACAAGATACAGTAAAGACATTTATGAAGTTTTCTATTTCAAGTAAATGCTTTTCTCTTTACATTTTTATTCATTAAATGTTTCCACAAAATCAGCACAACTGTTTTAAACACTGCTAATAATAATAAATCTATTTTGCAACAGCAAATCAGCACATTAGAATGAAGGATCATGTGACACTGAAGAATGAAATAATGGCTGCTGAAAATTCAGCTTTGCCATCACAGGAATAAATTACATTTTAAAATATATTAAAATAGAAAACAGGGTAACACTTTATTTTAAGGTGGCCTTGTTATACATTTTACATGTACTTACTATTATAATAACAATAAATTATCCATAGTTACATGCAAGTAACCCTAAGCCAAACCCTAATCCTAACCCGAACCATATAGTAAGTACTTGTAGTTAATTAATATTGCTCCGCACTTAAATGTATAATTACACAGTAACAAGGACACCTTTAAATAAAGTGTAACTGAAAGCATTTCTTTTAAATGTAATATTTCACAATATTATTGATTTTCACTGTATTTTTGATCAATTAAATGTAGTCTTGGTGTGTGCACACATGCACACACACACACATACATATTTAATACTATATTTCAAATGTTATCCCAGTTATATCAGAATCATCTAATACTTTTTTGTTCCATTTTTATTTACATTTGTTTTATTAATATTATTATTTTCATGCAATCCTAGTTCTTTGATTATTACAAGATATTGCAACTCCTGATTCTGAATTGATTTGTGTGTGTAGATCCAGGCTCAGCCTCAGACAGTGGCCCTGACGCAGGCAGCACCCGCAGCAGGTTCGGCACAGGCGCAGGCCCAGGTGCAGGCCATTCCCACAGGCACCGCCACAGCTGCACAGGTGGTGCAACAGAAGCTCCTCCAGCAGCAGGTTGTTACAGCAGCAGCAGCCTCCCCTCAAATCCAGACCCCGCCACCACACAGCCCGGCCCAGCAGCAGAGCACTGCGGCCGCCACCGCCTCAGAGTCTCCAGCGCAGCAGGCCGCTGCCACCCCACAGCCCCAGCAGGGCAAAGGAAACACCCGAACTGGGGCCGCCATGCGCTCCAAAACCCCTGCCAAACCCAGCGGTGGCAGCTAGAGAGTGATTGCAGGAGAAGGTACTTGGGCACAACATAGGGCTGGTTTATTTTACCCTTCATTTGTTTTGGAAAGACTGACCCTTTGCAATACAGGAACTCGTCATACAGTCTGTATTGAGCTTTTTGCAATTTGAAGCAACACTCATAAGTTAACCACGTCTCATGTTAATCAAACATCACTCTGCCAATGGCCTTCACTGTATGGCCAATCCATTTCTTTTTTTTACAGCTTATTTACTGAAGCTCCTTCCTCAGTAGTCGAGCATGACTTTAAAACAGTATGACGGCTCGTTTTCATATTGAACTCTTTACTGAGCCACTAAATGCTTGCTGTACTTTTTCTACCATGCTACGTGCTCTGTTTATACAGTTGAACGTGTCGTCACATCCTTAAGGTCATGGATCAAGTGCGTTTGGATCACAACAGCCATCAGCTTCATCACTTCAACACTTCATGTGGCATGCCAGGAACTTTTTTGGCAGGTCGTCTCAACATTATTCATAATGTTCAATAACTCGAATTATCTGTGTGTCCCCCCAATGTTTTTGCAATAGGTGTGGTGTTGTTGTCCCTTTGCTGTTTGTGTCAGTAAATATCCCTTTATTTAAGCATTTAATGACGATAATCAAGATTAGCAAGGCTCGGCGAACCAATCTCATCCTTTTGGGATGTAGAAATGGTAAACTACATTTAGTTTGATATATGTGACCCATTCAAAAGCTCCCTCTCTGTAGAAGAATTGAATATATTAGCTTGTATCATGAAACTCCCCTAAAACGAATTCTTGTCACCATATACACAAGTTCAGCTGCATGGATGGATACCATCTGAAAACTGTAAAGTGACGTGTACTTGTGTGTGAAATGTTTGTGTTAAGTGATACAACAATTCAGAATGTGATTTAACAGTAAGTTAATAGAAAAACTATCCTGCGCTGTAGCCATTTCATGGTAGCGGCAGCTGTGGGAAGTATCGCCCTCCCAACTTCGATTTGGAAGAAATGTCATCGCTGAAACACATCTGTGAAATATTTGTTTTTCTTATGAACAATGTCACCATTAGTCAGTTGAGTCAGACCTCAGCTTGGCTGTTAGTGTGTTTACGTTGGCCTGCTATCAGTGACGAACGGACTTAAATCAAGACTTTCCCTCTGTGTATCTAAATCATATAATGTCGGGGCTTTCAGTCATAAATACGTCTTTTTGTATTGATGTTGGGTCAGGAACACATGTAAATAACTCTGGAGGGAGACAACAGCATTTGTATTTGTAAAGTAGTTGTGTATTCATTGAATTTTTTTTCAGCCTACTTGTATAAAGTGTTATGTTTTTACACACGTCTGGCTTATGCTGTCTTTATTTGTCCGGATGCGTATTTGTATTTTATTCGGTAAGCTGTCTTAAATGTGTTTTTCGGATTACATTAAGTCAGCGGTTCTGCCTGGAGTCCATAGATATGCATTCCTGAACGTCTATGTGTGGACTTGCTGAGTGCAGTATATGTGTCAGCACACCGGCCAACAGGGATTTCAGCAAGATAACACAGTGAATCTCGCCTGCTCAATACAAAAACATTTTACTGCAGCAGCAGTGGTTATCTTTAGCAGCATGTTATACTGATTGCAGCCACAATCATGGTAATTTTTTTCCTGTTTAAAAAGCTTACAAAAAGATCTAGTAGTGACCTAATGAAGGAATTTTTGGTACTGCAAGGTAAAATTTGTACAAGCTTTGATTTGACTAGTGTTCATATCTTGGGTAATCCATAGGGGGGAGCTCTTTCATTTTCAGTTTTTGTGATCATTGCTGGTCTATTGCAGATTGGAGCAAAGTAGTAGTGTTTGCAAATTAAACATCACTATTAGTTTTGTTTATGGTCAGGGATTAGGAACAAGACCTTAATTTAACTCCTCTCACACAGTTTGTGCTATGGATGATGCCTCAAATCATATTACTTGCTGAGCAGAGGGTATGTTATTCCTTTCCCAAGTAATTAGACATAATAAAAGGGATGGAGATCTGACTTTTAGTAACCAAATAGCAACACACTGGCAACTGCACAGCAATTCCCTTAAATTGTGAAAGCAACTTTTGCAATACAAAACAAACCTGTATTGAATTACTGTAGTATTTAAATAATTTTATAATTCTACCTGTATATTATTTTAAAACAAAAAATAGTAGTCCATAACAGTGTACAGTGTAAATTAATGGTCAATAAAATTGTTTGGTTACCAACATTCTTCAAAATATCTTCTGTGTCTGCATAAAAGTGGTCACATTAGCGAATAAAGCTACATTGTCTGCTGTCAACAGTGTAGTGATGCACAAGGCACTCGTGTGTCATGGTTCTCTCTTGAACTCGTGTCGGAGACTGACACGGAAGAGAAGAAATTGTTGAATAAAGTCATTATTTTTGTTTTCTTTGGCAAAAAAAAAAATTCTCGTAGCCTCATAAAATTATGGTTGAACCACGGTTGCCACGTGGACTATTTTAACAATGTCTTTACTTGCTGTCAATGCAGTCAGAAAGCTCTCGGATTTCATCAAAAATATTTAATTTGTGTTCCGAAGATGAATGGTTTTATGAGTTTGGAACGACATGAGGGTAGAGTAAGAGTAATTAATGACAGATTTTTCATTTTTGGGGGAGCTATCCTTTAAAGTCACTTTAAAACCAATCAGCTTTCAATTGGTCATTGTTGCAAATTCATGTGAAACTTTGAATCCAATCTAAATCTGCATGGGGAAATCTTTCACCCTCAAGGTACGGTAACATTTACGGTCTGTAATTTTTAAAAAAAATTTATTATTTAATTTAAAAGATTTAAAGAGGTCATCGGTTGCCCATTTTCCACAAGTTGATATGATTCTTTAGGGTCTTAATGAAAAGTCTATAACATACTATGGTAGTGTAAAACAACATCTTTTTTCCCATGTCAAAATCAGCTCTGTTTTCAGCAAGCTGTTTAGTCTATGTTGCTTTAAATGCTAATGAGCTCTGCTGACCCCGCCCCTCTCTTCTGTGGAGTGACGAGCAGACTGTAAACTTCAGCCGCGAAACTGGCTAACTAGCACATTATTAGGAAAGGTGATTTGAAAATATTAATTTAAAAAAAAAAAAAAAACCTTATACTCACTTCTTCTGTAGGTGAGGCTGGATCACGAATGATTTGTGCGAACATAGACGGATTTCCATTTAGGCAGATCGGGATCAGCGCATTCCCTTCAAAACAAAAGTAATGTTAATCCTCTGCGTCTTCAGCGGCTCAGATGTCGGGAGTAAATGACGACTGATATATTCATTATTACATCCAACAACAAAACCTCAATTGCTTAATCAAAGACATTCTTGTCTTCTCCTGCACCGGAGTCGACACAATGGTGGTCAGCTCTCAGCTCACTCAGGGCGGGTCGTCTTCTTCTTCTAATAATGTTTTATGGCGGATGGCAAACCAACTTCTGGTGCATTTACCACCACCAACTGGACTGAAGTGTGAAGCACTAATAAGAACCTTATAATAACTTAATCCCAAAAAAAAAATAAAAAAAAAAATATATATATATATATACACACACAGGTGCATCTCAATAAATTAGAATGTTGTGGAAAAGTTCATTTATTTCAGTAATTCAACTCAAATTGTAAAACTCGTGTATTAAATACATTCATTGGACACAGACCGAAGTAGTTTAAGTCTTTGGTTCTTTTAATTGTGATGATTTTGGCTCACATTTAACAAAAACCCACCAATTCACTATCTCAACAAATTAGAATATGGTGACATGCCAATCAGCTAATCAACTCAAAACACCTGCAAAGGTTTCCTGAGCCTTCAAAATGGTCTCTCAGTTTGGTTCACTAGGCTACACAATCATGGGGAAGACTGCTGATCTGACAGTTGTCCAGAAGACAATCATTGACACCCTTCACAAGGAGGGTAAGCCACAAACATTCATTGCCAAAGAAGCTGGCTGTTCACAGAGTGCTGTATCCAAGCATGTTAACAGAAAGTTGAGTGGAAGGAAAAAGTGTGGAAGAAAAAGATGCACAACCAACCGAGAGAACCGCAGCCTTATGAGGATTGTCAAGCAAAATCGATTCAAGAATTTGGGTGAACTTCACAAGGAATGGACTGAGGCTGGGGTCAAGGCATCAAGAGCCACCACACACAGACGTGTCAAGGAATTTGGTTACAGTTGTCGTATTCCTCTTGTTAAGACACTCCTGAACCACAGACAACGTCAGAGGCATCTTACCTGGGCTAAGGAGAAGAAGAACTGGACTGTTGCCCAATGGTCCAAAGTCCTCTTTTCAGATGAGAGCAAGTTTTGTATTTCATTTGGAAACCAAGGTCCTAGAGTCTGGAGGAAGGGTGGAGAAGCTCATAGCCCAAGTTGCTTGAAGTCCAGTGTTAAGTTTCCACAGTCTGTGATGATTTGGGGTGCAATGTCATCTGCTGGTGTTGGTCCATTGTGTTTTTTGAAAACCAAAGTCACTGCACCCGTTTACCAAGAAATTTTGGCACACTTAATGCTTCCTTCTGCTGACCAGCTTTTTAAAGATGCTGATTTCATTTTCCAGCAGGATTTGGCACCTGCCCACACTGCCAAAAGCACCAAAAGTTGGTTAAATGACCATGGTGTCGGTGTGCTTGACTGGCCAGCAAACTCACCAGACCTGAACCCCATAGAGAATCTATGGGGTATTGTCAAGAGGAAAATGAGAAACAAGAGACCAAAAAAATGCAGATGAGCTGAAGGCCACTGTCAAAGAAACCTGGGCTTCCATACCACCTCAGCAGTGCCACAAACTGATCACCTCCATGTCACGCCGAATTGAGGCGGTAATTAAAGCAAAAGGAGCCCCTACCAAGTATTGAGTACATATACAGTAAATGAACATACTTTCCAAAAAGCCAACAATTCACTAAAAATGTTTTTTATTGGTCTTATGAAGTATTCTAATTTGTTGAGATAGTGAATTGGTGGGTTTTTGTTAAATGTGAGCCAAAATCATCACAATTAAAAGAACCAAAGACTTAAACTACTTCAGTCTGTGTGCATTGAATTTATTCACGAGTTTCACAATTCGAGTTAAATTACTGAAATAAATGAACTCTTCCACGACATTCTAATTTATTGAGATGCACCTGTGTGTGTATATATAAATATATATATAAACCTACATTCTCCTAATTCATTTTATTTCTTAAATTTATTTTATAATAGCACCATATACTTTACCTTGTTTTGCATGCTTTTTCAAGAGGCTTTTCAAATTAAATGATTCAACATATTTCTTCCTTAATGAGTTTTAACCTTTCTTTTTCTCAGGGCGGGCCTAAGGTAAGACGGCCTTGTTGTCAATCAACTATCATGGGAGGGGTCTGTACAGAACTACGTCATTCTGACTGGAATCTCAGCCTGATTTGAGAAAGGGGATTTTAAAATAAGGGTTTAAAAAAAAACACTGGCTGGATTTTTATCATTATAAGATGGATGTGTACACACACTTCCAACACACATTTATGTTCAAACAACTTGTAAAGTGAATTTTGCATCCGATGACCCCTTTAATTAAAAGATTTCCACTCGCATTTGTTTCAACTAAAGGCCTACTTTAATTTTACACCTTGACCGAAAGAAAGCTGGCTTGGTTTGAAAATGACTTGTGAGTCGTGCTTTATATGTCGCTATACTATTGACTATAGACAATGGACATTTTTGCTGCAAAATTTCACATAAATTTTATTAACACCGCACTTTTTTTTTATGCAAAATTCCAGATCACGTGGATTCTTACTGAACTACAATTAGGCCTGCAAAATTTTACTTCGCAACAGTAAATGTGACTAATTAAAGAGAAAGAGTCAGATTTGGAACGACATGAGGGTGAGCAAATGACAAAAAGATGGGTGAACTGTCCCTTTAAAAGGCCATTTACCTGAGACTCCAGATGGCGCCAGTCTGCGGTTTCCCAGATGAGCGGAATGTTACTATGTTGCCATGAACGACGAATGTTAAGAAATATCTGACTTCTGAATGTCGCGACTGACCAATCAGAATCAAGTATTCCAAGAGAGTTTAGACAGATTTGACAGGTACATTCGCACTGCATACTAACCCAGATCGCCCGCAGAGCTCGTTTGATGACACTTTAAAGCGTGCAACATGGGAACAACCTTGGCAGCTTTGTTCCACAGTCTCTCCTTGTGTACCCGCGTGCTCTAGATGTGTTTATTGGCACTGACATATTTTCCCAGGTGCGGGTGGCATGTTGGTAAGTAACGCAGGGCAAGGCTGTTCCAGCGATTTGTCAGATGCTGTATCTCTCTCCGGCTGACACGAGCCTTTGAACCCTGCAGTTCAGAGAAAAAGAGAGAGCAAACCTACAGAAGTGTGTCAAATGTGAGCATAAGCAGAAGTGTGCGCGCTTTCCTCTGTATTTCGCGCCATGTAAGGCTGCTGTGAGAAAGCCAGTGCTGTTTATGAGGGAAGGTTTACAGCCAGCGGTGCTGCTAATGTGGGCAGAGGTTGAGTTTGCATTTGTGTGAGTAGGTGTGCGTTTCCTTCTTGTGTTTTGTGAATGGTCAGTGCATTTCCTCCTTTTGTAATTCTAGTTTTGAGCAAACATGTAATTAACGTTTTTTGGTGTGTGCTTTAGTGGTACAAGATAAGGTAAAGAAGGCTTAAAATTACAGTCATGACCCCAAACATGAATTATGAAGCTGCTGCTGTGTGTGTGTGTGTGTGTGTGTGTACACACTGGTTGTACAGGTTTGACTATACTTGAGAGGTCCAAAGTGTCCTCTACTATTTAAAAATGTTCTTTAATATAGTGAAACCTGTTGAACACTGAGTAGTGAGCCCAACCTAGTTGAAAGCGAATCAATCATGTTTATGTAGATCTAGTATTTTGCACAGGTTTCTGAGTTATGTTTAGGTAGGGTCTGGTTGGGTGAAATATCATTGACCTGATATAAAGCATTTATATATTTTTAAACCTGATAAAAAGCATGAACTATTTAAATACTATGGTCAAAGAAATGTACTGCTAACGTTTTTTTCTTGCTTACAAATTTGTTTCCTGAAGCAATGTGAACTCACGTTCTTGTGGTGGGTAGTTTTTATATACAATTATTGTTTTTTTATGACCTCTTATTACTTGCTACAATGCATTTTATTTGTAAAAATGCTTGAAAAATACATAATACAGGTGCATCTCAATAAATTAGAATGTCGTGGAAAAGTTCATTTATTTCAGTAATTCAACTCAAATTGTGAAACTCGTGTATTAAATAAATTCAGTGCACACAGACTGAAGTAGTTTAAGTCTTTGGTTTTTTAATTGTGATGATTTTGGCTCACATTTAACAAAAACCCACCAATTCACTATCTCAACAAATTAGAATACTTCATAAGACCAATTAAAAAAAAAAAAAACATTTTTAGTGAATTGTTGGCCTTCTGGAAAGTGTGTTCATTTACTGTATATGAACTCAATACTTGGTAGGGGCTCATTTTGCTTTAATTACTGCCTCAATTCGGCGTGGCATGGAGGTGATCAGTTTGTGGCACTGCTGAGGTGGTATGGAAGCCCAGGTTTCTTTGACAGTGGCCTTCAGCTCATCTGCATTTTTTGGTCTCTTGTTTCTCATTTTCCTCTTGACAATACTCCATAGATTCTCTATGAGGTTCAGGTCTGGTGAGTTTGCTGGCCAGTCAAGCACACCAACACCATGGTCATTTAACCAACTTTTGGTGCTTTTGGCAGTGTGGGCAGGTGCCAAATCCTGCTGGAAAATGAAATCAGCATCTTTAAAAAAGCTGGTCAGCAGAAGGAAGCATGAAGTGCTCCAAAATTTCTTGGTAAACGGGTGCATTGACTTTGGTTTTCAAAAAACACAATGGACCAACACCAGCAGATGACATTGCACCCCAAATCATCACAGACTGTGGAAACTTAACACTGGACTTCAAGCAACTTGGGCTATGAGCTTCTCCACCCTTCCTCCAGACTCGAGGACCTTGGTTTCCAAATGAAATACAAAACTTGCTCTCATCTGAAAAGAGGACTTTGGACCACTGGGCAACAGTCCAGTTCTTCTTCTCCTTAGCCCAGGTAAGACGCCTCTGACGTTGTCTGTGGTTCAGGAGTGGCTTAACAAGAGGAATACGACAACTGTAACCAAATTCCTTGACACGTGTGTGTGTGGTGGCTCTTGATGCCTTGACCCCAGCCTCAGTCCATTCCTTGTGAAGTTCACCCAAATTCTTGAATCGATTTTGCTTGACAATCCTCATAAGGCTGCGGTTCTCTCGGTTGGTTGTGCATCTTTTTCTTCCACACTTTTTCCTTCCACTCATCTTTCTGTTAACATGCTTGGATACAGCACTCTGTAAACAGCCAGCTTCTTTGGCAATGAATGTTTGTGGCTTACCCTCCTTGTGAAGGGTGTCAATGATTGTCTTCTGGACAACTGTCAGATCAGCAGTCTTCCCCATGATTGTGTAGCCTAGTGAACCAAACTGAGAGACCATTTTGAAGGCTCAGGAAACCTTTGCAGGTGTTTTGAGTTGATTAGCTGATTGGCATGTGACCATATTCTAATTTGTTGAGCCAAAATCATTGAGCCAAAATCATCACAATTAAAAGAACCAAAGACTTAAACTACTTGAGTCTGTGTGCATTGAATTTATTTAATACACGAGTTTCACAATTTGAGTTGAATTACTGAAAGAAATGAACTTTTCCACGACATTCTAATTTATTGAGATGCACCTGTAAATGCTAAAAATAACAGTTAAGACATAAAGAAGATTATCTATCTATCTATCTATCTATCTATCTATCTATCTATCTATCTATCTATCTATCTATGTCATATTCATATCTAGTCATATCTATCATATTACTAATCAAAAATTAAGTTTTGATATATTTATGGTAGGAAATTTACAAAATATCTTCATGGAACATGATATTTACTTAATATCCTAATGATTTTTGGCATAAAAGAAAAATTAATAATTTTGACCCATACAAATGGGTATTGCTATAAATATACCTTGCTACTTAAGACTGGTTTTGTGGTCCAGGGTCACACACACACACACACACACACACACATATACAGATAGATAGATATATATATATATATATAGATATAGATATATATATATATATATATATATATATATATATATATATATATATATATATATAGATAGATAGATATAGATATAGATAGATATAGATATAGATATATATATATATATAGATAGATATATATATATAGATATAGAGAGTCTTTTAACCAGATGCAGTCGAACAAAAAGTCTTTATTTATGAAAAAAGCTGCTGAAATTACACTGGTCTATGTACGTTTCACAGCTTATTATCCCCACAGGACATGATAGATGCTTGTTCCTGGAGGACAATTTCAGAGAAAACCTCATTGAGATCAACAGGATCTAAGGCTTCAACAGTGAGTTGTCATGACAACCTCATGCTGGCTATACATTAGGCTGCATGTGTGGGATGATGATTTGTATAGCATTGATGTGTGTGTGTGTATAATGACATGACAGGCAGCAGTAAATAATGTGGTCAGTTGTGCACTGAGTGTCATGGGAATGCATTTCAGACGGCCTTATAATGCAATGGTGTTTTTTTTCAAGCTCAAATGTGAGATGAAAGCCTGTGAGATTCACCCAATAGCTTCAAACTATTAAGTCATGACACAGCCACAGTGGAAAGGTAGTCTAACAGTGTTGATTTAATATATGAAGAAATGGGAAGAAAAAAACGATTCTCTCAGGAATCCTCCTCCACACAGCTGCTTTGCAGTCTGCAGGCCTGCGGAAAAACGGATGAAACATTCATTAAGAAATATTTATGAAGTAATAGACAACGACAACTTCTTCAAAATAGGGAAAACAGCTTGGCCTTCATATATTTGTGTCATTACATTCACATTTCTCCTAATCTATTACTTCCTGATTCCGCTGAAAGATTTATTTTAACTCTCACTAAAGTGGTCGGATTTGTCTGTTTTGCCATTTTTAGATTTTGAGTTTACTCAGTCTAACTAGTAGCACATGCAAATTAACTAATGTTTACAAATTTACCCTTAATTAAAGGTTAAGGTTTTATTTTGGTATGTAGTCAATGTATTTTGTTGTTGTTGGTGGTGTTGTTTGTGTTTATCAGCCTATAATATAAACAGATATAAAGGTATTTAAAGGAATTGTTAAACCAAAAATAAAAATTTACTGAAGATGTACTCACCCTCAGGCCATCCAAGATGTAGATGAGTTTATTTCTTCATTCGAACAGATTGAAGTGAATGGGTGCCATCAGAATGAGAGTCCAAACAGCTGATAAAAACATCACAATAATCCACATGACTCCAGTTAAACAATTAATATATTGAGAAGCAAAAAGCTGCATGTTTATAAGGAACAAATTCATAATTTTTAAATTTCTAATTAATTTTTAATGTGGGTCCTCTATCTATAATATTGCTTTCTGCAGTGAAAAGTCATCTTGTCTGAATCAGGACAGAAATATGCACAGATCAAACACTGTTAAGCAAAAGCAGTTCTAAACAAGTATTTTCATGTGAGAAGACAACAGGGGATGGATATTTTTTTTTTCACTGGAGGAAGTGTTATTATGGATTATTTTGGGTAAATAGTTTAAAGTTAAAAAGCTTTATTGATTGATTTGTTACTTATCATTCAGCTTTCCACTTCACAGGTCATTAATTGATGGACTGGAGTCATGTGGATTACGTGTAGATTATGGTGATGTTTTTATCAGTTGTATGGAGTATAATACAAACTGTATAATTCAAGTAAATAACAAAAAATATGATGCCAGTTTAAAGCTGTACATCCTTATTTTCAGTGGGTTTTTTAGAATTTTAAATGAGGCTATAATATAACTACATTTAAAAGAATTTTAATACTTACTAGGGCCCCTCTGGAAATTTCTGTTTTAAGCTGTTGTAATGTGAAAAGAGCATTGAATTTAAAGTTCCACAAGACTAATTAAATAATATGGAAATAGATGTATTTTATGATATAAGGCCATATTTTAGGTATTTTACATTTGAGAGAGGGAGGTATAATGTGAAAAAAGTTTTGAATTCACAGTGCAGGTCTTGCATTCCACAAAACTATGATTGAATAATATGGAATAGATGTATTTTAAATACATGTTTTAGGTATTTTACATTTGAGAGAGAGATAGACATGTCTTTGAGCGTCAGTTGTGCCGAACAACTATCTGCCTCATCAGAGCTTCAGTTCTCCCATAATCCCTCAGCTCGCATATAAAGCTGTCACTGTGTGCTCGTGTTGGCTAAATCGTAGCGCTTGAGCTTGGGTTATTTTTAGAGTTCTTATTATTTATTTACCCAGGGAACGGCAGAGAGCCAGAGTCACTTGACCCGAATTACTCCATGCAATGGCTTCCTTCCTTAAAACACGTCAGATGAAGCTGACAGTAGCTGATCATGTTTGTCAGGGGTTTTTCTCTGAAATATCGCTGGCTTTTAAACAGATGTTCAAGGGAAGAGTGGAGATTGTAGAGCAGTGTTATGGGACACAGAAAGAGAAGAAGAAACGTTGTCTGCCAGACAGATAAAAATGGCTAATGTTTAACAGCAAGATGTGTAGGAGAAACATCCCCACGTAATAGTGTGTGTGATGTGGTATCTGGTTTTAGTACTATCTGGAAGTAGACATCATTAAGCAGCACCCCCTCTGTCCACAAAACCCTGTGATACACACACATGCACAAACACAGGCATTTGCCAAATGGAGGTGAAAGGTTAGGAGGCCCTCCCCGCTCTCTGTGTGTCATAATAGTGGGCTATTTTCAAGCCGTGTGTGTGTGTCACGGTAGGATGTTATTTATTGGTCATGCTTCAAATCTCATGGAGCCTGCTTGCACTCTCAGTTACTCTCATTGATCTTATTTAGTTCCGTAGCGAGCGTGTCTCCGTGTCCATGCATGTATGCTATGAGTGTGTGTGTGTGTGTGTGTGTTTGAAGAGGCGAGTCTCATTTTGCCAGGCCATTTCACAATTTCATTACCAGAGAGGCCTGGGGCAAGCACACTTATTCAGCATGATTTGACAGACCATTGTTGGGAAAAAATGTGATGTCAGAGTTGTTTTTAAAGAGCCAGCGATGTAGAGAGCAATTCCTGGTGGTGCGTTTGATTGGATGCGTGTTAAACGGGTATTTTTTTTTTTTTTGTATTTTTTTTTTTTTTTTTTTGTGCTGTAGTACTACATTAGATATATTAAGGTAATGTTCTGGGTTCAATACAAGCTAAGCACGTCTCTGACATGCTGTCAATTACCACAGAAAATAATTTTAAACCGCCCTTAGGCAAAAGTTTAGTTTACACTCAAGCACTCACAATGGAAGTCTATGGTGCAAGGCTTTACACTTGGATAAGCCTATATAAACCTAAATACACACTATTTTGAAAGCATAGTGACAATATTTACAGACTACAGTTCAGTACAGTAAAGAAATTAACAGTGTCAGTGAAGACATTTACAATGTTTCAAAAAAAAAAAAATTGTTTCTTCACAGGAATACATTAAATTTTAAAATATATTAAAATAGAATACAGTCATTTTAAATTGTAATAGATTAGATCAAATAAATGCAACATTAGTGAGCATAAGAGACTGATAAAATATGATGAGATGACTAGCTAACCTTACAGCTAGTTTTACACTTTTACAGTTGGGCACTCTTTACAGGAAATTTAGGATTTACAGAGTAATTGCTAAACACTTATCCCTTTACACTTTCATTGTAAGAGTAACCATTTGATTTATGTTCATTTTTACAAACAAAAGACTCATGTTCAAGATATTCATTCAAAAACAAAACGAGTAACTTTTTTTTTTATTAGTGAGTGAGTCATTTGAATCATTCACTCAACCAATTTGTTCAAAAACACTGATTAATTCAGGAACAAAACCTTATTATTGTGCAGTACTGTTGTGCTGTTGGCTGAATAATTAATATCTAATAGCTTACATCTATCAGCTAATAACTAACTGAGCAAGCTCACTAAAATTAATTTGAGCACAAACAGATACACACAGGTTAATGTAAAAGTCGTGGTTGTAATTCCTTTCACCGATCTTTTGCAATAATATTCCTCTACATTCCTCAAAGCTGTGTGTCTCAACGCACTGTGTAATCGGAGGAAAGGTCACATCAGCTTTATATCAGCAATATATGGGAAATGTCATGGGTCTGCCTAGTCCTCCATTACAAACTTGAGACATATGGATGTAGCACTACCTTACTCTCTTCTTTCCTTCTCCTCTACTCACAAAATTTTATTTTTTACTAGTTGAACGTGTCTACATACATGTGCTTTATGTTTGTGGAGAGAGAGAGAATGCTCTGTGCTGTTATCACAAAACACACACAGCCTTGTCAAATGTTCACATTAATTTGGGAGCAGCCTGGAGCTACATGAGACTCACATGTCTGTCCACAGAGAAACCTTGATTACTGCTCTCTCTGTATGAGCAGAGGAATTCATTAACACTTAACAGCACATCCTAATCTTTGTATGTGCTGAATTCATTTCCACTATGTACTGAAATGAATTTTCTCTCTTTATGGCTGTGTACAGTAGAGCAAATGAATTCTGCTGTAGGTCTGAATATGCTATGCTGTAAAAAAAAAAAAACTCTACAGACATGAAATCAAAATTTGCCTTATTTACATTTTAATGCACATTTATTACTCTATTCATCATATGTTATAAATTAATAAACAATGATTGGCCATGGCAATTCTGAGATTTTAAATAATAAATAATGGTAACACTTAAGGTGTCCGTGTTACACGTTACATGTACTGACTATTGTAATAACAATTAATTATGAATAATTACATGGAAGTAACCCTAAGCCAAACCCGAATCCTAACTCGAACCATATAAGTACATATTTCTCAGTACTTAAATGTATAATTACACTGTAACAAAGACACCTTAAAATAAAGTGTAACCTAAATAATCAATCACATTTAGCTGAAAGATTCACTAAAGAACTAGCTCATAAGAGTTATTTGTTTGGGAATTAGACTGTGCTGATTGTGCTGTATTTATTTGATTCTTTAAAAATAACTCATAAGAGGTATTTTCTCAGTAATCAAACTGGTAGTGCTGTATGTTTTTGAATCAGACTTTTGAAGAACCAACTCATAAGAGTAACTGTCCAGAAATCAAGACTACACTGGTTACTGTTACGGAGCCGACGAGACGAGAGACGTGCGGATCCATTTGCAAGGCTTTTATTCAGGGACTTGGTCACAAAACAAGCAAGTTTCATGCAATGGCAAACAGGTACAACACAGGCAAGACAAAGAGTAATCCTAGGGCAAGCGTGGGTCTTCGATCGGCGAACAATATCCAACAGTTTGTGCGTTTTGCAGGAAGATTGATCTAAAAAAATAAACCAGTAACTAATTAACCATGGAGCCCCGGTAGAGCATCAGTCCCACACACACACAAACACTCAATGTACACATTCATACACACTCACAAATATGAAGCCAATAACCCCACAACTCCCCAGACAGGTCAGTGTTTACTATCTCCGAGCGCAGCTGTTTAAGGGCCAATCCCCTAAACATTCAAGCAGGGCCCCTGGCCTTTACACAGTGTTACATAAAGAGACAGAGGCCATTGAACCCCAATGAACTTGATCTAATCTTCCATCAGCACAAACATTCTTGAGAAACATGTCACAGTTGTCCGAATGTTCCCTGCTGTTCGATTGTAGGTTATTGATTTTTTACTGCTGTAATCTGCGACAAGGATTTCTACTGGTTGCAAGACCTACAGGGGTTACTATAGGATAACAGTTGTCAAGGAAACAATGTGTTGCTAAGCACATCAAGGCTTTCCATTTTGATGGATATGTCCATGTATCTCATTATGAAGTGAAGCGTCTGCAGAGTAAGAGGCTTTTGGGGGATTTTGTCATTGAGCAGATATTCATTCTCTTCTGCTGTTAGTCTAAAAAGATCTCTGATCTGAGGCTAGACAAAGCTTTTACCTATTGCCTGCTCACAGCAACCACAACAACAGCGCATTTACTCACAATACATTTGTCTGTTTTGGCCATAGACCTATTATGACATATAGAGAGCTAAAAATCATTAAATATATGGTCAGGATCACTTAGGAGCCTTTTAATAAACACTACTAAGATAATTAATGCACGGGTTTAAGTATAATACAGTCCATTTCCTTTAAATGTTGTTTATGGCATCTCAGTACTAGTTTTTATTAGAAGGAACCATTTCCTCCTGTCCTTCATGCTAAATTGTTTCCTTGCAAATCTGTGTGTGTTTTTGAGGAAGGTACATGCTCACTGAAGAGTGCTGGCACAGTCCCTTTCATTCATCTGATCTGGATGCTTTGATGCTTTTTCAAAGTGAGCGCGCACGCGTGTGTGTATGTATGTGTGTGTGTGTGCTGAACACATAGGGTGGGGTCATAGGAATCCATGTGAGCTTGTGTGTGTGTGTGTGTGTGTGTGTGTGTGAGAGAGAGAGAGAGAGAGAGCAAGCAGACAAGTGGGTGATAAACAGCTTGAGTAATGGCCTCTCCTGACAGCATCTGATGACTCTTAGTGAGAGAGAGCAGAGATGGGGGAGGAGAGAGGATGGCTGAGGTCTTCAATCATGATTGTACACATTGATCTTCAACAATCTTCATTTCAACAATCTACTACAGCATAATACAATTTTAAGAGTGTGATTCAAGTTTTATGTGCTTAATATGGTGGTTAAATATTAGCATACATATAAGAAAATTTTGATTTGGGTGTAGTTATATAATCAAAAATGGTCATGATTTCGTAACGTGCCATAATGTGTTGTTTGAAATATTCTGTTGTTTAGGAATATTCTGGAAATTATTTGCAATTTAATGAAAGGAAATGTACATTGCAAATATTGTTGGCTCTTTGACAAATCACTTTTGTTTCTCTTTTGTAAGTCACTTTGGATAAGTGTCTGCTAAATGAAAAAAAATCGAAATGAGGACTGAAAATTACAACAACAAAAAAAAAAGCACAATAAATATATGATTAAAGTGGTTCATATAACTTGCTGACTATATTCTAAATCTTTTGAAGTTATATGATAGCTTCGCATGAGAAACAGACCAAATTTTAAGTTAACTAAAAAAATGTGACATTTGCTGTAGTTATCCGTTATAAGTTATAAGAGATATAAGAGATGTGGTGATGACTGATATGTTAACAATTTTTTTTTAATTGGATCTTTTAATGAATCAGTCTAAAGCTGTGGCCGGTCACATTAGCAATATTGCAGCAAAATTTTGCATGTCTAAAAAGGTGCATTGTCTCTTCTCAGTTGTGTAGACATGTAAAAAGCACCACTCAGACAGAAGTCACTTATAAAAGCAAGCAAATTTTTGTTCCTCAGCCCAGCAAATTAATGTGACAAACCTGAAATTGAGTGAATCTTGTGTGGGGAAGATTTCGCCCTCATGCAAAATGCCCAAATGTGCAGATTACTATTGGAAGGGCTGGATTTTGCACACAAAATTTTGCAGAGTAACGATAAATGTGACCTCACCTTCAGTGATTTGTTCAAATCAGTTTTAATGATTCATTCACAAATTGATCTGAAGGTTAAATCAGTCTGAATGATTGACAGATAAGCCTGATCCAGTTTTCACTGACTCAATGATCCAGCTGCAGCATTTAACAGTTCACTGAAGTGGATGATTATTAAATTTTAGTCTGTTCCTCTCACAAAGCTTCCATATGACTTCACAAGACTTGGAATGTAGTCCACAATTAATTTGGACTTTTATGATACTTTAATGGTGTCATTTTGGAGCTTGACAGCCCCAGTCCTAAATCTCTTTAATTATATTTATAAGATTATTCAGGATATTCTTCAAAAATGCACCTTTTCTGTGTTAACTGATGGAAGAAAATCACACAGGAACTCATTTGGAACAAAATGAGAGTATATAAATGACTATCCCTACAACTTGCTTAGAGTATGTCCTGCATATGTTTATTCAGTTCTACACAATTTTACAGACTTAAGCAAGAAAACACATGGTCATATGTCAAACATAAACCCTGTCTCCTCTGATAATGCGTGTGAGGATGTGTGTACTGTCTGAGAGACACTCATTAATCTACTCTGCCATTATTAGGGTTGAATAGGGTCTGACTGTGATTGATACTGAGAGAGCTTTTTCTAGGGGAAAGGTCCCTTTCACTGTGTTAATCACCGCTGACCTCTACCCCCGTGTGTGTGTGTGTGTATGTGTGTCGGTGTGTGTCTCTGCTTGTGTGTGTCTGTGTGTTTTGCTGCTGGCCTCTAACCCCTCTGAGGAAACACAGGAGAATAGCCATTTTATGCACACTAGACTGGCCTGCAATCATTAAAGGGAAAGAGATAGAATGAATGAAAGCGGAAAACACAGAGGAGTGTGTGTGCGTGCATTTGCTGAGGCACATTATGCAGGAAGAGCAGATGAGGACAGCGATGAGAAGAGTCGCTTCATATTTCTCTGTCCTTTATTCACACACTGATGTCTCTTGGGGCTGGAAAACCTTTACTGGAGAAGAACTTCACAGTCTTATAAATGTCTCTCAGAGCTCACTGCAGTTACCCAGTGCCACACAGAAAGATGGGGATAAACAAGTGTAAAAAAAAAAAAAATTGAGTAAATGTAAATTCACTGAATTGACACTTCGCCAGGTGTTTGATTGACAGGCGATCTGACCAAACATAAGGCAGAATCTGCCATTTTTGTCCAACAAACAAACCAGATGGGTGCGTTTCCCAAAAGCATCGTTAACTAACTATGGTCGTTTGAACTCTATTGGTAATGACGGAACTTGCGACCATAGTTGCTTTTGAAAAATGCAGCCCTGGACAGTAGATTAACGTCAGTGGACTTGAATTTGAAAAATGTTGTATTGACGCCTTTCCGTGGTTGAAACGATACCTTCTGATGTTCATTCATGTTTATTTTGTGCTCTGACTAGTAAAGAGAAAGAAATGATTGGTTCACATGCCTTTTGAATTGAGGCACTACAGCAATCTGTCACAGCACATAAAAGAGCCACAAAATGGTATTTATTGTTTGAATTTCTTAAATAAAAAAAGACAAAAAAAGCTGACACTTTGTTTCATACCAAAAGTAAGCTGCTCTCTCGTCTGTCAGCGTGTTGTCAGTTTCCTCTTTGGTCCGTGATGTATTTTTCACTGCGTGAGAACATGATGTGTGGATTGAAAAGAGCGCCAGGGCTTGTAGGACATAGCAACATTAACAAAGGAGGGCGGGTCTTTGTGAAGGGAAATTTTGTACCATCATACCTTAATACAATTTTACTTTTTTACATATATATATATTTTTTCCTTTATAATGGGTCTTTGGCTTGTTGTCTTTCTGAAGGATCATGTGACACTCTAGACTGGAGTTATGATGCTGAAAATTCAGCTTTGCCATCATGGGAACATTTTACATTTTAAAATATAATTAAATAGAAAACAGTTATTTAAATTGTAATTTAAATTTCACAATGTTGCTGTTTTTACTGTATTTTTGAACCAACAAATGCAGTTTTGGTGAGCATAAGTGCACAGGTCTATGTCGTGAATATGGAATATAGGCAAAAGGTAAACAGGTGTGGCCTCCATACTGACTGCAATGGCATGAAAATGCCTGCGGCAAAGTATTTAGTTGGGGCGAATGAGGGAATCTGCCAAGATTTATGATGGTGAAGTATTCAATATACATTCATCAAAGACAAACGTCTTTCTCCATTTCCTTCTCTCTCTCTCTCCCTCGTCCCTTGTGAGATCAAGATGACTCGGTGTATCTGTAGAGGACAAAAGTGTATTCTATCAGCCTGAGACCGTACAATACTTGGCTCTGCCATGAGCGCAGGAATGCCTGCTATCGCATTACAGCCTTCTAACAGTGACCTATCTTCTCTCCATTACTGATTTTCCCTCACAAAAAAGCACTGTGCAATTGAAAGTTTTTATCATGTGTCAGAGATTACAACACATGCATTCATTAGGTTTCACACTTTGAGAAGACTTGGCTCAGGATACACGTGGCCTCCCCCACACATATGTGCACGCACACTCACGCTCATCCATATTTATGGATCACTCACACTGTCACACATTATTGCATAGGTCTATGAGCTAATTGAGCCTCTCTTGGTTTCTCTCTTTTTCTTTCCCTTCTCTGTATTTTTTACACTTGGGGCTCAATGAAGGCAACTTTATCTTGGTATTTCAGCACTTTTCGTAGCAGCTTTGCTTATTCCGCCTATAACAGCGAGCCTGTCGAGGGGGAGGGGATGATTTTTGCTGAGACACACCAGCCGCTCTATCGGCTGTATCATCTATCACCACAGATACCAGCGTGCAGAGAGCACTGACAGAAAGAAAAATACACCGTTAACAGCAGATAACCTTGAGACTCTATATCTAGACTAGAGTGGATGCCTTCACACACTCAACGGAAGAAAAAACTGCTGTAAAATAAGCACGAATGAAAGACATTTTCCCATAATTGCTCTTTTTCAAAACCTTGAGCTGCCCACCTAGGCAATTGACATGCTCTCGATTTGAAGGCCAACTCGAAAAATTGTTACTTTCTAAGATACTTCAATTTGGCAAAATTTTTGCAAAATGATGCAAAATTAGCTTGCTACTAAAGTCTAAAGAATACATCTGTTTGTGTATGCATACAGTGAATGTGACGTAAATGTAGTCATTAGCATAGTATATGCGCAGCCAGATTTTTCTATCCATGCATTGCGTACTCTGTAGCCTTATTCAGACTATCAGTCCAGATCCAACTTACTATCTGATCATATTTAGCAAGTGAAAAAAAAATCAAGAAATCTTATTCAAATCACATTTCTGGAAATCCTTTTCAGTCTGACCTCTGATTGGATTTTGCGTAGTTTTATATGACATTCTCACACTACGTAATGTCAGATGAAAGAGCAAAAGAGATAGAACAACAACAAACTACTAGAGATGACTACAACACAGCCACGTTAATGAGTGCTCATGTAAAAGTTACACGCAATGAGTACAAAGACATTTTATCGGTCATAACTTCTGGAGAAAAATATCACAAACACTGGACAAGGATGAAACTTTCCAGTGTGCACTCAATAAAATGGAGTATACTTTAAAAGGCTATGCATTAAGCCGTGTCCATTAAGACTGTGTTAGAACTTACATACTCTCGAGTCGGTACTTATTTTGAATAAGTAATTATTTCATCGCTGCTAAAAAAGTGTTATCCTTTACCATGTTGTCATTGTCACGTCAACGAAATGTCTTGTGAGTGATCCTAAAAGGTTAATGCTCTATTGCTTTTTAAAATAATGTGCCACCTACACTAAACTCTACCCTAAATCTAACCGATAGTGTTAAAAGAAAACGTGAAATTAAAAAAAAAATAAACATTTGCTGAAGCAACCATGCCATTGTAGCTTGCTTTTACAAATCTTCAAGCTCTTTAATCATGACTTGTGGACTTGTGTTTCACAGGACTCATACTCAAGTACAATGCTGTACCAGGTGCGCTACCTAGCAAGTTTACTATGTCAGAAAATCCAAACATTTGGAGCTTGCTATGTGATACAAACATATTTATGGGCATTTATTGGGACAGGACAGTGGAGAGCTGACAGGAAAGCATTGGGTGCAGAGAGGTGGAGAGGGGGGGATCAGCAAAGGACCTCGAGACGGGAATCGAACTCAGGTTGCCACAAGCGCAGTTGCGCTGTATGTCGCACTAACCAAGAGGCTATTGGCGCCAACACAAACATCAAAATGTATTAGTTTACAAATAATGCACTATGGTAAAAGTGATTTGAGGTCATAACAATGTATTGTGCAAGGAACCACCTAAAAATAAATCTTTATTAATCAAAAGTCAGCCCCTGTAATCCTAATTTATGTGAATTAGCCACTTAATATTCGTGAGCTAAACTGATAAGGTTTATAATCAGTCCCTCCACTTTTCAGATTGTTCCTACACTTCATATGTACCATGGCACTGTAGGGGTGGTCATGTCAAATGCTTGTGACATAGACGGGGTGTCCCGGTGCTCATGGGGGTGTAGATGGATTAAATGTCACTGGCGCTGTTTTAGAGTTTGTTCGAGGTATATCTGTCTAGCAACAGCAGAGCATATAAACAGCTTGAGCCTGCTCTCTTTTCTCTTCCTGTCCTTTGTCCTGCACAGGGGTAATGCGTGGGCCCGCTGCACTGACTCATACAACACTCACATTGAGAGAAAAACAGCCCACCCTCAGAGAAAGAAGGATGACGCTCTGTGGATAAGAAGAAGAAAGGCATAAAAATGAACAGTAAACCTTCCAAAAGATATCTCTTAATTTTTCCGCTCTCTTTCTCTCTCCGTCCCACTCTTCTCTCCAGACCTCCCACACACGAGTCCCCACCGTTCGCTTTTTTTTACAGATGGAGATCCTTTGAAAGCAGTTTGAGGTGTTCTATTTTTCTCCTCTTCTCACCCTCTACCTCTTTCATCCCTCTGCCAGCTCACAGCTCTTTGTATAACCTGAACGCCACTTCATACACTTCATTCTCTGCTGTATAATTACCCACAGCATGAGCCAAGTCAAATGGAGCTGGCTTCAACCAACGCTGACCATTATTGGAAATGCTGAAGACTAATTTAGGTAAAGAGGTTGTCAAGTACCTAAGTAAGAGGCCAAGGAAAGCAATTAGCAGAACTTCTCGAAATTTGGTCGTCTGTGATAATCACTTTATAGGAGACTGAAGAAAACATCTCAGAGGGATGTTAATGTATGATCTAGTATTCTTTCTTGGATCTTTCCAGTAATGTTTTCTTTGCGGTGGGTCTACACGCTTTCAGAAAAGTGACAAAGGCACAGCTCTCTGGATAATATGTTGCTTTCAATTGTGCTGTGAAATTATATATATATATATATATATATATATATATATATATATATATAAAATATTATTATTATTATTATTATTATTATGATTAGGTACACCTGTTCAATTGCTTGGTAACACAAATTGCTAATCAGCCAATCACATGGCAGCAACTCAATGCATTTAACCATCTAAATGTGAAGACGACTTGCTGAAGTTCAAACCGAGCATCAGAATGGGGAAGAATTGGTGCCAGACGGGCTGGTCTGAGTATTTCAAAAACTGCTGATTTACTGGGATTTAGCACAACCATCTCTAGGGTTTACAGAGAATGGTGTGAAAAAGAGAAAATATCCAGTGAGCAGCAGTTGTGTGGATGAAAATGCTTTGTTGATGTCAGAGGTCAGAGGAGAATGGGCAGACTGGTTAGAGATGATAGAAAGGCAACAGTAACTCAAATAACCACTCGTTACAACCAAGGTATGCAGAACACCATCTCTGAAGGCACAACATGTCGAACCCTGAAGCAGATGGGCTACAGCAGCAGAAGACCACACCGGGTGCCGCTCCTGTCAGCTAAGAACAGAAAACGGAGGCTACAATTCGCACAGGCTCACCAAAATTAGACAATAGAAGATTGGAAAAACGTTGCCTGGTCTGATGAGTCTTGATTTCTGCTGCGACATTCAGATGGTAGGGTCAGAATTTGGCGTAAAGAACACGAAAGCATGGATCCATTCTGCCTTGTCTCAACGGTTCAGGCTGGTGGTGGTGGTGTAATGGTGTGGGGGATATTTTCTTGGCACACTTTGGGCCCCTTAGTACCAATTGAGCATCGTTTAAACACCACAGCCAACCTGAGTATTGTTGCTGACCATGTCCATCCCTTTATGACTACAGTGTACCCATCTTCTGATGGCTACTTCCAGCAGGATAATGCACCATGTCACAAAGCTCAAATCATCTCAGACTGGTTTCTTGAACATGACAATGAGTTCACTTTACTCAAATGGCCTCCACAGTCACCAGATCTCAATCCAATAGAGCACCTTTGGGATGTGGTGGAACGGGAGATTCGCATCATGGATGTGCAGCCGACAAATCTGTAGCAACTGCGTGATGCTATTATGTCAATATAGACCAAAATCTCTGAGGAATGTTTCCAACACCTTGTTGAATCTATGCCACGAAGAATTAAGGCAGTTCTGAAGGCAAAAGGCGGTCCAACCCGGTACTAGCAAGGTGTACGTAATAAAGTGGCCAGTGAGTGTGTGTATATATAGATATATATAAGTATCAGCTGTATACAAAGTGACCAACATTTGCTTTTCAGCCACTAACATAGGTAATTTTCAACAATCTGAAAATGGAGCCTCATTGAGGTCCCCATATCTCTGAACGATGTAGGGCCTTGAAAATGAAGATTACAAAAGAAATGTTTATTAAGAACTAGAATCTAAAATCATATTGTGATATCTTTAATACTTCTTGAGTTATAGGCATGCAAAAAGAATATTTATGGCACTCAGACAGGTATGTTCAATGCAGTTGTTTTGACAGAACTAAACGAGATACATCTCTAGTTTCAACATTATTTGTTCTTCAGACTTTCCTCTTTAAAAGGAAAAAAAAGTATCATATTTTTGCAAATTGACCCAAATTTGGTTTTTGACCACTGAAAATGTACATTTTAACAATTTACTCCTGAAGCCATATTTAAGTTCCAATATCTCTAGAACCAAACCATATATGGCCTTAAAAATAAAGATGCCAAAAGGAAAGTTTGTTAAGACCCAATGTCTAAAAGAGCATTAAGATATCTGTAATACTTCTTGAATTACAGGCATGCAAACTTTGGAGAAAAAAACTTGAAAAGTGCTGTTTCCCCATTTTTGAATGGTCACCATTGGCACATAATGCAACAAAAATTGTTAAAGTCAACAGATTTTACTAACATATCTACCAATCTCTTTGTAAAAATAACATTATGATGCTGCCATCTTTCTGAAGTCATATTTACCCCCCTGTAATTTGGCTCTGAATCTCAAGTGAAAATCGCCATTTTGACCCCCCTCTACAAAACAGTGGATTACTCAGTATTTATTCATCCATGACATTTAATATTTTGGCTTTCATCACTATACATGTCTGTCTTTCTTCAGAAAAAATATTAACAAAATCAAAAATTTGAGCCGGGGACCTCTGATCGAGTTGACACGGAATGACCCATTTGAATTGCGAATCTACATTTTATTTGCTTCCACAATTTAAACTCAGGAATTAAATTTGAAATTTAAAGGCTTTATCTAAATTACTTCTAAATGGGTCGCAACCTTTTTATCAGATTATCACTTCATTGGCCTAGCAGCATGTGCTCACGCCTAACTCCATTGGAATCAGTTGTGCGTGTTGAGCCATGGTGCTCATGTGAGTGATGCAGGTTCAAGTCTGACACATTCTGATTCCATTTCCACTTTCTCCCCTGTAACTTACCTCTGTCAACAGCATACGCTATTCCAAATCCCCAAAATGTCAACCCAGTATTAAGCAGAGAAACACTGTAATGGTTTAATAAAAGTGTATGGAGAGGAACAACTGGTGTGAACTGATTCTCCTGCTTCATCCCTCCATAAGCTTGGTAATTATAACTGATGTGAGTCTTTGTCGAGCAGCCCGTGGGCCTGTTATTAATATCTCCTGACATCACAATCATACATACAGCGCAGAGAAGCAGAGCCGATAAAGACGTAACAACTGAAACAGAAACTCTATATCACAATGTGATGTTAAGACATCCGTCTTTGCTGTGGATATGTGTGTTTATGAGAAAACGAGAGAAGCAGATTCTAACAAATGGATGAAACAAGCCCACAGGAGTGCTGCTCCAGGCTGTGATGAATAATGTTGCTGCTGAGACGTGTAGATTTGGAGCTCTCTCACTCTTATACACACACACACACACACACACACACCTACCTACACACATCCATTCCAAAGAGCTCCAAATGTGCCAATATTACACACCAATCCAGTGTGTGCCGTCACTTTAGAGAAATCCTCCTGGGTTTCTGCAGTCCGACTGAGATTTTAGACTGGTACATATTAGACAGAGAAGATGAAAGACCTTGCCATGAACAGGAGACACAGGAAGCAGTTAACCCTCAATGTTCTGGCCTGGGAAAGCTCTTAACAGGTACTCAGAAATAATACGTAGAGTCAAAGTGTCTAGCCAAAAACTGACTGACTGGAGAAAAGTAAAAACGCTTCCACATTTAATTGCACACCAGATGTTAAACAGAAACCTGCTAACCAAAATCGTTAAACATTCACCCGCAACTAATTGTTTGATATTACAGTAAAGAAGTTTATAGACTTGATGACTGATTGTTCACACTCAGTCAGGTTTGTGATGGTTATAATATAATTAAAACACTATGCTTTAGGTCAGAAACTCTTCTTTAAATGTAAAGTATGTCAAATTCACAGGTATATTTGATTTGTTACTTCAGAAAAACACAAAATATGTTTTAATAAAATATAAGTATAGGATTACACTGCGATGATCGGTGATCATGTACTTCTCAACCTTTTTTACTTGAAGCCCCATATATTGTCCAAGATATATTCAGTTTTTGTAATATTTATTTTTATGAACTATTTTTTTTAACAGAAACTGTGAGTATTGATATATTAAATTGAATTATTCATAATTTGTGATTCCTACAGTTTCAAGAACTGTTCTTCAGTTGATTATTTAGATTTTTTTTTTTTATAAAAGAACAATCATTTATTAATTTAAATACTTTTAAGTCATTCTGCCATATCCTTGGAAGTTTGCTGAGGCCTTCTAGGGGCCTCCAAATAGATCCTTTTCACAAACTGCATTGATGCAATTCCGTCTTAATTAACATTGTAAATCTAGCAAATTAATCTAATCTATCTTAATCTAAATTTAATTAATTTAATTTCTTTAATCTCTCTCTTTTCTGACTGCTGTAATCCATCTCTCTGTACTTTTTCCTCTTTTGGAAACACAAAGTAGTTTTTTTTTTTGTTGTTTTGTTTTATTTTTGCTGTTGCTATTGCAAATAATATTTAATTAAATTTACATTTACTATCATCTCACATGTGCCTCGTAAATGTTTACTCTCCTATATCATTTACTTGAATGTTCCAACGCCTGAAATGTGAAAAGGTTCTTTTGTAAGAGGTAAAAAAGTATCATTCCTACCTTAGAAATGTAATTTGAGTAAAAGTGCAAGCATTAAGTTTCAATGGTGCTCAAGTAAAGTACAAATTGCCCAAAATAAAACGTAATTATAGTAATGAAGCACAATTACTGAAGTAATTTACACCCCTGGCTCTTACGCCCTCTTCTCATGGTTGTGGGTGCTAGATATCTGTGAGCAACATGATATTAGTACCCTGGAATAGGATGTGTGTGTCTGGGGTGGGAGTGGGTGATAGGAAGAGAGGAGGAAAGAGGGAGAGAGACCGAGAGAGAGAGCTGGATAGATGGGTCTGCTGTGTGCTGGGACACAATCAGAATAAATCAGGCTAAAGGCCTGGGTCTCAGCCATCTAAAGCACGGTCATTTCATTAGCCTTATTTATGGCCTTCCAGCCCCCCTGATGACCCTCTCTCTCCTTCCACCCCATCATCCCTCTCTCTCTTTCATCCTCCCACAGAATGCTGGCAAGCTCTCCTATCTTTTCTCCTCCATCCTTGAACTTGCATCTTTATCTTTTCCCATTGTGGATCTCCACCTTATTCATGGCGAGTAAACTGACAGAACGGTGTAAAAAATCGCACGGGATGAGTTATTTTATTCAGCTCGGGGAGAATGTGCAGGGTTTATGTATGAGATTCGTGAATGATGCCCTCTTGTTTTGATGCAGCGAGATAATATGTGTGTAACCGCATAAATATTTATGATACGTTCAGTGGATCGTAGCTTGATAATCTCGGAAGATTTACTTCCCTGCCTGCTGCATTTTTAAGCGCCGCAGATCATCCGTTTCCCAAATGTTAACGCGGTGTCCTTATTTTTCCCTTCTGATATCTCCTGATCCCTGCAGAGTTATAGGGTGCAGGAGAGCATTTTAATAGGCTCTCTTTGATGAATATGGGATTCTCCGATCTAAAGGCTGTTTGTCTTCTCTCCTTCGTGTTTTGTGCCAAGTTCCTGCTTGGAAGACAAACTGACTCAAACCTCTTTTCTCCTTGACTGTGAATTCAAAAATAGCCTGTGGAAATATCAAACAACTGTACTCTCATGTGGCACAAGGGTTGGAAATGAAAAGAAAAAGTCCATGGTGTTTGATGCTTGGGTGTTGCTAGGTGGCTGCTGAGGTGTTGTGGGCGGTTGCTTTAGTGAAGCTAAATCACTCCCAGGTCTGTGTGATATTCTAATGCCTAGATATGGATCTTATTTAGGCAAATTTGATTGCTTATAAAAGCACACATCTCATCAAGCCACATGAATTTAGGTATCATTCATGTACATCGTTAACTATGTTTCCATCCAAACTGCGAATTGAATTTATACGATAAATTACATACAAAGCATTGCCATTCCATCTCAAAATTGTCACTTCTGAAACAATCAGAAGTTGGAAATGTAAGTTATTGCCACTTTATACAAAGTGCACAGATAGACGATTACTACCGATATTTGGTCTTGTTCATTTGCGTGAATTATTTGTATTTTACACACACAAGGAGAACTTGTTCACAAAACATTATACACACTTAAATCGGTTGTTAACACTTAAAAGTTAATAAATTTGGTGTTTTCTAAATGAGTGGCTGCATGCTTAAAGGTAGTAATTAACATAAAAAACACCCAAACCATATAAAGGTTTCCGCAGCCTTTTTGATGCTCTCTAAAGACACAGTCTCGCTAGAACGTGCAGCAAGATCCTCAAACCATGCGTCAAAAGTGTGTCATCCACAAAGCAAACTCAATGTGTGGTTTCAGTTGTTCTTACATTTTTTTTTTTTTTTTTTCCCCATAAATTTAGAATTAATTTTAGCATGAAACCTATTAATAAATCATGATCTGTATGTGAAAACGCAGATTAGTGATTAGTAAATGAGACCCATTGTCTTATCTGAGGGAATTATTCAATCACTTGACTTTTTCTATGCGTGTTGATTGTCCAAGACAAATTTTCCAAAAAATGGGACAATAATGCATATTGTGTTCTATTATTCTTAAACTGTGTTTCCATCATCATTTATGTCTTTTTAGTCAAAAAATGTAATGATTATTATTATACACCTAAAGCAAGCATACATGTTTGTTTTTATTTGCATTTTGGACGTTTTCATTTGCATCCTAGTGTTACTATCTAGTGTCCCAAAATTTGCATAAAATAAGTGTATGGAAGTGGCACTTAGGCTTATAAGTTTTTTTCAAATCCCTAACCAAATCCTTCACTGGTTTTCCTCATCTCTTGATTAATGCAAATAGAATGCAGATTACAGTTCTTCAGGACAAAAATAACAACTGCCTTAATGGATGCTTGCCATGATGGGCACTCTCGGGATCTATAGTGCAAACATATATAAACCTGTTTCTACAGTCTTACAAACACTCCAGCTGACATATGGTCTGTAAAGGAAAGACAGGACGGGGCGACTTTGCCAAATTCTGTTATAGTGTTTCAGCTGAAGGTACGGGACAGGAAAATGTGGGTGGTTTCTCTTTCTGTCTGTGTGTGTGTGTAACAGACGGCTGTACAGAGAGTGCTGTGATTGCAGGCTGTACTTAGTACCAAAAGACGCTTTTCTGAGAGTGCTGAACATAACAACTTGAGACAGAAAAAAAGGAATGGGGAAAAGAGCGCTGGCTGCAGGCCTGAGGAAGGCAGACACTGGAATACAGGCTGGAATGTCAAGTATGTGAGCGGTCAATAGGGCCATCTGTGTATGCCTGCTAAAGAACCAAAGAAAAAGAGAGAGAAATAGAAAGAAGAGCGATTACACTAAAGGCTCTGGACACCAGCGTGTCACTGGGTACATATATGTATTTATTTGTTTTATCTCAACTGTGTTGTACATTATCACAGCTCATATCCCTAAACAAATACCTCTTATTGAATAAATCTTTTTTTAATTTTTTTAATTTTTTTTTTTTTTTTTTTGAAGAATGCAGAAAGTTTCATTTTAGGCTTTAGGTCAGTCTATAGTAATAATAATTAGATTTATATAAAAACAATATATGTGTATGCTATGTCTTAATTCAGATAACTAAACGTGAGTGAACTGTCCAAATGATTCAAACTGAATCGCAAATAATTTCAGACCTCATCAACTCATCTACTCGATTAGATCAATCAGCTTAAGTCTGACGTTACGCATCTTGTGTTTTTCAGCAAATGCTCTATCAGATCCCAGAAGCAGGAGACTGTAGTTTACACTGCAAGTTCTTAAAGACTTAGCATAAATGTGTGATATGAATAAACAGTATTCATAAATGGCTGTTGAGTATTATTAACTGAAACAAGGGTACTATGAAAGGTCCAGTCACATTTACCGTTATTTGGAAAAATCCATGACAAGATCCAGTCATTCCTATAGAATTCCACACGACATGAAATTCATGCAAAATCGCAGTGCTGACCAAAAGAAGGCTGCTTGGTTTGAAAGTGACTTCTGTGTGTTTTGTGCTTTATACATCATACCACTGACTACAATGGACAATTGGACAATTCATCAGCTGGACAAAATCATTCTGAAAGTAAATCCAACAATATTGTTGCTCTGAGCCATTATTGTTATATAGTTGTGGTGTTATACTTTAGAGTTACAGCTATTCTCCTTGGTGTAAATGGGCCTTTACTGTTTGTATCACTCTGCTTGTCTGTGTTTGTACATTCCAAACAGATTTTGGCCAAAATGTAAGCCACTCAATATGAACTTGTTTATTGAGCTGTTGCATGAAAACAATATCACGCACCCTTTCTCATGTGATATTGCTAAATAACATATTTGTTTCAATCAATTTAACTGGTCAAAATAATTTCTCTCATTTCTACTCGATTTTATGAGATGTCAACGTTTTATCAATAATTAAATTCAAAGTGCTTATCATTGCAGGTTGTAACTTTCATTTCACTTTAAGGCTGCAGTTGAAGTACTCTTCTGTTTTAGTGGGTTGAAATGTTTACAGTGTATGTATATAAGACATTCTCAGTAATATAGATTCTGAGGTCTGTGTATGTAAACCCTATTGACTCTGTAAACCCTAAAGCCAAGCTCTTCTTCCTCTAGAGCGAGAAACATTGAAGAGCTGATGATTTATCTCTACTATTACTCAACACACCCTACAGCCATTCTGCCAGAGATCTTCTGTGTGTGTGTGTGTGTGTGGTGTGCTGGAGGATATGAGATTAATTTAAAGGCCACCCTACATCCTCACTTTTATTGATGTTGTATTTCATACAGACATATTTTCAGTTCCTTCTCTTGCCTTTTTTGAGCAAATGCCACTTGCTCTTCATATTCTCTGTTCTTTTATTCTCCCTCTCGTTCTCTCTCGGCTGGGGAGGGATAATTCTCCGGAATGTTCCCCTTGTTCTCTGGTTGCTGTAATGAATACCAGCTTTGGTATGTTACATTTTGTCTAGACCTGAAGAGTGTACGCCTCTCTCTGTCCTTCTTCTGCTGATTGAGAATTTGTGATATAATTATAATGGTGCTATATATAACCCACACGCCGTTCCAAATATGTCTCCTCATTTTTATTATCTGCGCTCAAATCTTTTCCTATTACTTTTTCCTTGTAGACTAATTATGTAATGCCTAAAATAGGTTCATTTTTCACCATTTTGACGAGTGGCTTCATTTCCGCAGATGAAAAGTAACAGATAGCGTAACGGAGTGTGTGTGTGTGTGTGTGTGCTTTGAGCAATCTGTGTGGTGAGTCTGGAATGTAGATGATCTGTCCGAGGAATCCAGCATGTGGAATTGTTATCACAGATGTGGCTGTGTGAAGTAACCATCCGTCTGAGAGTATATAAATAAAAGCGGCGTTTTCTTTTTCTCTTTCTTGTCAGCCAAATTCATTTGTCACTTTTGTGCCACGGTAATGTCTTCAGCTGTATCAACAGGGAGAGCTACTTTGAGCGCCTTCCATCATTTCCAACCCCCTTCTCTCTGCCCACTGCCTCTGTTGATGTTGCTCATCATTAATTTGAGCTAGGCTAATGGCTCTCTGCTAGATAACCACCAATTTAGAGGCTTTGAAATCAATAGCTTGTAGCTAAAGCTGTGCTTGCAGAAGAACCAGCAGGGATAAGACTTTGATGCCGGCTTAGATATGAAAGTGTGTGCGTAGCTGAGCAGATTTTTTCCCCCAAAGCCTGACAGAACAAAAGACCAGAAGAGGAAGGTGTTGTGGTGAGAAGGAACTTCCACTGCTTTGGTTCCACTGAATCTTTCAACCAAAATTTTGTTTTTAGTTTAATATACAGAGACAACTGAAAGTGTGCTATTCATAAGTTGATTCTCCAAAGAAGTGTTAAAGACAACATGGAATTAAAAAATGGACTGTATTTAATTTCTTAAACAAATAGTTCACCTAAAAATGACAATTTGTTAAATTTACTCACCCTCAGGCCATCCAAGGTTTGTTTTCATCAAAACACATTTGGAGAAATTTAGCATCACTTGCTCACCAATGGATCCTCTGCAGTGAATGGGTGCCGTCAGAATGAGAGTCCAAACAGCTGATAAAAACATCACAATAATCCACATGACTTCTGCAAGTGAACGTTGCTTTATTGTGCCATCCGTTGCTTTATTGTGCCATCCCAAAGAGGCACAAAATCCCTTTCACAGAGTTTTAAATTAAATGTTCCCTCCTGGTGGAATGACCTGCCCTACTCAATACGAGCAGCTGAGTCCTTAGCCATCTTCAAGAATCGGCTAAAAACACATCTCTTCCATCTTTATTTGACCCTCTAACTCTAGCACTCTCTATTGTAATTCTGTTCTTAAAAAAAAAACAAACAAAAAAAACAAAAAACAAACTTGCACTCTAGTCATTTACTGCTTGTTTTCTTAAAAAAAAAAACAACAAAAGAAACTAACTAGCTTTTCTAATCTTTTTGTATTCTGTCTGTTTTCTTTTTATTTATTATACAATTAACAAAAGCAAAAAGGCCTCTAACACTAGCTTGCTCTTCTTTTTCTATTCTATCTGTTTTCTTTTTATTTATTACATAATTAAAAAACAAACAAACAAACAAAAAAAAAAACCTTGCTACGTGTACTGTTTTAAGCAAACTGAGACTTGTTATAGCACTTGCATATCATTGCTCTTTTGTTGATTTTGATTGCTTCCATTGTCCTCATTTGTAAGTCGCTTTGGATAAAAGCGTCTGCTAAATAACTAAATGAAAATGTAATGTAAATGTTTCCGGCCCTACTTTTTTTTGAGCAGAATATCCTGTTTTACTCTTACACAATTCATCAATTTTCATCCAAATCTCTGAGCTTGTTTTTCATGGACCGTTTATTATATGAAAACCACATTGTAATCTATTGCAAAACAATAAAAATAAGCTCAAGTTATAATGGGCGATGGAATGTGATTGCAATATTTGATATACCCCACTGGGTTTGCTTGTCTGTTAATCCACACACACACACACACACACACACACACACACACGGGCAACTGTAACTGCTTTAACTTTATCGCAGTGCTGAGTAATTGGCCATTGTAGAGATGGAGGGTGAGATAACACTGTGACACTTCAGGCTCTGGGGAACTTTGATAAAATAAACAACCCTTTTTCCTCTTCAGTGGCGGGTGACCCAGGAGAGAGAGAGAACGACAGAGGAAGGGAGGGATGGTGGTCCGGCTGTATGGATGGGCGGAAAACTGGATGGGTAAAGAGAATGAAAAGACTGCGGAGCAGAAAGAAAAACAGAGCTAAAGAAAAACAAACCCTGACATCATGGAGCAACTTGGAAACTGAATGTAGGTCAAACCCAACCTGGTCTTAATGTTACACATAAGACACTTTTCTAGGCAGATAATCAGATCAGATGGCTAAGGCATAAATATATATTTAACAGAAATCTGATCAAAACACCAAACAGTGTGCTTTCAACACTATTCTTGTTTTAAATGGATAGTCCACCCACAATCTGTCACCATTTACGATGAGCTCAAGTTGTGCCAAACCTGTAGAGTTTCTTTCTTCTCCTGAGCACAAAAGAAGATATTTTGAAGAATGCTGGTAACCAAGCAGTTTCTGGTCCCCATTGACTTTCATAGTATATTTTATAAGAAAGAAACACATACAGGTTTGGAACAATTTGAAGGTAAGTAAATGATGACAGAATTTTCATTTTTGACTGAACTATCCCTTTAATTTCTCTAGTTTGGCCTCTCCATCAAGACGAATGAGCACTGAAACATCCAGCATTTCAGGCAGTATGTGAAAAACGACCGACTCACGCTTATGAATGTCAATTCAGAGATTTTTTTTTTTCGCTGGCTCTCTGAAGGTTACCCTGACACACATCCATTGTAAATGTCAACATGCAAATCCGCAGACTCAAACACATGAGATTAACACCACGAGGCAACGATATGAGGTGGCTGTGTATCAGAGAATCATCCTGTGAGATCACCGCCATATTGTTTTACTTTAGAAAAGCAGGAACACATGTAATGATGCTTACAGTATAAACCGCTGATTACACAAGGGCTTGAATAAAGGAGCTGCCCACACAAACAATGTGCCCCTAGCGGGTCAACATCATTTACACAGAGGTATGGAAATGAAACTATGTTGACATATAAGACTCCTCGGGAAGATTTTATGTGAAAGGTTGATTAATTCTGGAGCGTCACGTATGCGTGGCTGTCAGTGCCTGATGGCCGTGGGTGGCTGAGCTGCAGAGAAAAGGATTCAGATCATTAGCGAAACCACAGGTCATTTACTGAGCCCACAGTGTGATCTCTATGACACTATTCTTCAATGTTAAAACACTGTATCCACAGCTTGTGTCTCCATGGGCTTCAAATAGCCCAGATGTGGAGGGCCTGGAGAGATGCAGCTTAGGGGGTACAACGCATTAGTGTCTGCAAGAGCCATTTGCCAAAGAGTGCATGTGTTTTCTGGAAATGCTGTGATATTTCATTTGGATGACAGAACCTTTGATATTTAGTTTGGCCATTTTAAACTATTTTAGATCATAATGTAGACAACATTTGTGGTTTTAAATAAGTAAAGTCGCATATTCATGGATATGGTAATGCCAAACAGTTTTGGTTCCCATTGACTTCCATTGTAGTTTTTGTCCATAGAAAAACCAGTTAACTAAAGGAAATCAATAGGAACTGAAACTGTTTGGTTACCAACATTGTTCCACAGAAGAAAGGAAGTTATATAGGTTTGTATCGTCATAAGTGTGAGTCATGGGTATCCTTAGCTGACGTGGAGCCTGGGAGTGAGTACTTAGTGACAGAATTTTCATTTTTGAGTGAACTATCCCTGCAAACCTTCTCATGTTATTTTGTATTCTTTAGATTTTAGACATTAAATTATTGACATTGTTTCCTAACAAACAAAAAATAAATAAATAAATAAAAATAAATAAATAAATAAAGGAAATAAAAAAAAATAATAACAATAATACTAATACTAATAAATAAATAAAACACATAAAATAAAAATATTACAATTAAAATGATGAATCATCCCATATGGTTGTTTGAGCATTTGAATATTTTGCGATGTTTCTTTTAGTGTTTGATTTAGCATTTAAGTATTGAATTATAGTTTTAATTATGACACGGTCATACTGGATAAATAATGACAATGAAATGTCAAGCAGAAATTATATTTCATTTTTGTTACAGTTTGTGTGTTTGATTTAACATTTTATCTATCTATCTATCTATCTATCTATCTATCTATCTATCTGTCTGTCTATCAGATGATAGAAATGAACATTGCTTGTTTAAACCCATAATCGCCACTTGCTATTTGTAACCCCCACACATTTTGTTCTTTAAAAAACATTTTGTTTATTTATTTATTTTAAATTTCCTCTGCATGATTTCCCCAGGAAATTACTTATTTAGTAAATCTTTAGTATATTTGTATTAGTCTATCTTCATATTCTATTCATATATCTTCTGACGAGTGGTGTGATTTGTAGTGATTTAATAGCAGTGGGACCTATTTTCAAAAGGAGCGCACTGGCCCTTTAAGAGCTGAGAAACTGCGCTTGACGTCCAGCGGACTCTTGCTTTGCCAGCAGCAGTCAGTCACACACACACACGGACTCAAGTCATCTCTGAACCGCAGAGATTCTCCTTCAGTCGCTTCGTGTATTTACAGCCGCCGCTGCGAACAAAACGACTAGAACAGAATGGGCACGAACTGCTCTTCTCGAATCACAGCCGTTTGGAGATAAGAGGACGGAAACGCGAGTAAAACAGACGGAGGAGAAAGAAAAACAGACGAGGAGCGCGAGAAGGCCGAACCCATCGAGGGAGCGCGAGAGCAGCCTAGTTTCTCACGCGACAGGCGCGCGGCGCTCAAGGGGATTTGCGGCTCAAACCAAGGAGGACGAAAACACGCCCGTAGCAAACCGTACATGTGGATTATTCGCGGAAATTTCTTAATTTCTTTCTCCTCAGAAACTAAATAAACGTCCGGTGGCGATAGACCGTCACCTTCCGCGGAGAGGTAAGTTACTACAAGACGTTTTTACCACGAGTCTGTCAGCCGTTTATCGGTTTTAGGGGTGCCGAGACTTCTTAGAGCCGTTGTCGGAGTCACGGGGTTTGTTTGTGGCTAACGGCCATTATTCCCTCACTGAACCTCTGCTACATTGAATGAGCGTCTCCGAGCAAGGCGGAAATCCACCGCTCCGTGAAGACTGGCCGGCTAAGTTAGCATAGCTAGCGGTGTTTGTGATTTAACGTTAGACGGAATGCCGTTAAATTATGCCCGGCACGTTAAGTTATGTATTCGGTTAGCTTTCTAGCATTATAAACAATGTTTTGCAAAGCACACTGTCTTCCGTTGAGCATTTTTTGGGGGTCGGCTGTTGAGCTAGCTGAGTTAGCTCGGTTTATGTGTTGTTATATTGTTTTGAGTGCTTGTTGGCTAACGTTAGTTCTGTAGTAACGCTGCCGGGTGCAAGCAAAGGATGAGACGTATAGTTTCAGTCCGTTTTGGTTGTGGTTCTTGGGCGTTAATCAGATTATTTAGAATTTCCTAGTCAACATCTCATTATTAAACGTTTCCATATGAGGGAATCTTTACTCGTGCTGCAACATGGTCTTGGTTTAGAAAGAAAAGAGCTGCATAATGATGCCACTCAAGGAGCTCTGATCAAAATCGTTTTGTCAGTTGGCTGTTTTTGTAGTACTAGTAAAGTAAAATAATTGCAGGTAGACTGACACAGAACTTTTAGGAAAATAAATAAAATAATAATAACAATAAATAAAAATGAATAATAAATAATAATCATATATATACATTTACACACACATATATACACACACACACACACACATATATATCTATATATATATATATATATATATATAAAGTGCTGTCAAACGATAAATAATGTGTGCATGTATATATTTATGAAAATGTTGTTTATATATTAAATATATATATATACATAAAATAAATATTTAAATTTAATATTATAAATTTATACATGTAAATAATTTCAAAATATATACTGTATGTGTGTGAATTTATATATGCATAATAAATTACACAGTACACACATGAAAACAAACTTATTTTGGACGCGACAGCACTAATACACACACACACACACACACACACACACACACACACATACATGCATACATACATACATACATATATATATATATATATACACACATATATACATACACCATTTGCCTCTTGGAAAACTGCCAATGTTACTTTTAGATAATGTAAAAGTGGGTGTCAGAGTTTAAATATTTTTCTCAGAAATTGGGACCACTCACTCACTGTCCCTCCCCCCAGCCTCTCAAATGCGGATGCCCCCAGTATATAGTACTTAAGTATTTAAGTATACAGTATTTAAGGGTTAAAGACCAACAGTGTATGGGAATAGCTTTCACAGACTTCAACAGTGGTTTGTGAGCCCATATTTAGTGCTAGAGCTCAAGCAGTGATGTACTGAAACACAATTGTTCATGAAACACAAATCCCTACACTGCCTCACTGTTCCATTGTTTTTATGTGAATCAGAGACTCTAGTTTCCTTCATTGTACTGTAAATGTCACTAGGAAAGCGTTGAAGTCTTGCATAAACACGACGGGTAACAATTTGTGGGCCTCCCGCCCCCTTCACAAAGCTCTCTAACACCTTCATAGCTTGCTGATGATGAGGCTGGAACTACACTCCATCTCGGATGTTGTTATTAAGGGTCAATAAATCATAGTGGATACCAAATGCTTGTCAACAGCTGTTGATTTGCACATGAAAGGCAGTGGAATGTGAAAAATGGAGGCCACACAGCTTAAGTGTATTAGTGTAATTGGACATGGGCCAGCAGAGGGTCTTTTTTCTCTTGAGCAGCATTCTTTCCCACTGTACATTAGAAGAGAACAAAGCACAGTGTCATAAGTGGACCAGCGAGATGCCTGAACCCAAAACAGAACTGGCCTCAGACAACCTCTTTGCTCCGCAGGGCTGCCAGGACTCATGGCCAGAAAACAACAGATTTGTTTTGGACTCACATCAACTTCAGTTCCACCCCTCTGTGTTGTGTATTGAGTAATGATATTCTTTCTCGCTCTCCTCACTGCTCCATGCAGATTGTTGATAAGCACTGAAAAGAAATGAGTTTGCCTTTTAAGCATTGTCTGCTGAAATGTGGAGTTAGTTTACCACTTTATCTCTGTCTGTTTTCAAAATGCTTTGCACAGAGTTTAATTCACAGTGCACAGCAGTTTTGCAGCTGCAAGCTTTATTACAGCCGGCCTTTTCGTTAATTCATGTCAGATGCCTTGTTTCTTCTTATATGAACTACAGAACATGCTCGAGTACTATTCAGGGACAAGATAAGCAGTTGATAGCTTACAAAGTGTTTGTCCTTGACCGTTCTTCATTTTGATAAATGAGCAGCTATAGTGGAACAGTGAAGGAAATTAACTGTATGCAAAATGCTTTCTGTGTAAGCAGACTTCTTGGCTTGTCATCATGCTGTCAGTCTTTGAATCGATTGTGGTGGACTGCTTTGCTGAGTTGGCTGTGTTGCATTGGTTGGGTTTTGCCCCTGCTGCAGTGCTGCCTCTATAAGGCTCCAGAAGAACTGCTCCTCCTGCAATCACGGTGTATTGAAAAATATTGTTATTTCATAATTGGAAGTGCAATTTGTTTTGTACTATTATAGATGTTAATTGCCATCGGCCTTGTTCATATAGACAGTATTTATATATTTTTCATGTTTATATATTAAACCTTATTCAAAAATTTAAGGTTAATAAGATTTTTAAAATGTCTTAGAATAAAGTTTCTTATGCTCTCCAAGGCTGCATTTATTTGATCAAAAATATATTAAACAAGTAATGCTGTAATATATATATATTTTTTTTTACAATGTAAAACAACTCTTGAGTATGTTTTAAAATGTAATTTATTCCTGTGATGGCAAAGCTGAATTTTCAGCAGACGTTACTCCAGTCTTCAGTGTCACAATCATTCTAATGTGATGATTTGCTGCTCAAGAAACATTTTGTATTGTCAATGTTAAAAACAGTTGTACTGCTTAATATTTTTGTGGAAACCATGGTACTTTTCCTGGAGTCTTTGAGGAATCGAAAGTTCAAAAGAATAGCATTTGTATGAAATCGAAGTTGTTTGTATAACATTACAAGTGACTTTACTGTCACTTTTGATCAATTTAATGCATCTTTGCTGAACAAAAGTTTTAATTAAAAGAATAATAATTTATGTATTAATTACATTAATCTGCTCTTTCTGCTTTTCACCTCCTTTAAATGCAGTATTTTTGGATGGCTTAGACCAGTGGTTTTCAAACTGGTCCCGCAAGCACCCCTAGCACCTCACATTTTGTATGTCTCCCTATATCTGACACACCCATTTAAGGTCTTGCAGTCTCTATTGAATCAGGTGTGATAGATGAGGGTGACACAGAAAATGCGCAGTTCTGGGGGTGCTCGCAGGACCGGTTTGAAAACCACTGGCTTAGACTAACAAATCACACGTTACACATTATAGTTAATTAGCATCAGTTTGCAAAGAGCACTTCATTATTACCATGTTTTACTTGTTTTTTTTTTTTTTTTTTTTTTTTAACCCACTTTTATGGAGTATTTTTACAGGCCTTTTGGATCGGTGAATATCCCTGTTAGAAATTGGGCTATGAGCTTTCCCCTTTAACCCACTGTTGTGTTCAGATCTCTTGCTTGCTATCAGCAGCAGTTGTGCCATATCAGACGCAGTTAGATAAGGCCAGATTGCTGGAGTTTCCCCAGTGGTGGAGTGATATCAGCATGACATAACCACTAGCGTTATATGTGTGATGTTGACACTGGTGTGTTTGTTAGCTCAGTGAGGCAGTAATACCCCATATCTGCTGTTGATGGCACCACATCTGGAGAGAAGTTTATGCTGGTCAGTCATATATATATATATATATATGTGTGTATATATGTAGGGCAAAAATATTTTTCGATTTAGAATTTTGACAGATTAAGAGAGAAATGTGTTATGCTATGTAGCTATAGAAGTAAAAAGCTTATGGTTTAAGTGAATGAGTGTTAGAGGCTAAAATGGACAAGCTATGTGACAATGCTATGTGTAATGGACTACACAGTGTAATGGACTACACAATAACAATAATAGAACTGTGTCAAGTTTCTTTTATACAAAATGCACTATTGCAAAATGTTACATTAATCCTGATTCTGTCAGAATTGAGCCTGACTGATCCCATTAGTTAAGGCAGAGTTTTGGACTAACTCCCATGGCATCTGTCCTGCACTAGTGGTGGTCAGTGTGTGTGTTCTGAGTGTTGTAAACATGTGCCCATGGCCAAGTGTTTGATTGCTAAAAAAGGCCAGAGTAAATAGGCTGCAAATACCATTTAGACTATTAGACTAATGGCCACATGCTGAAGATCAGGGAGCCTTTGTTTTTACTTCAAGAGATGTATATGTAAGTGTCCTTGTTAGTGGGTGGTGTTTTGAACCATTTGAATGCATTATAAGAAGGTCATTTGAACTTTAAGTGTCTGGTGGACTGTGGAGTGCAGAACACAGCACCCTTCTGGGTGCTTTAGAAAAAGTCCTTGATCTGACATCAATTTTGTGTATGGTCAAAATTGAGTACCAGTGCTTAATGCCCTGTTAACGTTTACTAAATGCACTGTCTGGAGGTTCTGACTGTCAACCCCTCCCCACAGCCCTTTACAGGGATTGGGCAAACGGCCACTACTCGCCTCTCCTCTACTCTGACGCCTCCCGTTTTATCTTTACAATCAGTTCCTCTTTCTTTGTTACACAATAGTGACTTACACAGAACCACAGCTTAAAATAACACCAAAGTATTTTAGACTTTTTTCACTGCTTATGACACGCAAACATCTGCACCAGCAAATGTATGCATACTTATTCTGTCGATTTGAGAATTTTGTTCAAGCCCTGTCGGCAGGCTTACCCTGTTTGATTTGACTATAGAAGGTGGTTATCGCATGAATCCATCATATTCACATCAGCGGCATTTTGCAAGTATTTCCTGCTAAGCAAAATAGAACTATTACAACTTCCTTTTTGCCTACTGCTTTATTTGCTTTTGATGTGATTATGCATAGTGCACACTCTTAGTATACATATCCTTTCCTTCTTAGTATACATTCTTAATCAGTCAAAGCAGATTCCCTAAGGAAGTAGGGCTGTCAAATTGGCTGAAAAAATACATTCAAATTTTGTACTAATATTATCTATATTCGAATTTAAAAGGCATAATTTCTGTTAGGGGGAAAAAAAGCTTTTGGCTTCTCTACTGAGGCCACAAGAGGGCGCATCGAGCAAAATATTACTAATGCACGTTTCTTCAAAGTAGGGCTGCAACAACTAATCGATAAAATCGATTATTATCGATAATGCAAATCATCGACAACGATTCTCGTTATCGATTAGTCGGGTCTGCCCACAGTGCACGTCCAACTTCAGCCGGTCGCATCAAATTTCAGCACTGAATAACGTATCTCTATGGCCAAAATGCATCTAAAAATAATGGAGGAAACAGAATGAGATGCTGCGGGAGAAGTTTGTGATCCAAGCTGGACAAAACATGAGAATTCTTTATTTTAAGCTTTAAGCTAATGCATTAGCGACGTTCAGTTTACGGTCATATCCTTACCTGTAAATGTCACAAATTCACGTGAGCTTTTCCATTTTTGCATAAAGTTCCGTCCTGACAGTCTGTGTTAAGTTTAAATCTTTACTGAATGAACGCGAGCGCGGCGGACGCGTGAACACGCGTCATAGAGGGATTAATATTCAGCGTAAAAACATTCATTGTGCTGAAATATGTTGAACGTTAAATTAAGGTTTAAAAGTCAACATGTAGTGCACGTATTTTATGAGAGTAGGAACTGTAAAGGGATAACCGTGTATAGTTGTTTGAATATAAATATCAGACGCTTCATAGCCGCCTTTTACAGGATAAAGAAATTACAGTAAACGTGACTATGATCAAAAAGTGAACACATGTTCCTGCAGAACATTACTCTTACCTGTTGGTTAACACTGAGTTTGTGTTTTTATTCGTCTTTATTATCTTTATTATTATCTTAATTTTTGATGAAGAGATTTAAACTATAGGCCTATATACAGTGCTTAACAAATTTATTAAAACATATGTATTTAAGGTTTATAACAAATAATGTAAGCTTTGTGCCACTGCTGCTCTAAACTAACAATATTGGTGTTTACTAAAATAATTTTTTAGCTATCTGTATTGTTTAGTCCTCCAATATGCGTACGCTCTTTAGTAACAGTAGGCTATTTCTAATGCTATAATATAATTATTGCTGTTATCTATGAAAGAATGAAAGATATATAAAAGATTTTTTCAGATACGGAATTACAGTCAAAAAGTAGCTAAACAATGCCAGCAAGAATGCATGCTGTTATGAAAGGCAGGAAGACATTTTTTATTATGTGAATAAATACTATTTAGTTGTTTCAGTTTGTTATTTGCCCAGTAAATGACAATAACATTTTTAGATTTAAACAATTCTTTGACAGATTCCTAAAATATTTGTGTTTTCTCTTTATGACAGGTGGTCTAGTAAATTGTTAAGCACTGTATGTTTTCATAGCATTCAGATGGCACGTTTGTTTGAAGGACATTGGGCAGAATTTGGAAGTGTTTTTTTGTCAATTAAAAAAAAAAAAAAGAGAGAATTTTAGCTTTTTTTTTAATCCGATTAATCGATTAATCGATTAATCGATTAATCGGGGGGGGGGGGGGGGGAATTAACTAATAATGCAACTAACTAATAATCGTTAGTTGCAGCCCTACTTCAAAGCAATAAAATGACATGACTATCTTTGAAAAAAGTGCATAATGTTTAAATTAATGTTTCTAAACCACATATAGTTAATTACGTTGCTTAAACAATTAGAAACAAAACAGCATTATGTATGTATGTATAGTTTAATACTAAGGACCGAAAACGAAAGAGCACTTTTTTCATTTAAAAACATGAGATGCAGTGGGATGCAGAAAAGCCGAAAAAAGACAAGACATGTTCTTTAAAAGTTGAACTTACATTAATTTTACATGGCTTTCGAAACATGCGGCTCACTTGTGCGAGACGCGAGTGCAGCGGTGATAGATGTCCCTTGAGAACAGTGGTTCTCGAACTTTTTACAGCGGCGTACCCCCTGGGGCATTTAAGATTCTTCTGCGTACCCCCCAGGGCTCGACAGTGTGAGCATTCATTCGCATTTGCGACTAAAAATAGACGCGTGCGAACTGGAAAATGCATTTAGGAGCATGAGTGCGAATACAATTTCTTAAACAGCCTAACTTACACAGTAGCCTATAAACAAACTTCTTAATTTCTTCAATTTAATTAGGGAAAAATAGCGATACAGCCTCATATGATTATTGACCTTTAAAAAGGCAACGATTTAATTTCAATGAGCACATATGAGAAGACAGGCGGAATGAGTGAAGGAGACGCGCTGAATGAAAATGCACATTCGGCACTAGAGGTAGAAATGCAGCCATTACCCCGGTAACCCTATATATGTAACCGTCGTTCTCCTGAGCGCAGTCAGTCAGCACACAATGAACCGTTGAAGTTTAAACCGGCACTCGCGCACTTTGTAATTACTCTAGCTAGAGGCGCGCGACTGAAATGCGCAGCTGACGGGACAAAACTGATCAACGCATAGATAAGTTAGCCGTTGTTTGCCGTTTGTCAAAGATCATTTTATGCATCTGTTTGGAGGGACGAGTTATACGAATAGCCTTTTAGAATCTAAATGAAACACTGAAATTCGATATGAGCATGTTGCTCCTCAATAAAAGAGCTGCACGGCATCTTATAGACAAAGCAGGGTTGCACTACTTTCCTAACTGTAAATGTTTCAAACAGTCATTTAGATATGTCGCTTTTAGTCTTCACTATAGCACCAAATAATTAATGCTTAAAGACTTATTTATTTTCAAAATTAAACTTTTTTTTTTTTTTTTTTTTTCTTTTTCTTTTAATCTAACCTAAAACATGGCCTATCTATATTGACTGATTCATTATTATTGTTCGGTAACACTTAGTTAACTACATTAGTTAACATGAAATAACAATGACTGCGTTTATTAATCTTAATGTTATTTCAACTTTTAATAATACATTATAAAATCAAAAGTTGTCTCTGCTAATATTATTCAATGGAGCTAACATTAACAATAAATTGTTGTATTTTTATTAATCAATGTTAACAGAGTATTAGCTACTGCAACAATTAGCTAATGCACATTGTTGATGTTAACCTGCTTTAACTAATGTTAATGGGACCTTATTGTAAAGTGTTACCTATTGTTCTTTCGTTCATTTGAACAATCTTTTGCACTCTAATCTTGAAACACTTGTTTACTTTATATTTTTGTATACTTTTTAAATAGTCTTTCTTTAGTAAAAGATCTTTAAAGTTTAACCTGTTAAGAGGACAACACTTTTTTTACTTACTAAATTAGCCTATATATTGTGATAAAACCATATACCGTGACAAAAGCTTCAACGACTATTGTGAAAATTTTATATCGTCACATACCTAATGTAAATAAAATTTAATAGGACTATAAATAATTACATAATTAGCCTATTAAATAGAGTCTGAAGCAAAATTATTTAAAAACCTTGTGTACTTGTAAAACCTGTGCTTGTAAATGTCTTTATTCCCTTATTAAACTAAAACACATAATTTGAAAAATTTGCATTGTGCCCCTAAATTTTTTTAATGCGCTCCTAAATTTTTCAACTTAGGAGCACGTGCTCCTTGGGAAAAAGGTAAGCGTCAAGACCTGCCCCCTCTCTTACATTTACATTTAGTCATTTAGCAGACACTTTTATCCGAAGCCACTTACAAAGTAGAGACAATCAGATCAACGAGAGAGCAACAATATACAAGTGCTGTGACAAGTCTCAGTTAGTCTAGCCCAGTGCACATAACAAGGATTTTTTTTTTTGCTAAATAAATTAGACCAAAATGAATAGAATAGGTAAGTGCTAGTATTAATTGGTTAGGTGATGGCGAAAAAGATGTGTATTTAGATGTTTTTTGAAAATGGCTAAAGACTCAGCTGGTCAGATTGAGATAGGCAGGTCGTTCCACCAGCTGGGGACAGTCCAGGAAAAGGTCCGTGAGAGTGATTTTGTACCTCTTTGGGATGGCACCACAAGGCGTCGTTCACTAGCAGAACGTAAGCTTCTGGAGGGCGTGTAGGTCTGAACTAGCGAGTTTAGGTATATTGGTGCAGCGCCAGTGGTTGTCTTGTAGGCAAGCATCAGTACCTTGAATTTGATGCGAGCGGATATTGGCAACCAGTGCAAGCTGGCTCGTTGAAGACCACTCTGGCTGCTGCATTCTGGATCAGTTGCAGAGGTTTGATAGAACATGCGGGAAGGCCTGCCAAGAGAGCATTACAGTAGTCCAGTCTGGAGAGAGCTTGGACAAGGAGTTGTGCGGTCTGCTCTGTTAGGAACGGTCTAATCTTCCTGATTTTGTATAAGGCAAACCTGCATGATCGGCAGGGCTCGCAAAATTGCTAGCCCGACGTCCCGGGGCTATTGTGTTTTCCAGTCGGGCTACCAAAATGTATGACTGCCCTGCCCGACGGGCTACCTTAAATACAGGGCTCCCACGGGTCCTTAAAACTCTTCAATTTAGTTGTATTAAACTTAAGGCCACAAAAAGTTTTAAATATGTTAAATGGTATAAGAAATGTCTTAACTATAATTTCAAAAGGTCTTACAGTTGGGGACGGAAAGACAAGAATGGCAATACAGCTGGATTAAACTTCAAAAGGCAATGATGCAATTGAATAAATATGAGCGCTGCCTGTTTCAAGTCAAAACGTGGCGCAGATGTCTTTATGTGAATGTCTCTGAAGGGAACCAACTGTCCTCAGAAATGTGTCGTTGGCATTTTTATTTCATCTTACCTATAATGCCCGATAAAGCAGCGTTTAAGAGCGCAGATGGTGCTGTTTTGTGTCCAGCCGCTAACAGAGTTTCTCTGAGGGAAACCGCTATATTAAGCCGCTCCTAAAGCGCCACCTTGTGGCAGAGAATGAATTTGCATTTCCAATAAGCCTTTCTTGCTGTTTATGGTCAGCTCAATGCAAATATCGACCCATGTTTTTACGCAGCAAAAACATGAGAAAGAAGTTAATGTGCCTTCTAAAAATCTAAACAATCAAGACAGTAATATTTATTCATTTCAAATTAATATAGTGATTTATATGCTTGATTTATCCCTTTTCATAAAAATAGTCTAAAGCCTGAAATGCTGTTGTAGAAGATTTTTATTTTTGTGAAAACCTGTATCTGAACTGTAAATCATGTCATTTTATGGCTTAATACTGTATGTTACCATAGACATTGTCCAACCCCGCTCATACTGTTCATTTTGCTTGTACAGCTCTTAAAATGGGTCAAATTTTTTTTTTAAATTCTGCAGATACCCTGTAAATAGTGAAATAAAATTCCTTCTTTCATATTTGTTGATATTTGTGTATTGAAAATATTTTTGATTGACATTTGAAGAGTTCAGATGCAAAAGCCTCAAAGTGCCACTTGAAATTTTCTTCTAAAATTAGAAGTTTTCTCAGGCCCATATGTTTATGTTCAGTTATTTCACTTTAATGGCATATAAAAGAACCTATTCATTGCCATTAAAGAGAAATTACTAAACCTACACATGAGTCTGATAAAAATGCTCATTTTAGAAGAAAATTTCAAATGGCACTTAGAGGCTTTTGCATCTTTTTTTTTTTTGGGGGGCTAGTTAAATTAATTTTCGGGCTACCAAAATCTGAAGAGTACATGCCCAAAGGGCTACCAGGGATTTTGAAATTTTGCAAGCCCTGATCGGGCTTAGACCGCAGTCCACTTAGACCGCAGTCACAACTTTTCTATTAAAGGACAATATTTGCCCACATAAATTGATTTACAGGTGCATTTTTTTTTTTTTTTACCTTTTATAGAGGCAAAGATTTTCTATCCTTATTAATTGTATGTCATGTTTTATGTCATATTCTTAACATTCCATTAAGTGTATTATTAATATAATAAAGCAATAAATGATAGCAAATCAAAGTGATACTTGTAGATTTAAAAACAAAACTGCCAATAAGTGGCGGCAAGTCACTGTCTTAATGAGCCAGGCATTGCGTCATTCATTTGTTTATTCAGTAATGACGCAAACAGTAACGATGCTGTAGTTATGAATGGGTTATTAATAACGGACTCTCCAAATCGTTCAAAGCTGCAGATTTGTTCACTAACGAAACACCGCTGTATGTTGCTTGGAGATGCACACCAGATGATACAGATTTTGTTGGAACTATTATTATTTCGTTGCAAAAGATAACAAACATGACAATATTCTGTTTAAAATGTAGGCTACATTCAAAATGTAAAATGTTCACTTAATATTACGTTTTTTTGTTGAACTGTTGTAAAAATGTCACATTTGCCATCGTTTGGATATTCAGGGAAATTTGCATTCTTGCTCGTATTTTAAACATGAAAGTAATAACTCGCGCAGGGTATGTAAAATTCTATCGAAGAGTTTAAATCGATCTCAGTGTACAATCCTTGTCAATATTTGTTCTTCATGCTATTAAGTGAATCTCTACCTTAAAGATACATTGAACAGCAGCGCGATTGCTAAAGCAGCATATTCAGCTGCATCCTATCACATGCACGCTGCTTGTGTGGATGTAGTCAGTTTTGACCGCAAAAGATGAGGTAAGCTGATTGGATATCATGTATTTAACCGTTTACGGCACTCCCATTTTTCTGTCTTTACATTAGAAGTGGCATTTTACTTGTCAGAAATGCATGTTCGGTTTTAATGTTAGCCTACTTTAAGTCGGGGTAGAATTAAATAAATGCCAAAACTCAGAATTTTGTTCGCGTACCCCAGTTTGAGAACCACTGCTCTAGAAAATGTGATAAATATGCGTTCTGTGTGAACGGCTTGGTTTCAGTTTGATGTAAACTTCTCTGTATTGATGTTCTCTTTTTCCGCAGTATTTTCAATGAGCAGTGCCACATCCAGTGGGTTCAACTGGATAAGCTAAAAAAAGCATTAAAATGACAATGACACCTACTAGGGCTGCACAATTAATCGAATACGATTGTCATGCACATTTCGTCAGTAAAGCTGGTTCTGTGATTAGTAGTAAATCTCCATCACCTGTTTTCAGATGGAGCAGCATTTACTACACAGAGCTGTAGTTCTCTGACTTGCTACGCAAAAAAATCGCAGACGATATAATCGTACGATTATGAAATCGTTCACGATAATGACAGCTGTTTGCGTAGCTTCTCGTTAAACTACGGCTCTTTGTAGTAAATGTTGCTCCATCTGAAAGCACGTGAAAATACCACATTTAATAACATGTTTTTACTCCAAACTAACTTCATAACGTCAGCCGAGTGTTTGAAATAAATCCTTCTGTGAGATGATGTGGCTTCTTACACAGAATAAGGCACGCAACATTTCATAGTATTCTAAGCAGTGATAAAGGCTATGTCCATAAGCATTATAGATATACTTTATTATAATGAAAATTATAATAATAAGAGCTCAGATAAACCATATATTGCCGCAGTCGTGGGTTTATTAGTCATATTGAATCAATGAAATCTTCTGTTTATGCAGCTGCAGCGATAGGCATTTCCTGGATTTCTTCTGCAGGGCGTATTTGGAGTTTCCGCGCGAGAGTGCCTTCTGGCCTTCAGATGGAGATTTACAGCACATCACAGAACCGTGCTTCACTGAAAGATATGCATGACAATAGCAGCTTCTGTCTAATCGCAATTTCGATTTCATTTCGATTTATCGTGCAGCCCTAACACCTACATCGTCATCGCATCTTGTGTGCCACTTATAAGGCTGCCTGACGCACACCTAAAATCTGAATGCAAAGTTTTTGCATTCGAATATGGATTTTTATTTTAAATTCGATGAATATTCAAATTTTTTTATTGACAGCCCTATAAGGAAGTGAGCATACATAGTGCAGCTGTAATGTATTGATGCATTAAACTAGCTGGATGTCACTCCTGTTTGGGTGCGCACTCAGCGTTTGTGCTCTTTGTAAGAGTTCTGAAGTTGTCAGCAGTGGTGTCAAGTGCTCTTGCAGTAGTGGCGGTCTGTGGAGAAAGTCAGTGTCTGTCTGCACAGCCACATCAATAGCAGCTGCTACCTCTCTGACATTTTTAGTAATCTGGAGAGCAGCCAGCGAGAGGGACTAAAAATGTAGGTGTGCATGTCTGTATGCGTTCATGTGACACTAGGTGTCAATTACAGTATGTATTCAGATAGTGATTGTGGTATGGAGTGCTGAGGAATAAACTGTTTTGAGTGATATAAAGTATTTGTGTGTTCTGCTGAGCCCCGTGAGCCCTGTGCGTTCTTGGCATTGAATAAGTCGATTGCAGGCATAGTATGAATGCAGGCTCTGCCTATTGAGGAACAACAACTGAATTGTTAGTTTAACTAATAGTAAAATTGAAGGTTCTGCTGAAAATATCTGGCTTGTGATGTCACATTATGTTAGAGATCAGTCCTGTACTAAAGGCCGTTATCAGTTACCTAACGTTAGTAGTTCCACAGGATATTTTTGTTCATTTTTGGATTGTTGGAAAAACTGGGCTTGCTCAAATAAAGCCCTTGAATATATAAAGTATAATCCAAACAGGTTTGTAGAGGAAAAGTTGTTTTAGTTTGAGATGTTTACTAATTTAATTGAGATGTATACTAATTTTGTATACAGTCTGTTTTCTTCATTAGTAAAATGCAATTTTATAGGAGGAGTTGAATCGTATATATATATATATATATATATATATATATATATATATATATATATATATATATATATATATATATATATATATATATATATATATATATATATATATATATATGTGTATATGTGTGTGTATATATAGCAAAAATGCTCCTCTTTATAGTTATTTTTCTAGCTGACTGATGAGCTTATGGGCACTGAGTGGTTATTCTGAGGTAAATGTATTATTACCTTGCAGTGTTTACAAGCTTTACACGTTTTCCGCAGTTTGACACTGAATGAGCTTTTACATGAGACATTTCAGTAAGTTGTACTGTAGGCTCTCTTATAAAATAGCCTACCTTTTGATGTTAATTCATGTTCATTTCGTACTACAGTAGTAAACAGAAAGATACAATGGGTTCACTGCTGCTTGAACTGAGGCGCTAAAGCGATCGCTCCTGCCGCATTAAAGAGCGCCAAAACCGTATTGTTTGAATTTCGTTATGAATTTGGCATAATTTTAAAGCTGATACTTTGTTTATTAAAAGGTAACAAAGCACAAAGCTTTTTACGATGTACTGGAGGGCAAGTGCGCTACAAATAATACGAAGTTCACGCATTAACAGAACACAGCATATATAAGATCTTGATAAGAAGCCATATTACTAATATTAGTAATGATTAGGGCTGCAACTAATGATTATTTTGATAATCGATTATCCCAATTAATCGGATAAAAAAAGCTAAATTTTCTTCTCTTTTTATTTTATTGACAAAAACATTTCCACATTCTGCCCAATGTCCTTCAAACAGATGTGCCAACTGAATGCTATGAAAACATACAGTGCTTAACAATTTATTAGACCACCTGTCATAATAAAGAGAAAACACAAATATTTTAGGAATCTGTCAAAGAATTGTTTAAATCTAAAAATTTTATTGTCATTTTATTGGGCAAATAACAAACTGAAACAACTAAATATTTATTCACATAAAAAAAAAAAAATAGCCTCCTGCCTTTCATAACAGCATGCATTCTTGCTGGCATTGTTTAGCTACTTTTTGACTGTAATTGGGTATCTGAAAAAAATCTTTCATAGATCTTTCATTCTTTCATAGATAACAGAAATAATTATATTATAGCATTAGAAATAGCCTACTGTTATTAAAGGCCTTACACATATCGGAGGACTAACCAATACAGATAGCTAAAAAATGATTTTAGTAAACACCAATACTGTTAGTTTAGAGCAGCAGTGGCACAAAACTTACTTTATTTGTTATAAACCTTAAATACATTTGTTTTAATAAATTTAAGCACTGTATATAGGCCTATACAGGGCTCGACGCTAACTTTTTCTTTTAGGAGCGCTTGTGCTCCTAATTTAAAAAATTTAGGAGCACAGTCCAAAATTTAGGAGCACCTTCTAATCAATAATCAAAAATTCTGATCAAAAAATTAACCTTCCTATTACGAGGTGATATTTGACTCCTTAAAGTGATTTACAGTGAATTTTGTTTTTACCTTTGTAATGGAATTTTTCTAACCTTATTAAAAGTATGTCATCTGTTGTCAAATTAATAATATATATATATATATATATTTATTTATTTATTTATATATATTTATTTATAAGCTTTTTAACATTTTTAATTAAAACAACAGAATAAGTAGAAGAAGAATGTTACCAATAAAATTATATATTTATATTAAGACAACTATATGCAGTTATCCGTTTACAGTTCCTACTCTCATAAAATACGTGCACTACATGTTGACTTTTAAACCTTAACTTAACGTTCAACAACAGATATTTCAGCACAATGAAAGTTTTTGCGCTGAATATTAATCCCTCCCTGATGCGCGTTCACGCGCCCGCCGCGCTCGTGCTCATTCAATAAAGATGTAAGCTTAACACAGACTGTCAGGACGGAACTTTATGCGAAAATGGAAATGCTCGCGTGAATTTTTGAAATTGACAGATAAGGATATGACTGTAAACTGAAAGTTTTTGCGCTGAGGACGAACACGCATCTGTAAAAGCGCCTGACAGGGCAAGCCATTACGCTAATGCATTAGCTTAAAGCTTAAAATAAAGAAATCTCATGTTTTGTGCAGCTTGGATCACGTACTTCTCCCGCAGCATCTCATTCTGTTTCCTCCACTATTTTTAGATGTTTTTTGGCCATAGAAATGCGTTATTTAGTGCTGTAACGTTAATTTGATGCGACCGTCTGAAGTTGGACGTACACTGTGGGCAGACCCGACTAATCGATAATGAGAATCGTTGACTATGATTTTCGTTATCGATAATAATCGATTTTATCGATTAGTTGTTGCAGCCCTAGTAATGATTATAAACAAGAATCGTTAACAATATTGCCAATATCCACACAGCTGACAGCTTTACCTGTTGTAGTTTGTTGAAGTTGTACACGAAATAGACACGGCTTTTCTGCACTTTTACTCGCTTGTCTCCGTCATTTCGATCTCTCTCGCGCTGCACAACTGAGCTGCATTTAGCAGACTGTGTGCGTCGGCAGAGACGAGGACTGTCCACTAAAACTTTGATGCGCATCGTCTTTTAATTTTAAGATTAATACGTGAGCATAAAAGATGTGATCGCAAAACAATTATGAAAAAAGGCATTGCATGCAAATTTTTAAGTCATAGCATGTAAATATATATAGTCACCAATGGCGACCTCAGCAAAAACTTTACTTGCAAATTAGTATTTTTGCGACCGTTTTAGTCGCAGTCTGGAGCCCTGTTATTTGCGTGTGCTTTAGTTTAAAGCCTTGCCGGTTAAACATTTCATTCGCGTGCTGTTCTGACATCCGCTTATTCACAGCGCGTGCACCTGAAGCGTGCGTACACTAAAAGGCCGGTCAAACAGCACATGATTACATGGTTATCGTGTGATTGACGCTAATACTGTCAAAAACACACAAGGTTTACAAATAAACACAGTTATGTCTAAAGTGAAAGTCAACAGTTGAGAGAGAAACAGATGCATACGGGTCTTAAAGGGACAGAACTAAACATGCTGCTGATTTTCATTAAAGGGATTGTTCACCCAAAAATTAAAATTCTGTCATTTACTCACTGTCATTTTGTACCAAACCTGTATTAATTTTTATTCTTCTGTTCAACACAAAAGAAGATATTTTGAAGAATGTGGGTAACCAAACAGTTGCTGGTCCCCACTGACTTTGATAGTTGGAAAAACAAAATATGGAAGTCACTGGAGACCAGCAACTGTTTGGTCACCCACATTCTTCAAAATATCTCCTTTTGTGTTCTGCACAAGAATAAAAATGAATACATTCTTCAAAATAATTTTTATGTTTAACAGAAGAAAGAAACTCTTTCAGGTTTAAAACAACTTGAGAGTGAATAAATGATGACAATTTTAATTTATGGGTGAACTATTCCTTTAATGTTAATAAAATAACACACTAAGAAAAATAACTCCCTGCTCCTGACTGAAGAACTTTAATACAGTTGCTAAAGTTCAGCAGTAATAAAATAACTTAAAATTTTCAACAACTTTTCACATCTTTTTGCACCAAATAGTACCGATAACAGTATTGATAAGTACTGGTATCGATAAGCATTATCCGTATCGGTATCAATAAAATGTAAATGATACCCATCCCTAGTCAAGACTGTTGGTTGATGTTGAACCTGAAGCAAATGGAGATCGATAATGCCAGTAATCTCAAAATGACCAATTTTTTTTTATTAAAGGGGTCATATGACGTTGCTAAAAAGAACATTATTTTGTGTATTTGGTGTAATGCAATGTGTTTATGCGGTTTAAGGTTAAAAAAACACATTATTTTCCACATACTGTACATTATTGTTGCTCCTCTATGCCCCGCCTTTCTGAAATGCGCCGATTTTTACAAAGCTCATCGTTCTGAGAAGCGAGGCGTGCTCTGATTGGCCAGCTGTCCAGTGCATTGTGATTGGCCGAATACCTCAAGCGTGAGACGGAAATGTTACACCCCTCACCGTATTGTGATGCCGTATCCCGGCGCGACGACACAAAAACAATGAAACCCATTACAAACGAGGCATTTGTTGCGAGCAAAACTCGCGTTTGAATCGTCAGTGGGAGAAACGTACTTACAGGCTGTGAGTCAGAAGCATCAGACTGTCCTTGCAAAGTTGGAATGACCCCACTTTATAGAAACAGCCTTTGTGCAAGCCAACATTGTAGGCTACTCTTCCAGGTTCAGGAAACAGTCCTCCGTAAAATGCGCTGCACACACTCTAATATTTGGGATGAACTGTTCTGGAACAGTGTTGTAAATACAACTTAACCACTGATTTCTAATTGTGTCCTCTTTTGGAAGCCCAAAGAAAGTAGTTTCGCTTTCACAACGAAACACAGTGTCTCCAGGACATGGTGCCGGCGGCAGCAACAATACTACAGCGAAAATAAAAGTCCTGCCCTCTTTCTTTGCGTATACATTCGGACGGTGTTTTGCAAATCTCCCCACTCTGTGACGTAGACATGTGGAGGCGTGTTTGAATGAGCCGTTTTAGGGGGTGCGTGGACAAGTCTTAACTTTTATAAAGAATTTCTCTTTGGTTTTGAGACTTTAGTCTTTGCAACTTCAGGGATCTTATCTATGCACAAACCACTTGTAACACTCCAAAGAGAAAGGAAAACTTGAAATGGCATCATATGACCCCTTTAATCACTAATTATTTACCATTTTGAAAAACGGAAATCATTAAATGCCCTAATTGTATGAAATTCTGATTGAAGACAGAAAGATTCGATCATTGAAATCCATTAGGTCTGGGACGATAAATTGATGCAGAATAGATTCATGGATTGATTCTGAGATTTTCCGAGTGCATCGTGATTCCTCTGGAATCGATTCTGAGCTTAGATTTTAACAGCAGATGGCGCTCTACTCTAGTTTTTATCCGCATACTCAAATGCTCATGAAGAAGAGCGCTGAAGAGCGCTTGAGCGTTCGGTCGAGTCATGTAATTTCAGCTCAGCTCAGAATGCTATTATGACGCGACATTAATGTAAACACAGCCCACTGTGAACATCCTTGTAATTTGCTTCAACCTTTTCGATTTTTATGAATGATTATTTTAGGTTCAAGTGTGTAAGGATTTGGAAACAAGCAGAGTACGGCTGTTTCTAAAGCATGCAGTGCCATCTGCTGTTAAAATCTAAGCTCAGAATCGATTCAACAGGAATCGCGATGCATTAGGAAAATCTCGCATCGATTTATCATCCCAGCCCTTAAAATCCATTGAATGCTTTCTGAAGTTTTACAAGCAAGATTTTGTGTTTGATAAATCGTACACCAATTAGAAGTAGGCCATCTTTTTGTGTCTAAGTGTATTATTTTATTGTTTTACCTCAGGTTTCAAACTATATCTTTTCCAAGTTCTATATTTTGAGCAACTTGGTTATTTTATAGCTTGCCCTAGATTTTCTTCTCTTTTTATTGACTATTTCAGACAGTGTTTGAATTCTGTTTTATCACCCATTCTGTTTGAGTGGAGTTTGCTTTTGCTGCCAGTCTCTATCTCTAATATGTGTGTTTTGAGTTTAACTCAGCTGTTCTCTGGATTCTCAGTGCTCATGGCAGCCCTTTGCACTTCGACCTGAATATCAGGGTAGAGTTAAGGCTGTGTGTGGACTGACTGTCATCCATCTGATGAGTTTTCTTTATTATCCTTTGTGTTTTCTCTGCTGCAGTTGTGAGGGTGTAGTGTATTGGTGGTGACTCTCTCTGCCTCAGGGTTTTGTACTCGCTGGCGCATTATGAAATAAACAACTGCTTATGAAACAGAATGTGAGGGGTGGACAGTTTTGCGTAGCAGAGCCTATAGCAGCTGTGTTTAAGAGCTGGTGAAATTGACAGATGTGTGTGAAGATGGAATAGAAACAGGCTTCACCTTCCTGCTGTCAGCCACTTACTGTTGATCTCACTGGATCTTTCTCCACTCAAGTCACTCTGAATGTGAATGCCAGCTTAAGGATTTCTGTGCATAATATGATATAGGAAATATTGAGTGTGTTGAATGAGGCCAGTGATGTTCCATCCTATCCATGAACAAAAAGCTTGTTTTCCTGATGTAAATCAAAACTACTGTTCCCTTATAAAAACAAAACTAGCTTATGAAGTTCAGATGAAAAAAATCATACGGGTCAGTTAAATATTAAAAGAGAGAGGACAAGTAATCAAGTGTAAATGGAGAACTAAGTAAGGCCAGGAAATTACAAGACGGTGGATCTTGCCTGTTGGAAAAATCCCTCTGACACTTCCTATGTCCCATTGTTTTCTTTACAAGCCTGTAGGATGTCCAGAGTGGCCCATTTAGAGATATAATCTGGCTGCAGCTCTGCATTTGGGATTTAAATATGTCTTCACCATCATCCATTTAAATCTCCAAGTGCTTGTTCCTAAACTGTAATAAATTCTTCTTTCCCCAATGTCATTTTGTATGAATACTCCACAGGTTTCTGTTCTATGCCTGATGTTATGTAAGAGGTCTGTAGCTTGTGGATTTTAAATGGTAGTTGGTCCCAGGATGAGTTTGCTTTGTGTGTGAGAGTTTCTGGCAGCATAATAAAGTATTGACTCATGTGGAAGAGTGCCCAAGACTTTACTGGAAGAGGAGCTGTGCTTTCTATCAGTGTCTGTTGATCTCATATCAGCAGCAGTCTACAGTAAGCAGAGGTTGACTGATTTATCTATGGTAATCAGCACCGATAACAGCATTCAGATATCTGCAAATATGAACACTGATAATAGACATTATTTCCCCACAATATAACACATTAGTGACCCTGGACCACAAAACTAGTCATAAGTAGCACGGGTATATTTGTAGTGATAACCAACAATACATTGTATGGGTCAAAATTATCAATTTTTATTTTATGCCAAAAATCATTAGGATATTAAGTAAAGATCATGTTCCATGAAGATATTTTGTAAATTTCCTACCGTAAATATATCAAAAGTTAAGTTTTGATTAGTAATGTGCATTGCTAAGAGCTTCATTTGGATTTTCTAAATATTTAGATTTTTTTTTTTACACCCTCAGATTCCAGATTTTCAAATAGTTGCATCTTATGACCTTATGACTGGTTTTGTGGTCCAGGGTCACATTTGAGTGCATTCTGCACAGAGTCATTTGCTTACAAAATAATGTTGTTGACAGTGATCAACACAGAGAATCTAAGGTGTGTATACATGACACGTTATTATTACACTTTGAAATGATACTGTAAATAATTAGCTTCTCAAATGGGACTCCACCTACATTGTTAGACAAAATCTGATTATAATTTTTAAGTTTTTTAAGTCACTCTTTGTAGGTATAATTGCATGTGGGGTTGTACAATTCATTATCATACATTATGGATTCCTGTAGTGCCACAAGACTAAGAAATGTATTTATTTTAAATTTAACACACACACACACACACACACACACACACTCACTCATATATAGTTTGAGGTCGGTAAGATTGAGATGTTTTTGAAAGAAATCTCTTATGCTTATCAAGGCTGCAGTTATTTGATACATAAAATACAGAAATACTGTAAAAACAGTGATATTGTGAAATATTACAATTTAAAATAATAACATGATCCGTTCTAATGTTCTGATATGGTGCTCCCAAAACCTTTCTTATCAATCTTGAAAATAGTTGTGAAATATTGTATAACACTATAAATGTCTCTGTCACGTTTGACCAATTTCATGCAGAATAATAGATTAAAAAAAAAAAAAAATTCTTACGTACCCCAAATATTTTAATGTTAAATGCAATACATTCAAAAATATATTAAAAAAAAAAAAACTGGCTACACTCCTTATTCATTGGAATTTAGACATTTAGGAAATGTCTAGATGTTTACATTTGGAAGGGCTTTACAGAGTGTGTTAGAATGTAGACGGATGTTATGCTCTTCAGAGCATTATGTTAAGCAATGATGATGTCATGCTAACAGAATACCAGAGGGTTGTTTGGTGCACCTGTATAAACAGCACAAGAGCAAAAGCAGCTATCACTGATCTTCTCTCATCTCTTCACCTACGTTACTATTCATGTGTCTCTCTCTCTCTCTCTCTCTCTCTCTCTCTCTCTCTCTCACACACACACACTCCCTGTTGTTTATCTTTGATCTGAATGCAGTCTGACGGTTTAAATGCGACACTGAGGTTACACACTGACTTTTCCACTGTACTGTACTGTCATCCATCAGCACTATTTGATATCTGAAGGAAGACACTAGGGATACACTGAACTTTAGCCACCAAAACCATGGACAATGTGTGACATAATTGTAATACTTGCATGATGACCAAATGGGGCCATAGGGCTTTGCGTTTTTTTGCACGTTTGAGATAACTGAAGTTACAATGATAAACAAAGAGAGAATGAGAAATTGGGGTCAGTGAGTTCAGACGCTCACACACACTCAGCAACGTCAAGCAGAGGTGGAGTAAGAGATTTAGGGGGAGTGGAGATTGTGAGCTGTTGAGAGTTACCCTCAGCAACCATGACCCTTGGTTTCATTTCTGCACAAAAGAAGACAGCCTTGGAGACAAAAGAAGTTTGAGAATTGAGACTTTCCTAATTCCAAAGACCCCTCTCCCCAGTCTCTCTCTAATATCCATTCATAGCATTACTGTAAAGTCCTCATCTGTGACGTCTCTCTCTAGACTGTGGAGGATGTGAGCGCTTGGCTCAGAAGGAAATTCCAGACTGCTAAGAAGAGGCTTGCAGGTTATTGATGGTGGAATCTCATTTTCTGCTCGGCCGCTGCTGAAAAATGTCTGTCTGAAGCAGCTTTGGCAGACAAAGGGTAGCTTTAACGACAGCCAGCGGGAGTGTGTTTGGGGTTTGAAGAGCTAGGAGAGAGACTACTGGTGTTCCCCTGCTATCTGTGTGTGTGTGTGTGTGTGTGTGTGTGTGTGTTTTGTTTTGATGAGAGGAAATGGGTGGAGATTTTTATCCGCTGCACACACACACCTGATGCAACTCTCATTCATCCTGTGGGAGGAATCGAGATGTATGCATGGCTGTATTTGTTTGTGTTGATTGACTGGCTTTTAATCTGCACCTAAGACTATTGATGTAAATGTTGTATTTCTGTGTATATATACAGGGTGTCCGTGGGTCCTTAAAAAGTCTTAATGTCTTAAATTCAGATTTGATGGGTCTTAAATTTTTGGTCACATTACCGATAAAATGTCTTCAGTCTGACAATAGACAGATTTTTTTCTTCCCCTGCAGTAATTACTGCTTTATTAGACAGAATTGCAGCGGCAGAATACAGGCCGAACTACCTTCTTTGTTTATAAAATATTTTCAGTAATAATAATAATAAAGGTCGAGCTACAGAAAGCTGACTAGCCTTTTAGCTAGTTTAAAATGTTTTTTTTTTTTTTTAAGTGACCAAAAAAAAACAACAACAGTGAGGCATCAAAATGCGCCAATGGTTCTTCTGATTTTATTACATTGTGTAAACAGCAATTGATAATGGATATTGTATTTCTGGTATCAAGATCGCGCTGTTGAGGCTCGCTGCCTGTCTCTTTGCGAGACTTCAAAACAAATGTGCATAACGGCGCACATAAAGAAACTCAAAAGAAACACACTGAGGTAAAAATTCAAAATGCTTAGTTTAATTATAGCATGATATAGTTAAAGGGCATATTGCAGGTTAGAGACCCTAGTGAGTCGATGTATAGAAAAATAATGTAGGAACTAGATTTTCTTTAAAATATACTTTTAAAATACGCTGTTAAGGCTTCTGGAGTCATTTTTGTGAGAGAATTTTACTTCCACATCTGAAAACCGCCAAAACCGGAAGTGACGCATCAAAAGGGAAAGCGGTCCATTTTAATCATAGGAAAACAATGGATCGCAATGACAGTTCGGACGCTGAGGAAATTTTAAATGTTTATTTACACTCGTATGACGGACCACAGATACAATTATGAGCCTGCTATGTGGCCAAGAGAGCAGGGACAGGCCAGGATTAGACAGAACAACGGTCAGAGGAGACAAATTGAGTTGATGTGCGAGGAGAATAGAGCAGGTGTCTTGGTGAGAGACCAGTGTTAGCTTACAGATATACACAAGTTAGCTAATGTAATCAGGCAATAGCAAAGCTAGTATTGGTCATCTATGAGTATTGATACTTACCAGTAACAGAAACTAATAAGCGTTGATTAGGCGTGTCACACTCGTTAATATCCGACACTAACGTTGCGTGATATAGCGGTTTCTCTTCACTGCAGGAGAGAGAGGGAGATAAACACGTGTTTGATTCATAGGTGCTTGTGTGGGAAATGCAAGGCCATGGTCAAAGCTGAGGAAAGGCAGTGCTGCAGGGACGTTACATACCGGGTCTTAGTGGAGAATGTGACCCCCACACTTGATGTGCAGTGTCTGACTCTGTACCCAGGCTTTGAGGCTTGCTGTCTGAACCCATATGTGCTACAGATAGCCTATATGCACTTCAGACAGGAGCATGTTTCTCTCCAGGCCAGCAGACACATGTATGTTTAGGGCAGAGATAAATTATTACTCTGAGCTAAATACTTATATATAAATACATAGTAAATTAAAGATTTGAATATTAAAACAAACTGAATAATTTTGTTTCTCAATTAGAAAATTGCCTATATTTAGGTCACGACTACCAGTGAGTAACACTTTTTGATGCCATTGGTATAAGACAATCAATATTGACAGCATACAGGCAATTTGTCCGCTGGGCCTATGGCATTCTGTGCAGGCACATCAGGCAATGGCTGTTGTGTCAGCCATTAGAAGACTTTATAAAGGAAGAAGGACTTTATAAAGGTTTTGAATGGCCCCGTTTGACAAGAAAAAATAATCACAATCACAAATTGTTTTACTGTATAAAAACTTGAAACTTTATGAAGTTTACATCAGATATATATCAAGCAGATCTGCATTTATGGTTAATTCAATTCAGTTTTATTTATACAGCACTAAATCATAACAAATATTATTTCATAGCACCAGGGCTTGAAAACGAAAGAAAAAGTCAATCGGTTCACTCCGAGCAGAATCGATATTTTAAAGTTTCTGTTCCTGCGTTCCTCTGTATTATTACCGTTCCGAAACCGGTTCGAGTAGAAAAATAACGGTTAATAACGTTATTTTTTAAAATTGTATTTGCCTGTAATAATGATGATGATGATAATAATAATAATAATAATAATAATAATAATAATAATAATAATAATAATAAAGTACAGTGTTTTCTTTACACAAAAAGAAAAATAAAGAAAAAATAAACAGGAAGAGATGGTATCTTAACCTGCTGTGCTTAGTCACAGTCAATACAGCATCATCTTTTCTAGATTTGCCTAAATGTAGGCTACTAAACAAAACAAAAAAACCTATTAATGCTTTAAAGACATTTAAAGTTTTTTTTAAAGATATTTAAAAATGTTTTCTGCATTGTTAAAAAAAAAAACACTACTTGTATAAAATTGCGTTTTGAGGAAAAAAAAAAACATAGGCTAAGTCGCGTCGCATTTTATTAGGCTATGCATTCAGAAATTATGTAGGCTAAAATGCCGGTAAATCAAAAATGTTTACAAACATTATAAACACCGTTATTAGTTTCTCTCCACAACAAATCCTCTAAACTTAAGGCTATAGGCTATAAAAACCAAAAACAAATTAAAGGTGAAAATGATGCTTACCTCTCTCATTCGGCACGAATCCAAATGTTTCCAAATGTTTGCATGGTCAGCATTTACGAAGAACTGTGATGCTGCACACCAGCGGATAATAAGTGCCTTGTTTCAGTCTGAGACACTCAGCGCATATATTTATTTATAAAATCTCAGCTTTTCCAATTTGATAATCGCACTAAGACATATTGCAGTTTCAGTTTTATTTCGATTAATCGCACAGCCCTAATCAGCATACTGTTTATCGGCCTTTTCCCATTTGGCATCTATTCAGAAAATTTTGTCATTACTCACTTACACCCCCGCCCATGTTGTTCCAAACCCGTAAAAGCTTTGTTCGTCTTCGGAACACAATTTAAGATATTTTGGATGAAAACCGGGAGGCTTGTGACTGTCCATTGACTGCTAAGTAATTACTAATATCAAGGCCCAGAAAAGTATGAAAAGCATCGTAAGGATAGTCCATCTGCCATCAGTGGTTCAATCTGAATTTTATGATGATGATATATATTTGCGTTCAGTGGATATTATCCAAAATATCGCTACGGTGACGCGGAGAGACAGAGGAGATGAACTGTTGAAAAAAAAAGTCGTTATTTTTATTTTCTTTGTGTACAAAAAGTATACTCGTCGCATCATAAAATTCAGATTGAACCACTGATGGCAGATGGACTATCCTGACGGTGCTTTTCATACTTTTCTGTGCCTTGACAGTGGTAATTACTTGGTAGTCAATGGGACAGTCACAAGCCTCCTGGTTTTCATCTAAAATATCTTAAATTGTGTTCCGAAGATGAACAAAGCTTTTACGGGTTTGGAACGACATGGGGGTAAGTGATTAATGACCATTTTCATTTTGGGGTGGAGTAACCCTTTAAATATGAATTATGATGGGGTTTCTCAGCAGTGTTGAAAGGCAGATGGCTGATGACCTGATTTGAAGGTGGATATAAGCATTCATTGCTCTGAATGTAATTTTGCACAGAGCTGTAGGCATTTGACTCGAGTCTAGGGCTGCAACTAACGATTATTTTGATAATCGATTAGTTGGTCGATTAATTTTTCGATTAATCTGATAAAAAAACTACATTTTCTTTTTTTATTTTATTGACAAAAAAACACTTCCACATTCTGCCCAATGTTCTTCAAACAAGCGTGCCAACTGAATGTTATGAAAACATACAGTGCTTAACAATTTATTAAGTTCCCTCGATTTGCTAATTCATTCTCTCGATTTGCTAAATCGTGTGCTCTATTTGCTAATTCATTCTCTCGATTTGCTAAATCGTGTGCTCGATTTGTTAATTCATTCTCTCGATTTGCTAAATCGTGCGCACGATTTACTAATTCGTTCCCTCGATTTATATAAATCGTGTGCACAATTTATAAATCGAGGGAACGAAATAGTAAATTGTGCACATGATTTAGCCTACTATTTTTTTTTTTTTTTTTTTTTTTTTTCTTTCCTGCATGGCATGTGCGGGGCTCCGTAAAAGAGAAAACAAATATTTTAGGAATTTGTCAAAGAATTGTTTAAATCTAAAGCTGTTATTGTCATTTATTTGGCAAATAACAAACTGAAACGACTAAATAGTATTTATTCACATAATAATAAAAAAAAAAAATGGCCTCCTGCCTTTCATAACAGCATGCTTTCTTGCTGGCATTGTTTAGGTACTTTTTGACTGTAACTGGGTATCTGAAAAAATCTTTCATAGATCTTTCATTCTTTCATAGATAACAGCAATAATTATATTATAGCATTCAAATAGCCTACTCTTACTAAAGAGCTTACGCATATTGGAGGACTAACCAAGACAGACAGCTAAAAAATTATTTTAGTAAACACCAATATTGTTAGTTTAGAACAGCAGTGGCACAGACCTTACATAATTTGTTCTAAACCTTACATAAATTTGTTTTAATAAATTTAAGCACTGTATATAGGCCTATAGTTTAAATCTCTTCATCAAAAATTAAGATAATAATGAAGATAGAATAAAAACACACACTCAGTGTTAACCAACAGGTAAGAGGTAATGTTCTGCAGGAACACGTACTCACTTTCTGATCACAGTCAGGTTTACTGTAATTTCTTTATCCTGTAAAAGGCGGCTATGAAGCGTCTGATATTTATATTCAGACAATTACACGCTGTTATCCCTTTACAGTTCCTACTCTCATAAAATACGTCCACTACATGTTGACTTGTAAACCTTAATTTAATGTTCAACAACAGATATTTCAGCACAATGAATGTTTTTGGGCTGAATATTAATCCCTCTCTGATGCGCGTCGCGCTCATTCAGTAAAGATTTAAACTTAACACAGACTGTCAGGACGGAACTTTATGCAAAAATGGAAATGCTCGCGTGAATTTGTGACATTTACAGATAAGAATATGAAACAATGAGGATACAGTTACAAGGATATGAAAGTGTTTGCGCTGAGGACGCACACGCATCTGTCAAAGCGCCTGACAGGGCAAGCCATTACGCTAATGCATTAGCTTAAAGCTTAAAATAAATAATTTTCTTGTTTTGTGCAGCTTGGATCACGTACTTCTCCCGCAGCATCTCATTCTGTTTCCTCCACTATTTTTAGATGCTTTTGGCCACAGAAATGGGTTATTCAGTGCTGTAATTTGACTCGACCGGCTGAAGTTGGATGTGCACTGTGGGCAGACCCAATTAATCGATAATGAGAATCGTTGTCGATGATTTTCATTATCGATAATAATCGATTTTATCGATTAGTTGTTGCAGCCCTACTCGAGTCCAGGGATTAAAGTGATGCGGGAATGTAGACAGTATAGAGAGCTTTAACTGAGTTTTAGGAGGGGGAAGGTGTTTTTATTCACAGCTCGTCGCAGAAGTCAGACAGCTGCCCTGCATGGTGACCCCAAATAACCTACAGGGGCCACTGGCTGAAAGAACAATGGAAAGGTCAGATGAGAGGGGAAAGAGTGAGGAAAGGAGAGAGAAGGGGTGGTACAGAGGAGAGAACCGAAAGAGGCACTGAAAAAGGGAAATACAGTCTGTCTTGTTCTCACACACAAACAACACACACACACACACAGGGAAGGTTTTTAAAATCAGGCCCACTGTAGGCACAATAACCTCATCTGCTCGCAGTCACTGTGCATGTGAGCAGCAGTGATATGAAGAGCTTTGTTTATGAGCATGGATGCAGGTGAAGGTGCATTCCCAACAGCTGTCATATGCCATTTTTCTGCTCAATGAATGTGTGTGTGTGTGTGTGTGTGTGTGTGTGTGTATGTGTGTGTGTGAGCACTATAAATACTGCTCCTGTCTGAAGGCTTATTCCACAAAATTCACACACCAAATGCTTGCTGATACAAAAGCTTACATCTTACTAGTTGATCTGAATAAAACATCAGCCTGCTTGAGGAGTAAAATTACTTTGCCGCTTGCTTTGTTTGGATTGTAACGTCTTGTAAATAGCAAGGATGGAGATTTTTTAAAACACCTTTTCCACTGTCATAAATGTGTTAAAATATACTAACGTTCAAAAGTTTTGGATTAGAAATCAATATATTCAGCAAGGATGCATTCAATAGATCAAAAGTAAAGACAAAAGTAGACTTATTTCAAATAAATGCTGTTCTTTTGAACTTTCTATTCATCAAAGAATCCTGAAAAAATGTAACACAATTTCCACAACAAAATATTAAGCAACTACAACAAGAACAAGATGTTTCTTGAACACAAAATCAGCATATTAGAATGATTTCTGAAGGATCATGTGACACTGAAGCCTGCAGTAATGGCTGCAATTTGCAGTCGCAATTGTAATAATATTCAGCACTATAACTGTTTTTACTTTATTTTTGATCAAATAAATGCAGCCAAAAGAGACTTCTTTCAAAAACATGAAAAAAATCTTTTCAAAGCCCAGACTTTTGAAATTAATATTATAGACGTATAAATGCTGTAAATTTGTTCATTGATAAATATTACATTAATACAATATTACCAATAAGTTAAATAATGTTTTTTTTTTTGTTTTTTTTTTTGATGGATGCAGAAAATAAATTGGCTGGAGCAGCTGTGTAGTAAACCTATGCTATATTGAGTGTTTTCATTTAGACAGCTTCATAAATTATACTATTAGTGATTTAGTTTTGATCTGAATTTTAACAGCCTATTTTTCCATCCCGGAACTGGAAGGTCCATTTGAGAATGAAGAACTGTGCGTCTATATATTCATGCCGCAAGACATTCCTTTTCCACCAGAGGATGATATACAGCCTGTCTTCAGAGGATAGAAATTAGATTGACAACATTTCTACAGTCTAAATGTGGTGCGCTAATTAATACACAACATGCTTCACAGAGAGTGTCAGATTCAAACTAAAACCCAGACTGAATATTCAAGCTTAAATGCTGAAGGTGGGAAATTAGAGGTGATAATGACATTGCTGATTGAAGTGGCATTTTGTGCTGTGGGATTATGGGAGATGTTGTGGCGTAGATGTCGGTGATGCAGATGGATGGGAACGCACACTCGGCCGCCCCACCTCATGCTGTCTCTGACATTACTGGGCCAGCAGGAGGGACCTGATCGTGGCTCATCAGCTAATGCCTTTCTTCCAGCACTAACGCAAACTGCCAGGCCTCTCATTTATTACATCCATCATGACAGACAGAAGAACTGGGCTCAGCTTTTGTGAGAGTCAAAAAAGAACAAAACCTAAAATGTGTGAGATAGAAATACACAGTGGTTAATGGTAAGGCAGTTAGCGCTGGTTCTTTCCAGTTCTTTCAAGCTGCCCATGTGTGTTTATCAGCAGAACGAGAGGCGGAAAAAGGTAGGAAGAGAGATGTAACGCAAGAGGGAGGTGGAGAGAAAAAAGGGAGAGAGATCATACAAAAGCCAGCCACTCCTAGAAAGGGAGAAGAAAGAGTTGGGAATGAGTGAGCAGTGTGATTGAAAGAGGGAGAACGAGAGAAAAGAGAGAGAGCGAGGGGTAAGTGAGTTCATTCGTGCTGTTGGCAGGCAGCCATGAGCTTGCCTGTGGGTGTCTGTATCCGTGCCAGGGCATGCGTTTCCCCTTCTGTCTGAGGGCCTAGTCTCTCTCTCTCTCTCATAGAGAGATATCTCCTTTTTTCTTTCTCATTCCACTCTCCAAGTCTTTCACTGTTCCTACTTTCCTTTCTCTCTTCCTCTTTTCTTGTTATCTTTCACTTTCTCTCCCAGTCTCTCTTTATGTCTGTCATAGCAGTTGTGGACTTTCGTTCACAAAGCTTGACGATGCCAGAAAACAGTGGTAAGTTTGTTTCCAGATTTCCACAGTTCATACTGTGCCAGTAGATCAGCCAAACCGGACACGTGTGCTTCACACCCAATGTCTTCCTTTTTAAATAAATCATTCTCTGGGACTCATCTTTGTGAGATGATTGTGAAGCCTGTCAATCGGCATGTTATTAAACCCATAATGCAAAGGCTAATTGTAATTGTTATAACCACTTGATTTTATTGAAAGTTAATTCTGATGTATGAGAGTTTGCATTTCATGTAGTGACCAGCTTAATACTGTAAACTACCATCCACAGGAATTTGTGGTAGTTGTACAGAAGTTCCTTCACCTGGAGAAGTCTTAACTGCAAAGGGCAATGACGCAAAAAAAAACAAATTATACAAGTGTGAAACTACAAGCTTCACATTTCTAAAATGACCAAAAATGACATAAATTTACCAAAGATTTCTATTTCAAATAAACGCTGTTCTTTGAAACTTTTCTTTAAAGCAAAACACACATCAGACTTGTGTTTTCTGTGAGTAATGTGTGATTGATTTGATCCTGCATGTGTGTTCATGTGTATGTGTGAGTCTACAAATTGCCTTCAGGATGACAAAGACTTTCTGTTCCTCCTCAGAGCTCCCAGCATTCCTGGACTATTGAATCTCCTCCCCCAGCACAGTAAAACACTCTGCTCTTTCCGTGTAAATCATTCAGTGACAGACAGGAAGGGAGGAGGACGATAGCTTGCCCCTCTTTGTGTTGTAGAAGAGCTACAGGGCTTTAGAGCAGAAGACCGGACTCCTTGTTTTAATGTCAAAGTATTTGACAACACTCAGTGACCTTGTTTTAAATAATGTACACACACAACTGTTCATCTATAGAGACAGACTTCTCTCACATGGTAATTTTTGTGTGTCTGTGAGACAGAAGCTGTGGGGCCCCTTGAGATGGCAGTGGGTTGTATGTCTGTATTGAGCAGGAGGGCTAATGACACACAGCAGCCACAGGGGGAAAAGCACATTCAGAGAAGCATGTCTGTTTGCATTTGCGTTTATTAGTGTGATAGCGCTACTTCCCGTTTATCTGAAGCCACAGAGTGTAAAGGGCTATTCTTTAACTTTTAACTAGAGCAGCCTGACAGTACGAAAGGGTTTGTAATGCAGGGCTTAAAGTTCTCCGGCACCGTGCCGGATCTCCGGCGTGCAGCGTTTGGCTGCGGAAAAAAATAATCCTACATTAAAAAAAAACAAAACAAACAAAAAAAAAACTTGTTTATCACTTTCGAGTCCATGAGTTCGCCCACCAATGGTATGAGAGGAGCACAGCTTTCACTCTCAACCAAATTAACATTACTAGCCAATCAGAATGTTCAGCTCTTATAAACACGAGACGCACATAATAGTATCCAATTGCAGAGTGGCAGCCCTGATGAATGGAGAAGCATGACACGTTAAAAAAGCTGCGAGGCGCAATGGTCAAAGATGTCCATCTAGCGCATATTTACATAGAAAAACTAATTAAAAAGCAGCGGAGCTTTGTAAACGGCTCAGAGTAATCATGTCTAGGGCTGTGACAGTGGCAGATTTTTACCACCGCGGTGGTAATGGACCAACTACCGCCGGTGGCGCGGTGTTGTGATATTAATATATATAAAATTTTGAAACGCAAAAAAAAAAAAAAAAAAAAATGAGGCTCGATCATCTATTAACAAACGTGTTTATTTTAGCACTTCCATCAGTGAACATGTAGCCTGCAAATCACTAAAATAAATATCCAATAAATAATAGTTAAATAGGAAAGTAGCCTTAAATAAGAAAGCTAAATTTACACTGTCTACCGGACGCGAGCGGTGCGGCGCGACAAGATAAAATTCAATAGAACTCATTATAATCAGTGATGCAGTCTACACTGGATGCGACATGACAAATCCCACATAATAAACTGCCTCGTCCTATTTATTACATACTGACAAAGTTCAAATGTCCTGTGTAGACAGACTCAACCTGTCTGGTTGCGACGCGGCGTGACACCTGTCGTGTCCGGTTTAGACACTGTTCACTGTTCCGCCACCAAACAAGCGGGCGTGTTAAATCCATTCTGCACGCGCTCTCTGTGGAATGGGAATCGCGGAGTATGTTGCCACATTTCATGTTAGCATCTACCGCTGTCTCGTTTGTATTTGGCCAGTCTGGAGAAAGCCTCACCAATACCAACCTGACCAGTTTGCGATCACGTGAACTTGGAGACACTTGTACAAACGCGGATGGTTGACATGAATGGAGATGGCTCCAGATCGGCGATGTAGTATTTGGTTTCCCAACAAGGTCCATTGCTCAGCATGAAATAAATTTGCTGAATGCAGAATAAACTGTATTTTCCTGCGCTCAAATGTGTCAATCTAAAGGAAACGCCGTGTATGGCGTTTGAGGTAATTTGTGAATTAGGATAGACTTTTTCAATTGTTACTGTTATTACACTTGTATACAAACTTTGTATTATGCTTGTTATAGAGTCTGTGACGTCATGTGCACTGCTGCCAGTGGCAGTAGACAACGTGACGTGGTTGTCACGGCGACCGTCACAGCCCTAATCATGTCATCTCCATAAGAACGATATGATTGCCAGAACAAATTTACCGGGATTTTTGAAAAGGTCCTGTTCACACATGATCTTTTAATGAGTACTTTCTGGTAATTTACCAGTAAAGACTGTATGTGTGAAAGGGGCTAAACTCTTCCTCTGCATATGCTGTGAATTTGAATTGCTTAATGTTCATTTGGAAAAACAGTGTGCATTCTCACTAGATTTGTAACGTAAATCATTTATAAACCTTTGCCAACACAGGAGAATACATCAACCTATTTCTAAATATGCTATTTATTGTACATCGTGATATTAAAATAAAAGTGTTTGAATTTGCATGTAGCCAAATATAAAAATTTAATGGATTTAAACGTCGTTTAATCACACTGTAAAGTGAAACAGGCCGTTGGCACCCTCTGCATGTATTTGTTATAATACATAACGTACTTCAGTTGGTTATGTTCATATTATGTATAGGCAAATTACATGATGTATTTTAAAAGTGTTGTTCTAAAAAACCATGTAATTACTTGGTTTTGATATTTTACTTGAGGCAATTATTATTGCCTCATCGTTAGTTTATATATAAATAGTTGTACTAAAGCCTGGTTTTCACTTAGGTTTGTTTGTGTTACTAAAACATATCAGATTACTCGATTGTCAAAATAATCAGTAGATTAATTGATTACCAAAATAATCATTAGTTACAGCCCTAGATTAGTTAAAATATTTTAAAATACAACTGCATTGTTTTACTTTTTGTAATTAAAAGACAAATATTTTGTCATTGAAAATTTCTTTAAAATAATATTAAAATATTGTCTCTTTATAGTGAACCAAGTATCTATATTTTGTCTCATCTTGTGAGCTAAGTGTATTGTCACTCCCCTAGTGTCAATAAGCGGTGATATAGCTCATAATTTTCCAAGTGTATGATACAGCTTTCATTCTTCAGGTCAACCATATATTCATGAAAAAAATCAGTTTGAATAACTTTGCCATAGTATCCTTTCAAATGTTAAAGTTGCATCATCTGAGAAGTGCTAATTAAACATCACTGTTTTGCTCAATGGTTTTTGCTCCTCTAAAGGCATTTATTTATTTATTTTTGCGGTTTTGGCTGAATATTTTTGGTTGTTGAAATTTTGGTGCATTACTCCTAGTAAGAAATGCCATTCCGCTGGTATAATTGTACAACCCTTGACTTTGGGATTTTGTGCTCTTGTGTAGAGGTTGCACATCAAATAATCATTATCCATCACTTTGTTGGACTGAGTTGTATAATTTGCATTATGGTTTGTTTTCATTATATAACATTCAAATTGTTTATATCTTTGATATCTTCCTGATATCAACATTTTTTTGCTGTTTTAAAAAATTCATAGCTAACGAAGACTGTTTAGCGATGGAGTAACAAGGGAGAACTCGGCTAACGTATGGTATTTTTTTTTTCATGCCAAAACTGTTAATTTTGGGGTCATTTTTCAAGACAGTATTTTTTCAGCTTAATATATGCTGAAAATATTAAAAGAAAATTAAATCATTGACGAATGCAAATCATTAGTCCAGTGAAACAGGTTAATTCTTTAATTTGCTTTACATGTATTGTGTAACTGTATTGTGTAACTAAACCACAGTAGTTAAATCTACAAGAAGGCCCACATCTAAACATAACAATTCACACTACTTGGCTTCATGTTACAAAGTAACCCTGCGGGTAACATCTGCTTGTGATGGTTCTTGTAAGGTCACTGCTTTAACATAATGCGAATCCTGTAGATCTCACTTGTTTGACGTTTTTGCAAAACTTTGGCATGGTTCTTGCATATCCAACTGGTTACCAAGATTTGTGTCAGATTTAGCTGACAGCATCATATATGATTCTAGGTACGCCGTTGTTTTCTTAAGCATTGTCTGTAGGGCTGCAACTAACGATTATTTTGATAATCGATTAGTTGGCCGATTATTTTTTCGATTAATCGGATTTAAAAACAGCTAAATTTTCTTCGTTTATTTTATTGACACAAACACTTCCACATTCTGCCCAATGTCCTTCAAACAAACATGCCAACTGAATGCTATAAAAACATACAGTGCTTAATTTATTAGACCACCTGTCATAATAAAGAGAAAACACAAATATTTTAGGAATCTGTCAAAGAATTGTTTAAATCTAAAAATGTTATTGTCATTTATTGGGCAAATAACAAACTGAAACAACTACATTTTTATTCACATAAAAAAATTGCCTCCTGCCTTTCATAACAGCATGCATTCTTGCTGGCATTGTTTAGCTACTTTTTGACTGTAATTGGGTATCTGAAAAAATCTTTCATAGATCTTTCATTCTTTCATAGATAACAAAAATAATTATATTATAGCATTAGAAATAGCCCACTGTTACTAAAGAGCTTACGCATATTGGAGGACTAACCAATACAGATAGCTAAAAAATGATTTTAGTAAACACCAATACTGTTAGTTTAGAGCAGAAGTGGCACAAAGCTTACATTATTTGTTATAAACCTTAAATACATTTGTTTTAATAAATTTGTTAAGCACTGTATATAGTAGGGTTGTCACGATACCATAAAAATGTCTTACGATACTATACCAGCTGAAGTATCACGATACCAAGAAGTATCACGATACCATGCAGTCTTGTGTTAATTTAAAATTCAATTCTACAAAATGAATCAATTTCTTAAATAAATAGATGTAAATGAAAACAGACAATATTTTTCTCTGAATAATTGTGAATAATGACTGGCTGTTGTTATCCATGAAATGATCTAAACAAAACTCATCTTAGCACTGCACAGAAGCTGCATGATGTGACATTTAGATGTGGCATTTATACATTTAAACTCTATTTATAATTGCATAAATAATTTTATGAGATTAATGTTTTAAATACTAAATTCTGTATAAAGAAATATGTTGGAAAAGAATGTAATATGCCTACTTTTTTTATATGGGAAACTTAAAACGGCCAGCAGGTGGCAGAAGTTCATGATTGAATCACTGAGTCATTCAAACGATTTTTTCAAAACGGCTGAATCCTTCAGGAGCGAATCAAATGACTGTTTTTATGAATGGCTTATTGAATCAGTGATTCGCTCAAGCCAACGCGGATTCGGATTCGAACACAGAAACGAAACACAAACAGCACTCTTGCTCGTGTCATATTGCCGAACTGTCAGGAACATTTTTGCTCGCATATCTTGACATTTCCAAGTTAGCAGCATGTATATTAAAACATATATAATATAAAAAATATATAATGATTGATAAAAACCAAGTGCAAAGCCACTATGTTGATGAATGGAATTGCATTCGTGATCGGAAAGATGCTTCCAGAAACGAACAATTACACCTGTTCTAGAAGTGGTCAAATGAATAAAACTGCAAGAATACTTTCTTGTAAGATATTATGATGTTGAATAAGTGATGCTTGTACTGCAGCATGAACAACGACGAGCAAGTGCAACTTCGCATTGCAAACTGAACTGAAGCGTCGGGAAACACTCAATACCATATAAAGTGAATACTCAAACTATACTACACAGAGCACAGCAGAAAGACATTTAGCAATCAACTTGTAATGTTTCTGCTGGCATGCATGTTCAAATGAACGTTTTAAACAGTGTTCCGGTCGTGCATACAATATATCTTACGGTACTATGGACGATACTACCGATAGGACGATAGGCACCGCGGGTATTTTTAAGCTTTAGTATCGCGATACTACCGTAGCACCGGTGTATCGTGCAACCCTAGTATATTGGCCTATGGTTTAAATCTCTTCATCAAAAATTAAAGATAATAAAGACGAATAAAAACTAGGGGTGGGACAATAAATCGATATGGCGATATATCGTGATCCTTCTCCATGCGATACGATAATCGATATCTGGCGCCAAATATCGATATTTTAATTAATACAATAAGGTGCTCTAAATACATTTTCCTGCTCCCAGCGTCTAAAAATGCGTGGAAATCGCGGCCGCGCCATTTCCACATTCTTTCCAAGAGCGCTCTGAGCAACTATGAAGCGCGTTCTCTATGAAGATGGGGAAGCACGAGGAACCCAATGATAAACAGATTTTCAGACACTGTATTAGCTCTACTGCTATATATACACGTTTATGGAGATGAAAACTAAAAAACTGACCCCGAACACGTTATTATTGCAGAGCGCATATTCAGTTCATGAATAACCTAACCTCTCCGCTCGGATCGCAGGTGGATTTCCGTCACTATATGAGAGAGAGAGAGCGCCGCAGGCGCGTCCAGTTTTATGTGAACAACACTGGATGCTCTCCCTCTCTCACAGATATTACAAGTGCGCGTTATGCAGTGTGAACAGTGGGCACCGACCAGCAGAAACATAAATCTGCACCTATGGCATGGAGGACGAGACAAAACACTGTCAGAGCCGTAATGCGGCGCAGAAGTGTGCAGTGTGTGTGTGCTTGCCGCACGTCTACATTTGAAATAACCAACCTGAGCGCGCAAAAGACGCGATGTGAACGCCTATTTTTCCGTGCGGGGCTCCGTTTTTATGATGAGAGGAGTAGAAAGGTTGAGAAAGCACTCCAGGTAAATTTTGAAATGTACCAGGTTTGTTTGTTATATATATATATATATATATATATATATATATATATATATATTACATGGAGAGAGAGAGAGAGGCTATATAAGTTAAGCAGTTAAATGTGTTTGTTTACACACAGAGAAAAAGAAAAGTGTAACCTTTTAATAAGTCCAAGAATAAAATTATTAATTTACTCAACATGTTAAAATTGATTTACAGAACTTTTTTTGCTGTTTTCTAACAGTTTGGACTTGAATAAAGAAAGAAAACTTGCACTTAACCTTTTCACAGGCATTTTGTTTAGATAGATATCGTGATATATCATTATAGGATTTTTTAGAAATATATCGATTATCGCAGAATCGCTGTATCATGATAGTATCGTTATCGTGAGCCATGTATCGTGATAATATCGTATCGTGAGGTACCCTGCGATTCCCACCCCTAATAAAAACACAAATTCAGTGTTAACCAACTCTTTGATCACAGTCACGTTTACTGTAATTTCTTTATCCTGTAAAAGGCGGCTATGAAGCGTCTGATATTTATATTTAGACAACTATACGCAGTTATCCCTTTACAGTTCCTACTCTCATAAAATACGTGCACGCCATGTTGACTTGTAAACCTTAATTGAACGTTCAACAACAGATATTTCAGCACAATGAATATTTTTGCGCTCAATATTGTCTCCCTCTCTGACGCGCGTTCGATAATGAGAATCGTTGTCGATGATTTTCATTATCGATTATAATCGATTTTATCGATTAGTTGTTGCAGCCCTAATTGTCTGGTGTGTTTGGATTGATCCGTGCTGGGTTGGTGCTCTCTACACCTGGTGCTTTGCTCTTTCTGTCTCCAGTTCATGGTGTGATGGAAACCGCCACCTCTGACTGACACTACCAAAACGTTTACAACTGCAGTTCTTTCTTGGCCCTCCAGTCTCTCTTGTCTGACTGTTCAGTGATGCTTTGAGAACCCAAAGAAGTGGGGTGGATTAAATGCATTTTAAAGTCGGCATGAAACGGAAGTTGCGACTGTCTTTTTTTTTTTCTCTGCTGTGATGTATATCCGAGTGAAACAGCATCTGAAATGAGAGGGCGGGACTTGATTTCATCCTTCGAGAATTGATTGGATCGTTGGAAGTTGGGGCGTTACTAACAAAATGGAGGCAGATCTGAAATGCCAGTTTGCAGTTAGTGGTGGGGGATTTTCTCGCCACTGGATTCACCGCCGACACCCCAGCATGAATAAATGAGTTATTTATTAGGGATGACGACCACGATCAACAGCACAAAACATGCCTAAACAGCGTGCGTGTGAGAGAAAGAGAGAGATTGCCTGAATGACTGAGCGCGTCCTCCATCAGGTTAAGTCATATTCATGAAACACATTAGTTTGCGATGTCCTAAGAGTAATGTTCTCATAATATCCTAATATCTTTTCAGTGTTTAAGGGTAACGTACTCCCTTCTGACTGGTGTCAGTGCTATAAAGTGAAGCATCAGCTTCAGCTCTTCCCCTGTCGTTTATCCCAGCGTTGACCACTTATGTCACTAGCTCTGCCCTTGCGCCATCACTTGTGACCAGAAGACTAGAGTCGTCGTTTTGAGGGGGAGGGGAGGTTAACATTCTTGATTAAAGATTAAGAGGGCACATGAATTTTAAAAAAATAACGAAGTGCACGGATAAATTATTTATAATAAACACTACAGTATTCCATCAAAAAATAAGAATATTCAATTTTGATTTCATGCCGACTTTAATGTAAGGTGAATGTGAAGTATGGCAAAGTACTTTATTCTGCAGTTTCATTCTAGTTCTGCGGACATTTTCTCAGCTGTCTCGGTGAAACACATTCTGTTGTATAACAGCTCCTTGTCTTGTGTCAAAAAAGAAAAAAAAAAGTTTTTATGTGAGTTATGCATATGTTTTACAGTAAGTTTTAACCTGCTTTCACAACGAACGTAAATTTTAAATGATCTAGGCATTGTTTAGTGTGACTTGTCTGTCCTTATTTAAGTAGATATGAGCTGTACTTGCATGCCTATGGTCTACATAGGGATGTTACCATGATAGTTGCTGAGTGAACAGACTTGCCTTTAAAGAAACTTTCAACATTAACTTGGTTTAGCCATACTGTGTGTTTTTGCTGTACCTGTGAAAAAGAGAGTATCATCATGCAGCAGAGCACACCAGCTGCCCTAATGAGCATAGAAAGAGAGAGAGCGAAGAAGAAGATATAGAGGGGGATACAGAGTGATCCATTCATTCAGACAGTGTGCCGACATGTATCCGGCCAGCAGCAGGTGGTGGCTAGGACTTCTCTCTCACTCGCTTTCTCTCTCACTTGTCATCAAACTCACAGTTGCTTATCCTGGCTTTCCAAAGTTTGGTGCACACTGTATGATTTTGTCCACAATTTTGTTAGACTCCACAGATAAACATATTTTATTGGATTGTACTTTTTTTAATGTAAATAGACAACGGTTTTATTCAGAGGTGTGTCTAACTGATTTATTTAAAAATGTATCACCAGAAGGTATTTTAGAATTTCTGTCTTTTTATAACCTTTTTTTAATTGTATACCTTGTATAATTTATTAAGAGATCGCCATGAAAATAGCCTTGATGCTGGCATGGCGTCAAAAAGTGAATAAATAAATAAATAAATAGTCTCCACAGATTGATTGTTGCGTTAACAAATGTTTATTATTAACAATTAATCTACAATGTTTTCTCTCTTGTTCCTTCCAGGTCGGTGACTGCCAGGACTGACGCCCCATGATGCACAGCGTTTGTGACAAGACCACACCCACTTTCAGTGTGTAGAGGAAGTTGCATCGTCAGCATGTCCTCGCACCCTCAGTCAGTGCCTCAGGGTCGGAGGGCTGTGGACGCTCGTCACCTTCCTAGTCCCGCCACCCTTCCTCTGCAGCTGAGAGCCCATACGGTACGGTACTGCACTGACTACAAAACAAAATCTTTACAAAAATGCATTTTATTTATCATAAATCTGCAACCTTGGACTTCCTGACCTGTGAGCTAAGAAAAAATGTTATAATGTATGTTGCAGTAATCTGTATCTTCTATTATACACTTTATCAAACATGCACACACTATTGTGATGTACATATAGATCTGATCATTGACCAGAAATTAGTAACAAAGGACTATCTTGCGTTACTGGAGATTATCATGTAAGATTTGACCCTCAGCCATCATCTTTATCCAGCAGAGATTACTGTCTGGTCTTATTAACCACACAGAAAATCTAAATCAGTGGCACTCAAGCCTAGCCATCTCAGAAGCCAAGTGGAACAACACTGCATCCTCCAAACCTTTGTTCATGTTGGAATATGTCCTTCGTCTGACACAAAGCAGACGTTCATGTTTTCCTGTACCATTTGATGCCAAAAATTTGTTAATCCTTAATATTGATGTTAATAGAATTTAGCCTAAACTAGCAATATAACTAGTAACTGTTTAACACCTCAAAGTTTGAGACTCTTGATCAAAGTTCATTTTCGTGGATGGATTACTTTCCAGAGTAGGTGCATGACTGATATGACGTGAACAGTTTCGTGCAAAAAGTAAGACTTTAAGCTGCAATTAAAGGGCTGTATAGTATCTGAAAGTTTTGGTTTGAGTACCAAAGATTTAGGCTAATTGCTCTCAGCATTTAGCACTGATCTGGGATCTTTTCCTGGTTTTCATGTCGTTAAAAGCATGATTAAATCTGGAAACATCTGCATTTTATCTGGGATAGTATCATTTATCTTATAATTCAGTAGTCACATTTTTCATACAATTTCATTATGTGAGTATGTGAAATGTCATGTGTTTATTTCAGGATGTTGGTGGAATGGTGGACTACCATCCTCACGCTCGGGACTATGGTTCCCATCTGCCCCATGGATCCCTGACCCAGCCTCACCGCCGCAGACCATCCCTTCTGTCTGAATTTCAGCCAGGCGGTGAAAGGTACAAAACACGCACATGAACAGACAATATATTGTGGCTGCCTTGCACTGAGATCTCGTCTATTCAATCCTGTCCATTTATGTCCTTCAGGCTAGTTGCCCAGTTTGCCCACAATCTATTGTTGAGCCTTTCAAAATTGTGGCAGAAAGCTGTGACAGCAATGGCCAACACTGAAGGAAACTATCACTCTCATTCAAGATGCTGCTTTAGGGAAGCATTTATTAGGCCTGGACATAAAGTCCTGTTTTGTTACAGCCCTTGTCACTTTTACTCTGCTTACTTGGCTTTAGGAGGTGACTGAAGCAGACTGCTTTTATGTAATGCTTATGCAATGATGCTCTAGAATGTCACTTTCAATATGAGAGGATAAATTTCCCTCCAGCGTTATCTGAAGTGGTACTCCAGTGGGAATCTGTGCAGTTCTTCATTGTTTGCACCGATATGAAAATTTTGGCCAATATGATCTTTTTTTTTTAATAAATGATAACTGATATGTTGGCTGATAAATCTAAATCCAAATTTTTATGTAAACAATTTCTAAATAAATCAAACATACAGTACAGCAGCATAGTTTGCACCAGTGTAAGTTTTAAAACTAATTTTATACTCCTATTACCAACTTTCTTTATTAAAAATAAATAAATAAATGCCTTACAAATAAATAAATAAATAATAATGCTTAAATAATGCAAACAAGTCATTGGACAACGTTACTTGCATGTAAATAATCAAAAGGCATGTGCCATGGATAAAAAGGAATAGCCTCCAATAATGAAATTATTTTAATCAAACCATGTTGTTAATAAAAATAAGATAAAAATAAAAGTGGTGGTGATTATTATTAATAATGTAGCAATGATTTTGAAAAATAAGTATCATAAATTAATACCACTGTTTAAATATCAGCATTGCTGTTTTAGCTACATGCACTATTCTCTTTGTAATTTTTTTGTATATGACATTCCCAATTATAGTCATTATTTTTGTGCATTGCTATTTGAGCTGTGTGCACTGAACCTGAAGAGCTGAATGAACACCGGTAAACTGAAGTGCTTTGCTATAAGCTTATTTAACTCAAGGAAATGCATACTATATGAGATTAATCAGATATGAAACACGGAAACTAAACAACGTTTTATTATAATAGTGTTCTCATTATAATGTTATATAAATGACAGTCCCAAACATAGTTATTAATGTTCTGCACTGCTGTTTGAGCTGCCGTACATTGAGCTAAAGTTGATCACCGGCAAACTATAGTGCTCTATTATTGCTCTATTAACTTAACCAAACAAATTCTGTATGAGATAAATCAGACACACACACACACACACACACACACACACACACACATAATAAACACAGTAATACAATGTGCAATTACACAAAAGGTTTTGGATGCGCTCTTACTGTAAAAACAGGCTGAAACATGGGCACACAAAGATTCCACAACTTTATTTTACAGTAATGTTCTCATTATAATTTTATGTAGCCTTGACAGACTTGCCCTTTTCGACATGATTCCAATCATATTTCAAGCAATTAAAAACCATCATGATGAACTGTGTGCATCTGAAGTGTTTTGAAGGAAGTAATGCATTATTGCCTTTAATATATTGGCCAAATTTTCTTATCGGGTCGATAACGGTAACTAGGGCTGAACGATTTTGGAAAATAATCTAATTGCGATTTTTTTTTTTTTTTTTTTTTTTTTTTTTTAAATTTTATTTATTTATTTATTTATTTATTTATTTTTTTTATACCAATATTGCAATTTCGATTTAATATGCCATTATTTTTTGAAAGCTCTTTATGTTCTGTATTATTTAACAACGACAAGCAATAAATCATTGTAGTATGACCAAAACAATATTTCGATTAAACGTAAATGTTCTTTTCTGTAGGCTAGGCCTATATGTTAAAATTAAATTAGGTGATGCATGAATTGATATGAATGACACCAGCTTCCTCACCTGAATGAAAAGGGGTTTTTAGTCTAAATAAAAGGCTAGTAGCAGGATCGTAAAATGAATGGATGTGATTATGATCATTTGATAAAATGAAGAGAGCGCGCCGTAGTTATGCACGGGATCATTATACTTTGTGCTGTTTCATATTCTGTCACGGAGACCGCTGAATGCGCCTTTTTAAATGGTTTAATGGTGCTCGTTGTTTTATTTTAAAACACCATCGCAATTTTGACGCGCGGTCAATGATCCGCTTCCAAAACCACCGGCGTTGCTACGGCAAAACACACTGTTACCCATTTGAAACATTTTAATGTGAGTATTATGACACAAGTGAGGTACAAAGCTTTGTTAATAAGAGAAATAATTGGTTAGCAGGCAAATGTTACATCGCGACCATGCTTTTGGATTCATGCCGTTCGAGCGCGTACGTTTAGCTAAATCAAGCCATACGCGGCTTTGTGTTGTGTTCTGTTTTGCCGGAATTCGTTACTATGACTTAAATTGTTCCCACATTTAAGTTAAATCATGGGTTTACTAGGGAACAAATTAATGACACATGGACAGTGGCCACAAATTAATGTCATAGGAACGAATTAACAAGTTGTAGGAATTAATAGGCCTATATCTGTCCTGATCGCGTCCGCAGCCCTGTCAAAGCGAAGTGCCCGATATGAAACAATTATCTTGGGAAATTATAATTAAACATGACTTATTACTACATTTCAATACAAAAGAACTTTGTATTGTATCGGTTTTAATGTACTTTTAAAGTTTGGATAACATTAAAAGCGTAGTTTGTACATTAGTAAATTATTTTCATGTAAGATCCAGCCCCTTCACCGTCACAGCCGTTTGCACGTGTTTTGCGCATGAGCCGCAGGCACCCCAAAATGAAACTACTTAATCGACCATCAATAGCTTTAATCGATTGCATCTCTTATCGACAATTAATCGATTGTCGATTAATCGTTGACATCCCCAGAGCATGTGAGCGGAGTGGAGCTGGAGCGTAGCGGTCATATTTCCTTCAGAGCGGAGAGCGCTTTTCTGAAGATTCCGCTCCGCTCTCTCAATGCGCTCACCGCCGCTCGCTCAACCCAAAATGCCCTCACCGCCGCTCGCTCAACCCAAAATGCCCTTTGGTAAATTGCTAGTTCGAGAATCTGTGGAATAGGCTAATCAATAGTCTGTCAATAATGTTTCTAAAATATGGTACTAAAATCCTAAATTGACAGACGTTTTAATAGGCCGCATTTCCCCGCAGTTTTGTTCTATTTTAATTTTAGAAAGTGTTTCTCTTATTAACGCCACTAAATAATTCTTGAAGTGCATTTCATCTTGTGTGTGGGGCTGATAAGCAAGGTGTATTTTGTGAAATTCTGCATTTCGTCTTGTGTGCGTGTTTTGAATGTTCTGTTGTACAATAACTGAAGCTGTGTTTTCTTGGAAACAAAGTAGGACTAATGAAAATCAAATATATTTTTTCAGTTATTGAATTTTTTAGGAAGGTTTGTCAAGTGGCTTCAAAAACAAGACACATTTTTAAATTAATTTTAATTTAATACATTTAAATTAATAAAATTAATTTTAAAAAGTACAAGCTGAACGTCACCCTGAAACATAACCGTTACTTATCGGACTACTGCTTTGAGACATTTATTCAAGAATTTCATTATAAACGGGGAAAAAATCACAATTCGGCCTACCGGAGAAATATTATGTCGGAGCGTGATCTGAGCGGGATTTAGTTTACCGGTGAGCGGAACATTAGCGGAGCGTTTGCTTTGGCCGTGAGCGACTGAGCAGAGTGCACGCCCCCAGAGCAGAATATAGAGCTGAGCGTCACGCCGCTCCGCTTCGCTCACATGCTCTGGACATCCCTAGTTTGGAAACAACACCAAGTCTCTCCTGTGCAGAAATTATAAGCAAATTATTTTTAATTTTGGTTAGTTTTTAACAAGAACTTATTTGTTAGAATTAAATAAACAATAATGAAGTTATTTTATAATGACAGTACATTGAAGATTTGAAAATAACTATAAATAAACTATATATTAATCCCTGCATTTTTTTTTTTTCCAGAAAGATGCAGTGGTAACCTTAACATTTTATTTTAAGTTTTAACATTTCTAAATGGTCTAAAGCAAAAGAGTTGTAAAAATTCTGAAAAAAAAAAAAAATTAGAGCTCATAATTAGTTTAAAAATTATAACATATTACACGTTAATGAATAAATCAGTATATTTAAAATTATTTAATTTAAGTGTCATGTTTATGATTTTTTATTTTTATTTTTTTGTTCATGTAAGCTATAGCTTCTGACCTTTTAAATCAAAACATGCTCATGATTTTATGGCATCAATTACTGCTTTATTTAATCAGAAACGCAGTATAAATATTATTTGTGTATTTTGCTTTCATTTTATTAGAAGTAGGCCAACACCGCCCCCTACGGAATTAAGACTCCTGTCGGAGCGGGCATTAGGACCCGGGGGGAGGCTGCCGCTGCACATGCTGTTTACTCTGTCACACACACAACGCATCATTCTGTACGTGCATTCTCAGTTTAAATACAGCGAACCAAAGCAGTCAATCTAATCACCATTCAGGCAAAACTTTGCTTCAAGAGTGAGCCACACTGTTGACGTGATCTAATCGCTAGCACACCCTGAGCACATGTGAGTTAATGTATTCCTCTTATCGGCAAGACATGTCGGCATAATTTTTCATATCGGGCCGATGTTTACATTTAAAGCCATTATCGACCGATTCCGATACTGGTCCGATAATATCATGCATCCCTATTGTGAACAATTCATCCATTCATATTTCTTTTTTTTATCAATGTTGCCATTAACATTTTTAATCTAAATATCTTTACTCAATCTTCTGATGAAATGACAGACTTTTCTCTGGTAACCTCTCTCGGATGTACTACATCACAATACGGAAGAAAAGATCTGTCGCTACTTCCAAGTGTACAAATAAATCCAAGTATAAAAATAAGTTTGACTGACTTTGGTTATGTCATAACTTTAATCAGTTAGCAGGAGTATATTTGGTCTGGAGATTTCAACAACTTCCTCTTTGTTTACCTTTGTGTTCCGTAATCCAATCTTTGATTCTCTCATCCATACCATTGTTGCTTTAATGCATTGGTGCTTGTATGTGTGCACGCTATATAATGTTTTCAAAAAAATAAAAATGTTTTTCCTTTCCTCCATGCTGTGATTCTTTTTGCCATATAAGAAGCACAGTGTTGAATATGTGCGTGGGTGTATTGGGAATAGCTGTGTTTCTCCTCAGTCTGAATGCTGAATGTGGTGTGTGTGTTTGTGTGTGTGAGCTGAGCTGTATAATCAGAGCCTGGTACAGTAGAGCTGGCTGTTCTCACAGGAGATGGACTAACACCCCCTGAGATACCGAGAGCTGCTGGTAGGATGGATTAACTTGAATACTAAAGTGTTTGTGTGTGGGTAAGGTGTGTATGTCTGCTCTTCCACATCCTTTACTTCCCCACTGCGGAACTGTCATCTTGTTTTTTTGATGGGCATCCAAGTAAGATGAAAAACCACTAGTGCTATTAAAATTTCCTAGCATACATAATCAAATGTTCTGCAATTGAAAATACAGCCCTACTTCTTAAAATTCAAAGAACCAAATGCACCTGAGCCAGTTGAAGTCTAGTTTTTTGTTTTGGTCTAGTTCTGGCTGTGTAAATTATGGTCTGTTTTTGGTCTTTTAAAGACACGAGCCTTTTGTGTTGTTTTGTGATGACATAAGTGATAGGGGTTGAAAAAATGTTTTGTGGTCTTATCACCTTTTATCCTCTACAGAAAGAGAGAGATAATAAGGGATAGAGGGAGATTAAAGCAAGATTGATGGAAAGGAAGAGGGTTGGTAATTGTGCGAGTGAAAGAGTGACAATGAGATGGAATGATGGCAGAAGAAGAGAGACGGAGAGCAATACAGCAGTACAGGGCAAAGTTCCTCTACAATAGCTCAGACATTCAGCACGTATGATCTGTCCTCAATTCAGAATGAGGTCAGGGGCCAGTTAAACCTCTCTCTCTGTTGCTCTCTGTGTGTGTGTGTGTGTGTGTGTGTCTCTCTCTCTCTCTCTCTCTCTCTCTCTCTCTCTCTCTCTTTCTCTCTTTCGCTCTCATTGTGTGTATGACTCTGTGTATGACAAATCCTGCCTGCAGATCAGATTATCTTGCCCACTCAAAGAAAGAGTGAGCATGGATGAAAGCTGCAGTGTGATGTGATTATGTAAGTGCCAAGTGCCTATTGAAATTGGGGGATTTTGGTTAAAGTGTGTGTTTTCAAGCATTTCGGTATCTTATCCCACATTGTGTTTTGCTAATGTACATGTTACCTTTGCTCTGGTTTAGATTAGTTCCACCAGTGCAGAGACACAAATGAATGTGAATACTCCAGACGCAACACACCAGGGCTTTCCTGTCATTCTGCTGAAATTGAGAAGCTCTGCAAAAAAAAGAAAGAAAAGTATTTGATATTTCAAATTAAAATCTATTTGTGATTATTAGCGAAAGGCACTAAATCTTTATTTCTCTTGTGTGCCTGCTTCAGTCATTTCATGTGACATTAAATTGGATCTGTTCTTTCAATAAATCAATATTCTAAAATTCTGTAGTTTGGCAGCTAAAACATAATTTGGCTCTTAAATATTTAGTTTTAGGATTTTGTTGTTCTCAAATACTTTTTAGTTGCAGTCACATTAGTGAATTTTTGTGGGAAAAAGGTCCATTGTCATGAATCACCCACCGCTCACAGAGAAGTCACTTTCAAACCAAACAGCATTCTGTTGAATCCATGTGACCAACCCATTTCAGAATCTCTTGAAATTACTGGATTTTGCCTGTAAAAATTCTCTGAACAATGATGAACGTGACCGCATCTTTGGTCTGATGAATAGGTCTGGCTCGATAATAAATGTTACTGATTTGAATTTTATCCACCGAGTCAATAACAGACCCAGCTTGGTCAGTTACATCTTATTTGCTGTCATTATTTTGTATTATATATGTCTATATGAAATTGTCTATTGGCCAAACCTGCTGTCTATGTCAGTACTGACGTCATCTATTAATGAAACCATGTTGGTTCAATTTTAACATTTTGATTTAATAATTGTTGTAGCGCTGTCACTAACAATTATTTTGGTAAACAAGTAATCAGTCAATTATTCTGACAATTAATCGAGTAATTGTATAATTATAATGATTTTTTTGTGGTAATAAAATAGAGCTATGCAAAGAATAGCCTTTTAAATGACTTTAAATAGGCTACATATAATAGCAATGAGGCACTTAATCCAATTAATCTTTAATATTTGGCCATTTTTTACGACAGAAATGCTAACATCTAGGGGTGCTCCGATCAGGATTTTTGAGGCCGATCACAGAAAGTAGTATCTGCCGATATGATCACCGATACCGATCTTTTTAAAGCCTTCTTTTTATCGTGTAGAATTATTTATAGTGATGATCCAATCAAGATTTTTAGGCATTTATTCAGGGCCTGAATTTCATTTTTGAAAATGAATTCCCCTCTTAGGTAACTCTTGTGAGAGGGGATTTTTTAATTTAAGGGGGGGGGATTGGGGCATTTTTTTTCAGACATTTTTCAAAAATACATATTTCTCACCTAAACGTTTGATCGTGCACTGCATTTTTTTTCGACAATCGTGCAATTCTTGCACAATAGCTTACGCACAGCACAAGCTTGATTTCATGTGCTGTATGTGAGGCAGTGTTACACCAGGTTCTCACACTGCAGTCTATGTGCGGTACGTAAGCGGTGCAGAAGCATCACGGACTGTGCTTTCACACAGGAGTCTGCGACTGATCCATAGCTGTTTACTACAAACACAACATTTTATCCATTATTTTGATTTCAAATCCAAACATTGTTGCTAAAAATGCTTTTTCAGCATTGTGATTCTTTATTTTTTTTTTTTTTTACACAGTACAGTAATACAATCTTTCATGGATGTTTAAACGCAGTAAATATAAGAAACACATTATTCAATGCTTTTTACTTTTGCATTTACTTTTAGATTTATATTTAGTTGCTCAAGCAAGTGACAAAACATTTAAACTACTTCTCTTACATTATCACAAACATTCTAAATTACAACTTACAATTGACAGAAAGTCAACTCTACTGCCTTTTCTTTGGCATTTAAATCTCTTACAGGCAATCCTGCGGTTCATAAAGAACTTTGTTTTACTACCTCCACGAGTGCCATCTATTATTGCTTTGTTTATCTAAAAGTGCTCTTTTCCTTTAAACCTAGCCAAAAAGCCATAGCCTATGTGTTGACTGTGAAACACGGTAGACTTTAATTATATGCATTTATGGTGTAATTACTACATTTTCGTGTCAATCCATTAGGCGGTGGTAATGGACCAACTACCACCGGTGGTGCGGTGGTATGATATTAATTAGCCTATATTTATACATAAAAAAATATATATATATGGATTTGCAAGCGGGCGGGTTTAGTTCTCGTCTGCACGCGCTCTGTGTGGAATAGAAATCGCGGTGTATGCTGCCGCATTTCTTGGTAGCATCTTACATTTATCGCTGTCTCGTTTGTATTTGGCTAGTTTGGAGAAAGCCTCACCAATACAAACCTGACCAGCCGAGCGTTTGCGATCACGTGAACTTGAAGACACTTGTACAAACACGGATGGGTGACATGAATGGAAATGATTCCAGATCGGCGATGTAGTATTTGTTTCCCTACAAGGTCCATCGCTCAACACTAAATAAATTTGCTGAATGAATAATAAACTGTATTTTCCTGCGCTCAAACCTGCCAGTCTAAAGGAAACTCCGTGTATGGCGTTTGAGGTAATTTGTGAATTAGCATAGACCTATAATCTAAATAAAACAATTGGCAACTCTTATATTATTACATTTGTATACAAAACTTTGTATAATGCTTGTTATAGAGTGTGTGACGTCACGTGCACTACCGCCGGTGGCAACCGTCCGACGCGGTTGTCACGGCGACCATCACAGCCCTACATTCCATGTTCATATTTACCGCAAACAATGTGCTATTACTTTAATTCAGCGCTGCTGTTACTTTAATTCAGCGCTTGCAGCGCAGCAAAAATAGACTCGGTGCGGAAACGATCGCTGCATTACTACAGACGCACCGCTCCTGGAACGCACTGCTGGACTGCAACCAAGAGCGCGGAAAAAATACGCACCGCATACTAGGGGTGTGCGATATGACAATTTTTGATCGTGGACGATAAAAAATGTCTCCACGATCTGCTTTTGAAGAAATATCATAGAATATGCGCTGTAGCACGATACTATCAGCTGCAGTTCTGGCGCCTCCGTCTCAAGATACTGTACAACGCCACATGCATTTACATCAGTATTAACTCAGCGGTAGAGTTACTCTTACGGGACACTGCACTTATTCATAATCACAAAAGAACATTATTTGCATGTGCTTTTTAATGTTTCATTCGTGCGCTGGTCTGACGTGCGCTTTGTCTGAGCACTGCGTACACCCGAAGCGTGCGAACTAAAAAGCCTGTCAAACAGCGCCTGATTTCTGAACTAAGTTATCTTTTAATACTGTCAAAACACACAAGGTTTATATATAGACTCAGTTGGTTATGTCTAAAATGAAAGTAAACAGTTGAGAGAAAAACGAATACGTGCCTGTATATTAGATGCGTGCACGTCTTAAAGGGACAGTATTAAACATGCAGCCAACTGTCATTAAAGGGATAGTTCACCCTAAAATGTAATTTCTGTCATTATTTACTCACTCACATGCTGTCCCAAACCTGTATTAATATTAATGCATTTATGTTCAGCAGAAGAAAGAAACTCATTCAGGTTTAAAACAACCTTTGAGTGAGTAAATGATAGTATAAAATAAAACACTATGACAGAATTGACAGACAGATGACAGAATTTTTATTTTGGGGGAACTATTCCTTTAATGTTAAAAAAACAACAAAACGCAAAGATAAAAATCACTCACTATTCTTGACTGAAGAACTTTAATACAGTTGCTTTAGGAATCAGTCTATATTGTTTTATTTTTATATCTGTTCATTCAATTTCTTGAATGCTCCTGCTGAATACACCTATTGTACCTGAAAATAAAGCACTGTTTGTTTTATTTGTACATTATGTGTAAGGAATAATTGACAACGGGCCATTGAATTCTTAGAAAATATTGCACACCCGAGGTTTGCATCGTGGCTGTTACACCTCGGCTTTGCATTATTTTCTAAGAATTCTAAGAATTCAACGGCCCGAAGTCAATTATTCCGCTTATACTATGGTTACCACACCTCAAGACATCGATCAGATTATATATTTCAAGGCATTTGTCCGGTTTTTCTACTTAAATCGCTATTGTGAGTAGTATTATTTATTCCGCATCTCATCCAACGCCTCCGTTGCTAATTCCAAAACGTAATTTTAAACCTAGTAACGGAGGCTTGAGCCGTTGATAGCAGACTAATGCAGTTAATAACCAAGTTATGAGAGAGAGAGAGATTACTAGTCTGTGCGTCTCTCAAAAGTGTTCGGCAGCAATGTCTCTAGTTATAGTGAAACTTAGTTAATTTTCTTCACGAACAGCGCCGTTGTTGTTTCCTCTCTTGTGAGAAGTCATGTAGTTTTTAAGTTGTTAAACTGTTACTGATAAAATCGTCAAGAGTATCGCTAACAACATTAGCGCTTATGTTAAGGTGTGTGCAAACTGCACGCGCCTGTATAGGAGAGAGAGCAGGAGAGATAGAGTATGTGCATTCCGTACAATGAAATTTTCAAAAAAAAATATGTCATTTTATCAAAATATTTGGCGAAGTGATACAGACATGTAATGCGGGCAAGACCTGCCTGGAACTACGTTCGCCGTGCGTTTCTCTGAAAATAATTGCACACCTTAGAACATTCGTTAGCCAATCAGATTCAAGCATTCAACGGCCCCGTAGTATAAATAGTTGTAATGGGTATCTTTGTTCTTATTTTTTAATAACAAAGATAAAATAATGACAAAGTTTTTGATCTTCGCCCACTTTGGCCTAAATATCTGCAATTCTTTATTTCTTTCTTTTTCTTTTTCTTTTTTTTTTTTTTTCTTTTGTTACCTTGAAAGACTTTCTTTATAATAGGGAAATTAGTTTGGCTGTAATGCTCAGACAACTTGCAAAATAGTAAAACCAACATGACAAAGAATCGTGATTAAAATCATGAATCGTGATATTTCTAAAAAAAAAAAATTTGATATGATTAGGGGTGCACAATAAATATCGGGCAATAATTAATGCGTATCTTGTCAGTAAAGCCGGTTGTTCACTGACAAGCTGCACAAATCCATGTTTATTATCAGCGTGGTTTTGTGCAGCTCGTCAGTGAACAACGGCTCTGTGTAGTAAATGCTGCTCAATGTGAAATCACGCACGTGTTGGAATTTACCGCTGATTAGAGAACCGGCTTTACTGACAAGATGCACATTAATTATTGCCCGATATTTATCATGCAACCCTAGATATGATATTTTTTCCATATCGCTCACCCATACGCAATGCAAACCGAGTAATGTGAACCTGGAGTTGTGTGTGTACTTTGAGTGTGCATGAGCTCACAGTCTCCAGGAGAGTGCGAGCACTGAATGGTTTAAACACTGGCAAGAAATAAAAAGAAATGCAATGTATAAACTTCAGTGACGATGCGACACTGCCTCGATTGTGCAAGTGACAATTCCTGTATCAAGTGTGCAGTGTGCAGCTCGCTTATTTATAGCTTTCAGTCACGTGACCGGCTCGAAGACCCGGAGGGCAAAACATCCATAGAACTGCAGCACAAGCCTGTCAATTTTTCGTCTGTTTCACAGCCGCAAATATTTAGATCACCTCTCAGAAGAATAAAACAAAGGTATGAGAACAAAATGCAAGTTATGGACATGCAGCAATATTTAAATCATTAAACAGTGCGACAAAACGTTGTAAAAACACTTAAAGTGCCTTAATATTTTTAAAACAGTAATATTAAAAGATCAAATTCAGCAATCACCATATTAATGATGCATAATTTACATAGACAAAACAGATGAGGCCGCAATATGAACTCAATCCGCTTAATGGTTCAGTGTTTTCCTTATAACGGTTTTCTATGGGAAACCATTTAATGTGAAACTTTGCACATTGTGTTTATATTCTGGCTTCATCTGCTTGCCTGTACAAAATATACATCATCAATGAGGTATTTCCTGAATTTCGCCTTTTAATATCTGCATTTTACTACATTACTACTTAATGCAAACTTCGTAAAAATAGGTGGGCGTTCAGGTGGGCGTTCCTATAAGGGTGTGACGTCATGTGAAAACTATCAATTAAAGCCATTTGCTTTTTTGAGAGAGAGAGAGCGCGTGCGCAGTGATTCTCTCACGCTGTTTGTGAAATTGTCTCACAGAAACTTTTCAAATTACTTCATAAGTTATTTAATGAAGAAATATGAATTGTACCTCACCTTCAGCATTATAATTATTTCACCCGCGCCAGACTGAGACGGTGCCGCTGCATGTCGTGTCAAACCTCTCACGGCAGGCGCGTCATCAGCTTGAGATCGTTTTTTTGTGATCGCCCTTTTTAGAGACCGCCGATTAAACATCCCAATGCGATTATCGGCCGATAGTGATCGGTAGCCGATCAATCGGAGCACTCCTACTAACAGCCACTTTAATATCTTGAATATGTGGACATCAAAACATGTAAACTCAGAGCAAGGGTTTAAACTTTTATTCTGGAATGAACAGTTAGCATATTGAGAAAGATATCGATGTATTCTCCTGTGTTTGCATAGGTTTATAAATGACCTACCTTACAAATCTGATGAAATGGCACACATTGCATTACCAAATGAATGTTAAATACAATATGCAGAGATGGAGTTTGAGATGCTCCACACATGTAAATGATAACAGTTTGTGTGGAGCAGCATTTACTGTGGACCGAGCCGCTCAGACACGCACGTACATAACCTATACATGTAAATAAAGCGCACATATTAAACCTGCATCGCATATTTAAGTGAATCATAGCGTATTGAATTCTCAATAACAATATGCTTTATTATGATTTTTAAATGGGTTTAATATACCATGAAGCCTTGGAAAATGGTCTAATAATGCGTTTCATGAATTCTTGTCCGCGGAATGCGTCACCACCAATATTTTGCCAGTTACTCGACAATGCCGAAGTGCAATCGAGGATTTTTTTTTAAATCGAGTACTCGAATTGAATCAAGGAATCGTGACAGACCTAAATGTTTGTTCATACACTAAGGCATTTTCAATTAAAAACAATTCCAGTGTGACTCTGGTTCTTTGACTCTGATCCAGGCCATGACTGAGCATTTGTGTGCGATTTGTATAATAAGTAGGGATGCTCCGATCAGGATTTTTGAGGCCGATCACCGATCATAGAAAGCAGTATCTGCCGATCACCGATACAGATCTTTTTAAAGCCTTCTTTTTATCATGTAGAATTATTTATAGTAATATTCCAATCAGGATTTTTAGACATTTATGCAGTGCTTGAATTTCATTTTTGAAAATGTGGGGAATTCCCCTCTTAGGTGACTCTTGTGAGAAAGGATTTTTTAATTTGAGGTGTGGAGGGGGGCATTTAGATATTTTCCAAAATATACATTTATCTCACTTAAATGTTTGATCATCCAGTGCATATTTGTTTTTACAATCGTGCAATTGTTGCAGAAAAGCTTACACACAGCACAAGCCTCGTTCTTTTTTTTACACTAATACAACCTTTATAGACATGTTTAAGTGCAGTAAATATAATCATATAACACATTATTCAATGCTTTTTACTTTTGTATTTACTTGTAGATTTATATATTAAGTTGCTTAAGCAAGTGGCAAAACATTTAAACTATTTTTCTTATCACAAACATTCTAAATTAACTTATGACTTGCAGAAACAGTCATTACTACTGCGTTTCCTTTTGCATTTAAATCTGTATTACAAACAATCCTACTAAAGAACTTTGCTTTCCATACCTCCACGAGTGCCATCTATTATTGTCTTTTTTTATCTAAAAGTGCTCTTCCTTTAAACCTAGCCAAAAAGTCATGTGTTGACTGTTAAACACAGTAGACTTTAATTATATGCATTTATTATGTAATTACTACATTTTCGTGTCAATCCAAGTTCATATTTACCACAAAAAATGCACTGCCACTTTAATTCAGTGCATGCAGTACAGCAAAGATAGACTCGGTGCAGAAACGATCGCTGCACTGCTGCAAACACACCGCTCATGGTACGCACTACCGGACCACAACCGCGTGCAGAACGCCTGTTTCACACATACTCCGTTTGCAGTGCGGATTTTTTTCTGCAGCCATGTTAACAGATTAGTATATGTATAGTCAGATAGTTAACTGTTGTATAGCTCTATTGTTTTTCCTATACTTGCATTGTTGTATGTTTATCTTAGGTTTAACTAGTATGTAGCACTGTGGTCCTGCGAGACACGACATTTCGTTCCACTATATGTCCACACATGTAGCAGAATGACAATAAAGCTCGACTTGACTTGACTTGACTTGAGATTAAAGCGTTCACACTGCACGCGATTACGGTCCGGCAGTGCGTTCCAGGAGCGGTGCGTCTGCAGCAGTGCAGCGATCGTTTCCGCACCGAGTCTATTTTTGCTGTGCTGCACACGCTGAATTAAAGTGACAGCGCTTTGTTCACGGTAAAAAATGAACATGGATTGACATGGAAATGTAGTAATTTCACAAAAAATAGATATAATTAGTCTACTGTGTTTCACAGGCTTTTTGGCTAGGTCTCAGACTGAGATGGTGCTGCTGCATGTTGTGCCAAACCTCTCACGGAACGCGCGTCATCAGCTTGAGATCGGCCTTTTTAGAGACCGTTGATCAAACATCCCAAAGCTATTATCGGCCGATAATGATCGGTACCCGATCAATCGGAGCACCTCTAATAATAAGTAACATTGTCTGATGGCTTTTCCTCTCCTTGCATCAAATGCTTTGAAGGCGTCTTTTGTCTGTAGCATATCATGCTACATTTCCTGCTCTCCGTTTCATTGTCTGTGTGGTGTGGAATGGCTCACATGCTTGTACGTCAGCATTTGTTTGTATTAATCACGGTCAGTGCTGGAGTCTGTGTGTACTGTTTATTTAAGCTGGGCAGACTGTGTAATTAATATGAGGGATACACCCATTTATGTTTTCAACAGTTCAACCCACACATTTAGCCACACCCACACACTTTTATTCCCTTCATAGCATGTACATTCAAGCTCTATAGTTTTAATCCTTGGCAAACATTGTCTGGGTTGTCTTGAGAATCTTTATGACCTGATTTCACCTCTGGTTATGTCTTACTGTGTTTAAATGCAAAATATGTGCAGGATATTGTTGATTTATGTTTTCCAAATATCTAACAGACAAAGTCTGCACTATGTTTGTGATCTGTGGGCAAAATAATGGGGATGTGTAGATGTCTAGGGGTATTGAGCGCATATGTGTGTATTTAGTGTGTTCACATGTGTCTAATCTCTGACTTTGGCACAGGAAGGGAAGTCTTTTGAAATAGGGTGTGTGTGTGCACGTGGTTTTAGCGTGATGTGCACTGTTGCCGTTTGGGGTTATTGAGTTCATGTGTGTATAAATGTGTTTGCACTTGATCAGTCTGAGCTACAGGAAGGCCTGTGAACCACCTGATCATACAAAGTACAGCAACTTGCCCTATTTGGGCCTCAATCAAAACATGTACAAGTAGAACGGGACGATTATTCAAAATAAAACCAATGTTTGGGACACTGATACATGCATTTGGGAACACAGTATGCACCATGAAAAATGATCATATTTTTTTCTTACACACTAAAGATTTATTTAAAATAATATTATTAATAATAACAGCAACAGATATTTTATTATTATAGATTCATGTTGTGGTCACGTTGTGGTGTTTCAGAGTCACTGATTAGATAGCAGTGCTTTATCTCAGACTATATTACAGCTATATATGTGTGCGTGTGTGTATACAACAGAAAGGACAGTTGGTTGGTGGTAAGCGAGAACAAAAGATGATGTGTATGTATGATTGATGTGAATAATGTATTCGTGTGAGGGTCAAGCACCTCTCTTTTCGTCTTATATCTCACACTCTGTACACCAGAATCAAGGTTAGTTTACTCTTCGCACTCTCATGTGAAAAGGCTCACTCCTGTACTAAGCACGGCATGGCACTGTTGCCTCCGCAGCACTCAAAAATTGTCATGGTTACGGATGGTCATCTTTGGTCTGAGTGGCCTGTACGTATCAGATTATTTGTGAAATAATTGCAGAGATCCTGACCTGTCCTGACTGCTCTTGTATTAAATGGGTGTTTCACTGGACCCATCCTTAATGGATGTATAGCACTGGTGTTATGTTAGTTATGTCTATGTGGTTTCTCAGTCATTCAGGTCATTGCATTGTATCTAGTAGATTTTATTAGACATGTTTTTTATCTCATTTGTTTAAATAAATGCATCATGTGTCAACTGTTTAGGTATGTACAGCATTTCTAAAATATTGTCAATAGTTAGGCCTTATTGCTATTTGGTGTAACAAATTTAGTTCGGCCCATTCTGGTATTAAATGCCCCTTTTTAAAAATCAAGCCTTGACCTCGTTATGAATTTAAAGCATTTTGTATTACTGAAATCTTATACACCCATCGGAGGTCTGTTGTGGTCTTCTAGTGTAACTGCTGTTAAATGTCAGTGTGTATAAAAAGACAAAACTGCTTTGTTAACCTTTTAATTCTGACATTCTTTTTGATTAGACTAATGTCTGTATCTTACCCATAATTCACTTCTCTTCTTGCTCTTTTCTCCCCCTACAGAGGTCAAGAGCCCCACATCCGATATGAGCACATTTACCTACAGGACCCCAGCAGCCAGTCAGAAGTGGAATACTCAGAGATGAAGCGTCCTCGCTTGGAAATCGGGACAGAGTCTCTTATGCGTCACTCAACTCATCGTCAGCCCCTCACCGTGGGTGTAGCTGAGGAAATGACAAAGGTTTGCAATTTTTAATTTTTTATTTCATCATAGATGTTAATACCCAGATGTCATATTTGTAACTATTGATAGTTAATGTGATGTTCTGCTTTTGGTGGAATAAAGATGCAAGTGAAGTACTAATTACAGTCTGCAACTAATGGCATTCACTCATTTTTACCTTTAATCTCAAATTTAAACTACCATTTAGGAGTGGGCGATATACTGGTAGACACGATTAACCGCTAGAGATTTTGTACTATCATCTCTATCGCAGTGCTGTGCTATGTGGTCATGAAAACTTAACATTTGCACGTGTTTTTAAGCATTGTGGTTTAAAAACAAGTGACTTTAAGCAATTCATTGAAATGCAATCAGCAGCAAAAGAGAACTCATTTCGCTATATGTCAAAGAGGCCCGCGAACGTGAAGACGGTGCTCATAGAATGGCGTTATTTTTGTCGCTTTATAGGCTTGAATGGTTAAATGCACACTTGTATGTTTCAAAATGCCTGTCTTTGCAAGAATCCCTGTAAATGCAGTAATTTAGGTATTGAGTGAAAGCAAAAAGCTGAGATGTTAACAAGTTGATAGTATTTAATCACAGAATGTCGTCTAGTCTGTAAGTAAGTTTGTATTTACTTGAATTAAAATGATCTTACTAATTGATCTGACAAAATGTAATTACTTCTGATCAAATGAATTCGTGAAACTGATTTATCATATCACCACCACGAGAAATCACATGAAATCCAAACACAGTCGACTGAGGAAAGACAGCTGTCCATCACTGCATTCACGACTGCAGGTAAGCGCAGCTGTAACCGAGTGAGCCAAGAAGAGAGCACATATGATAGTGAAATGATCTTGAGACATATATAAAGTTTCCTCGAGGGAGAGTGGTTTAACACAAAGTGCTAAGAAACTGTTTGCACAAGTTATCTTTGTCAGTGCATTCTTATTGTTATCAGACTGAGGAACAAACTTTTACCCGAGCATGTGGATGTTATTGAGTCGAGTATATGTACGTTCTCTAATGTAATTGGCATGGTCTGCTTGATTTTTCCATTTGCTCTGCTTGATCTTGAATGCTTTTGTTTTTTATATGTATATATTTTTTTTGTTTACGCGTTTTCAACCAAAATAAAACCTTGAGAGATAATGTAACGTTGTTGTAGAACATTGTTGTGTAACGGCTAATCATAAGCTTGTTCAGAAATCGTGACTTGATAATTGATAATTAAACTTGATAATTAAAAATAACGTCTTTCTCATTAAACCTCATTTAAATAAACGAATATTCGAATATTTGTTTTTTATGAGCCCAAATATTCTAATGCGATATTTTTGGAAAATGCCCATCCCTACTCACCAGTGTGAGAGTTGGAGGCTGAGTTTAAGTTCATCACAGATATATTTTCACTCACCGAACACTCTGACTGAGCGCTTCAGACTTTGCTCTCCGTCAGGTGATCTGTGCTATTTTTCAGTTCATCTGAATGGATGCGCATCTGTATTTGATGTACTCACAAAAACGCAAAGAAAGAGACACAGCGAGAGAGTCTTACATAACATGCAGAATTGACGCGCTACATGTAAACGATATTCTTTGTTGCATTTTCCTGTGAAAATCTTCAGCTTTTAAGAACTGTTGGGTTCTCCGGTAGTGGGCGGGGCGTATGCACAAACAGCAATCTTATTGGCTGGCGTTAACATATTATCTTCCCTGTTTTGATTTCAGCAAATCAATTCGAGCGAACGCAGACAACGTGATTAATGTTCATGAACCCAGCAGCTCATTAATCCTCAGTACGTTTTACATTGTTATTAGTAGTAGAATTCGTAGTAGTGTTATCTTATCAGTATTATTTTTAGTTTTAGGTTTTTACTTTTTTATAGAAATACTAAATGACAAACATTCTTAATCACCACCACCAGTTCAGTTAAAATGACATTTTTTTTCTAAGTCAATTTACTGGAGTATTTTCTCTCTCAATCAGTAGAAAATGTGGTTAACACCCGGTCATGCATGAAAAAATAAAATAAAATAAAAACCCGTCATATACCATGAAACCGGCATAATTTTGAAAAACACCGTGATATAAATTTTTGGTCATACCGCCCAGCACTACTCTTGACTAAATCACTTTTGTAGCTTTAATAAGAAGAAATATGTATTTAATTTACACAGTGAAGAATATGTAGTTTTTTTTTTTTTCACATTTAATTACTTTATACAATGTATTTAGCATTTCTTATTTATTTGTTCTACTGTAGTTTTTTTGTCTTATTGCTTGTAATTAGTTTCTTATTCTTATTTAATCACTGACTGTTTACTTGTCTTCAGTGAGCTTGTGTTATTTTATTATTATTATTATTATTTTTTTTTAATCTAGGCTATTCGTTTTTTGGTCATTGACACTGGTGACAAAAATTATTAATTTATGAAAAAGAAATATGGTATCAAAAATGTTTGTCAAAGACATTATTTAAAGCAGAAATAACTATATTGTGACATCTTTACAGTGAAATAAAATTAAAATTAATAAAATGTATGTAGCATTTCTTATTTATTTGTTCTACTGTAGTTTTTTTGTCCCATTGCTTATAATCAGTTTCTTATTCTTATTTAATCACTGACTGTTTACTTGTCTTCAGTGAGCTTGTTTTTTTTTTTGTTTTTTTGTTTTTTTAATCTAGGCTATTTTTAGTTTTTGGTGATGTTGACACTGATGACAAAAATTATGAATTTATTTATGAAAAAAGAAATATGGTATCAAAAATGTTTGTCAAAGACCTTATTTAAAGCAAAAATAACTATATCATGACACATTGTTACAGTGAAATAAAATTACTCATATTGTGATATAAGATTTTGGTCATATCGCCCACCCCTACTACCATTCAGATGTTTTCATAAAACTATTAAGTCGCCCAACGTACATTGTCAAGCAAAGTACATGATTGCCCTTGTATTTCGCTTTGCCCATGAAACCTTAAGTTCGTATACTTATTCAATTGTTTTGTGTGTAATTGGCAGTAAAAAGAATGACTGTCTCTAGTGTACAAATGCAGGAAAAAAAAGTTAGCCTAAGATGTTTACAGGATCGATTCAGAGAGAATCACACTGCAGCTGAGATTTTTTTTTTTTTTTTTTTTTCATTCCTCCCACGCCTAATAAGTATCTTTTAAATTTAACATTTGTTGTGGCAAACAGAGAGCTTTGTGATTATTGTGGGATTAGGCTAGAAAGGATGCTGCATGCTGTACGTGCATTAATCCAACTGTAGAGAAGAGCGATAATAAGTCTGTTCAGCAGATTATCACTTAGTCCATATTTATTAGCCTCGTAAATTAGCCTGTCTGTTTCCGTTGGCCTGCGTTTTTATCATCCCGGCCAGCACTGCCATTTACCACCACACAGGCCTGCTGGGAACCGGCATGTGTGTGTAGAAACTGTTTGGATTGTGAGTGTCTAAAAGATTGCATCTTAAAGAGTTATGTCAGTAATACCAGAACCACTTTGCAGCTGTGGTTTTATATGTTAGGTTGTGAGGGAATGAACGTGTATGTGGTGTAACGGTAAATGGCACAGGCAGATGTTTGGAATAACTCTGCAACTTCTTAGGAACTCTCTTTTCTAGGTCAGGGGCTCTGTGAAGGGTGTGTGTGTAGGTGGAACATATGCAGCCTCTCTATAACAACATACTGCTGCCTCACACCATGTGAGATCCATTTCTGGTGCTTTACAACTGTAGGTGTCACCAGACTGTATCAGGTTTTGCCAAGTGTGCATCACATAGCCAATACTGAGAGTGTTTATTGACTGCTTAAGAGACTCGCACTATTCTCTTCCTCACAGGAACAACGAGACCCAGTAGATGAGTCAAATTGTGCGGGAAGAGTCACAATGTTGCTGGCAAAATGTTTAAAGCATTTGCGGTAAAATCTTGGCTTTAGGAACGGTCTCATCTTGTGGACAGGAGAGAACATGAAAATACCTCTGTATGCTATTGTAACTCTGCTTTATTGACCACCACAGCAGTTTAGCCCCGGAAGTGAAAATCACATTAAAATTTACAGAGAGAAATTGATTCTTAGCAATATAACATATCATGAAGTCCCAGGGTCCTAAATGATGAAATGCATTTGTAAAAGATCAGCTGATAAAGATAAAAAAAAAAAGAACCAAAAATACTGAAGACTAATTTTATGCAGTATGCATGTATTTTATTTTATTATTTTTTTTTCAACTTTTAAAAACAAACCATTTAGAAAACTCATGTTGTATGTTGTAAATATAACAGAACTAATGAGGTCCCTATTTGAGTCATTTTTATTGTAATCAATTTGTTACTGAATTTTGCTTAACATTTGAAGCAAGATTTCTGGGATCTAAATTGGAATTTAAAGAGGTTATTTACATTCTTTTCAGGAATTCTAATTCTTCTGAAGTTTTGTCTTTGGAAAAGTCTTATGAAATGTTGTTAGCAATACAAATTATGCTTAACTTCATTCTTAAGTTAAGGAAATAGCAGTTAAGAATTTTTTGTAAATTCCAACTCTGATTTTTTTTTTTTTTTGTGTGTGCAGCATGAATACACTGCGGTTATTGTTCAAGTCTGGAAAGGATTAAATAAGCTGTATAAAGGAAAATGTTTGTGTGTTTGTTAAGGTGTGTTAAGGAAGGACAGCTGAGTAACACCTCTCAATGTGCATCTCTGAGTTTGTGTGTGTGTGCAGCAGGATTAAGGTCACTGTGATCACACCTCCTGCTTGTGGCATGATGTAAAGGGCAGAATGATTACACCTTTAGAGCAAGCGCTAAGGTCAGTGTGATCACACTCCCTATCCAGAGATGTTGTGCTGAGTTGTTATGACTTCCCCCTAAAGCTTTTGTGTATTTTTAGCAGCCATGACAAAACGGGGCTTGGAAGCAGAACTGTGTGTGTGTAAGTGGAAGCCATCGTGCAATAGTAATTAATTAGTAATGAATCTGACCTAGATGTGACGGTTGAGCGGTTGAGGATATTTACATGAGGATTTGAGCGCGTTTGGGTGAGAGACAGACAGCGGGACATTTGAAAGGACACTCAAGTCAAAGTGGACAGAGGAAATCTCTCATCCTTTTTATGTAAGAGCTGTCACACTCAATGACACTCATGAAACTGAGCGAGTGGATCTGAAAGCTCAGGGAGGAGAAGAGTCTCTCTCACACACACAAGTGTGTGTTGTGTGCCATTTTCAGCGTACCTGCAGCACTCTGACAGGTGTGAACCAGCACGTCTGTGTCTAATGGCTTGTTACAGCTCAGGGTGTCCGATGACTTGTGTTACCCTGACATCCTATGATTCATAAATGTTTTATTGAGTCAGAGCTCAGAACAGGATTTTACATGTTCGTCAGACTAATGCACGTCTATTCTGGGATGAACAATGGATTCTGAAGAAATTACGAATGGCATTTGATCTTAGGGTGTTTTGTGTGGTTGTTTGGGAGTTTCTTGCTAGGCAAAGGCTCCTCCTTTAGGTCTTTAGATGTGCCTCGAATCCAGAGTAAAATGGGATTTTTCCACCTGGCCAAAATCAGATCGCTAAAACCCCATTTGCACTGCCAGTGACTTTGTAGCTGCGTGTTGGCAGTTGCTTGGTCGCTAGTAGTCATTCCTAGTTCTGGGTGCTCTAGTAATGCTTTTACCTGTGATGTTTTGAGGGATCATTCATGTCTGTAAAATGAAACGGTGCGTGAAATGGGTCTGCATCAGATATGAAATGTGAATACACTTACATACGTGCTTGTATGTCCACAGTGGAGAGATGTTTAGCCACAGCTGTTGTCATGGCAGCTGAGAGCTTTCATGTAGAAAGAAGTGGTGGAAATGTCACCAGAACACACTGTACAGTCATTCCATAATCACACAGTTAAAATATCACTGCATTTAAGTAGTTCAGCAGAAATGTCTCATCATGTGATTTGTGAATTTTTGTAATGTCATAAGGTTATTTTATGACTTGAATGTTTGTTTTGAAAATGAGTTTGTACTGTCGAGGTCGATTTCATTAAGGTTTTTGAAAGAAGTCTTCTACGATCACTCTATGAAATCTATTAAATTTTTGTCTCTTTATTTAATTTGAATTTTTTCAGTATATTTTCTGGGTTCAGTCGTAATAGTTTGTTTAATGGTTTATATTAAAAAAGGATGTCTAAACAATTGAATACACAAAAATCCAGCAGTAATAGTGTGCTATGAAATGTTTAATTTTTCTGCATAAAACTATTTAAACATTTCATATTTGGTAAGCAAAGTGCTGCCCAACAGAGGTTTACAGTTGAAATTAAAACTTAGATGAAAAAGTGACAAAAAAAAGGTTTTAATAAACTGAAATTTTGAAATCATCACACATGCTCATTTTGCATTTTAATATTCACGGTCGTTTATTCCTGTGATGCAAAGCTGAATTTTCAGCATCATTACTCCAGTCTTCAGTGTCACATGATTCTTCAGAAATCATTCTGATATGCTGATTTACTGCTCAAGAAACATTTCTTATTATTATCGATGTTGAAAACTGTTGTGCTGCTTGGTATTTTTGTGGAAACTGTAATGTGTACTTGTTTTTAGGATTCAATGAATAGAAAGTTAAAAAGAACAGCATTTGACTAATTTAATGCATCTTTGCTGAAATAATAATAATTATTATTTTTTTTAAATCTCACTGATCTTAAACTTTTGAACTGTACACTTACTGGTGAGTCTCTTTTAGCCTGAATTACTTGGTTGATTGATAATTGAATAAGTCTCACAAATGCACTTATAGGTGTTAAATGAACTTGAATGTGTGTATGTTTGAACAGCACTTCATAGAGAAATAAATGGGGATAAGCACTCAACACACCTTTAGTTCAGACACACACACACCACACCTTTGTCTCTGGTACACTTTAACCCTGCAAAAGGAGTTTCAATCTGTGTGTGTGTGTGTTTGTGTGTTGGCACTTGTATCTGTTTGTGTGAAGGTTACTGCAGTGCATATCCATGTCTTAGCCCTCACATTTGTGTTTATGTAAAGCTGCTTGGGGTTTTAATTCTCATATACACATTTCTGATTCTTGGTTGGTTCTTGTTACTGAGACTTGGCAGGATTATAGTGCTTGTCCTTGAAAGTAATTGTGTGGGGTTAACAAGGCACTTTTCATTCTACACCGTGTGTGAGTGAGTGAGTGAGTGAGTGAGTGAGTGAGTGAGTGAGTGAGTGAGTGAGTGAGTGAGTGAGTGTGTGAGTGAGTGTGTGTGTGTGTGTGTGTGTGTATACAGCTTTGAGTCCTAAAGTGACTCCTCTATCAAATCCTTTTCAAGTGTTAAATCCCGCCTGAAGTTTGGAATGCCTCTAGGAATGTGTTTTGAACGTTAGCAGAGCTCTCAGGCTGTCCTTGGACATTTTGGCTTTGTCTCCCTCTTTCCATGAGCAATCTGGAATTGGGGCAACATATTTTAATTGTCAGGGGTTTCATAAAGATGAGATTAATTATGAAAGATTACTTTGTCTATTGTGCCATACATTATAGCCTAAATCTATTTAAATGTAATTTCATGCTTAAAACTGGTTATTATTATTATTATTATTATTATTATTATTATTATTATTATTATTTAATTTTTTTAAATTATATATTATGTTTAGTCTTGTTCTTTTTTGTTGTTGTTGTTGTTGTTGTTGTTGTTGTTGTTGTTGTTGTTGTTGTGTGATTGTGTCCAGTCCATGCATCTGCCTGAGTGATCTTTAAGGGGCGGTGAGAGAGAGAATAGCAGACACCCTCCCTGAACACTACTCTTATGTAACATTCTTTTCATGTGAGAGAATGAACCCAAAGGCTCGTTACCACACTTTAAACTAGCTGAATATTCAATAGCCTTAAACACTGATCTGCTGTGTGTATTCACCAGTTTATTATAAGAGGTGAGGCTTTTACCGCTAAACAGTCTCTAAGCGGTACTGTGTTGTAACCATGTTTTTCATAGTTCTGAACGAGAGAAGAACGAGTGCATTGTATCTATTTCCAGGAACCCAAAATGTCAAAACCTTGAAATGCTGAATAGCATTAATTAGTGGTGCTTGCCAAGGCATGCATCACTATTGCTATTGCTCATGCTTGAGGTTAGGGGTTTGTTCAAATCCCCAAACCTAAGCATGAAACCTTTAAACGTGTTTATGCTGTGGACTTGGAGTTCTCAAATGATGCGGCTTGTTTTAGTGTGACTTATTTTTACCTGACTGTGATAAAACAAGTAATTTAAGATGTGATAATGAAAACCTTTTCATTTAATGATTTATTGAACTACCATTCAAAAGTTTATTCAGCAAGAACACATTAAATTGATTAAAAGTGACAGTAAACATTTATGTTACAACAGATTTCTGTTTCAAATAAATGTGGTTCTTTTAAAGTTTCTATAAGCACTGTTTTCACAAAAAATACGAAGCAGCACAACTGTTTTCAAAATGATCCATGTTAATATTATGAAATTAATAATTTTAGTCTGTACTAATATTACGAAGCACACGTGGTACCGAATAGCAGATTGCTAGCAACAAAAGGTCATCCTATATGGAATTGTCATGATTTTAAGCAGAAGTAAATATCGTAATTATCAGAAGTAAAAGTATCGTTAAGGTTTTAACGGTATTACTACTCTTACCGAGACTGCTAATCGATCTGGTACTTTAACGGTATCCTTATCGGTACTTTTTGATACATATATATATATATATATATATATATATATATATATATATATATATATATATATATATATATATATATATATATATATATATATATATATATATATATATACTCACAATTTGTAAATGCACCAGTGTGCAGGCATTTTTAGTGTTTTTTTAATACATAAAATAAGAGACAATAAGAACATAAACAAGGAAACAAAGTTAAATTTAAAGTAGAATTTACAAGATAATGTCTATATAAGAATAATAAATGTATGTGTATTTTCTTAATTTCTCCAGCACTGATAGCAGAACCGTTAACGTCAGAACTTATCGATGTCTTTCATAATTTAGCACTGGGGCCAATTTAATACCAGGTCTCAGTACCCATCCCTAGAAGTAAATGTTTTGTATGGTAAATGTTCATTAGAGTGAAAACCATTTGAAACCACAACTTTTACAAACAAAATAAAGCATCTACCATGTCTGAATGAGTACAATGTTGTGTGTTTATACAGGAGCACAGCAGTAGCAGTTCCATTGGAAAGATTGAGCCCATCTCTCCTGTGAGCCCAGTGCCCATGGAGCCCGACCTAGACCTGGTTCCCTCTCGCCTTTCCAAAGAGGAGCTAATCCAGAACATGGACCGAGTGGATCGGGAGATCACCATGGTGGAGCAGCAGATCTGTAAACTACGTAAAAAACAGGTAACCTTCACCCCAGGTATCTTAAATCAAGGGGTGGCTCGATACCACTTTTTCAGAACCCATCCCGATCCGATACCAAAAATTCTGAGTATCTACCGATATCGATCCGATACCTGGGCAGTTTTTTTTTTTTAGTCAGTGTTGAATTTTTGTACCTCAATGTGTGTTGACCTGATCATGACTTTTTTGTGTTACACACAATCTACTAAATATAGACAACTTTATTATAAAGAAAAACAACAAATGAATGCATATATAATTATAATCTATGACAAAAATACTATTATAAACTAGGTTAGTGGATAATTCAGTAGCAAAAGTTACTCTAGAAAAATCATGAGTGCACAATTTTATAAAAAAAAATTGTGGGAAAAAAATATTTAGTGGGGAACAAATAAAAGTGAATAAGTGTAGGACTAAATCTAAAATGATAATGTAAAATGATATACATTGCTCTTTGTATTGAAAAACAAGTAATATATTTATATATAAATATATATTAGGGCTGGGTATCGAGATCGATACTTTTTAGGCACTGACCGAATTACCTCGATACCATCGAGTATCGAAAAACGTCTTGTCGTTCAATACCAAATTTCGATACCTAAGGGGTTAATCTCGTCAACGTCAGTGAGCCAAAAAGACTGTAGCACTCGGTGTGTTTGACTTGAAGCGACGCGGTGCAGATTGATCAGTGTTTGACATCCGCGAGAGCGATTAGAAAGCGTACGGAGCAGTCTGCTATATATATCGCACAGTTTTGTTTACTACACACAGACTGAAGCACGCGTGACCCTCGCGGTGATTTCAGCGTCTGCCGTCTCACTAAATGAGGACATAAACACATGAACAACATCTCCAGAACTACTCTGAGAGTCACTTCATGAGCATTTTACCGTTTGATTTGAGTAAAACTAGCATCATATCATTTACACACAGAACTGTAAAGGTAATCACGGCAACCCGTCAAAATAAAAGTTCGGTTTAACTTGGAAGACACTGCGGCAGAAATATATTACTATTGTTCAGCAGAATGTACATACTGCTGCTACTAGGCTACTATTAAAATTATTAAAACTTTATTTTTTTAAGTAATGATCACACAACATTTCTTAATAGTAAACCCCCTTTGTTTGCCAAAATAAATAAATAAAGTTTGATTTTCAATAATTTAAAGATAAATGAAATTAATATTTTATGCCTTCATTTGAAAACCAGATACAGAACACCTAACAGATGTGTAAACTGAAAACTATTTGAACTTTATTAAAACTATTTGCACCGATTTATTGTGTTGGATATATTTTGTTCCTTTGTGCAGTGGCTCAGGAGATGAGGCTTTGAGTCTGTATAAATGTCAAGTTTTTTGAGATAATGTAATCTTGTTAAAACTGATTTCATAAAATTGGTATCGAAAAAAAGTATCGTTCAGGAACCAGTATCGAACTCAAGTATCAATATCGAACATTTTTGAACGATACCCAGCCCTAATATGTATACTGTAAAATTAAAAGACAATTCTTTTAAATGTATAGCACAGTAATGAGGCAGAAACATATGATAGATAAGATGAACAAGAAAGCCTATTAATAATCTTTCATTGTGCAAAAGTATTATGATATGAAAGGCTCCAAATACAGAGCTTATGCGCATCCCGTGTGCAGAATGATGTGCTTGAAGCAACACGGAGTCACAGCGCTCCGCATAGAAAGGTTCAAAGCACAAAGTGAAGAGATATTAATGCATAATGTATTAAATCTGTGCAATAGTTTATTGAGCCTTTTCATTTAACATTTTTAAATTTCAGTTACTGTGCTCGTTAAGAACATAGTGCTCTCTAGTCCAGTGTTGTGATCTAACAGATACCAACAGGATTTTGAAAACAGCACGAAGATAAAGTCCTGCAAGATAAAGTCCTTTTATGCAAAACCATTTATCTTTATTTACAGATCAAGTATAATATTAGGAATGTTTAATTATCTTGCAGAGAGTTTCATCGTCTCGTAACCGAACGCGACACGCAGTTTGAAAGCTGAATGGAGGATGTCACACAGCCGCAGTGGAGAGAAGAGTTTACGTGAACTTGACTTAAATATTCATCTGTACCTAGGGCTGGGTATCGTTCAAAAATTTCTGATACCGATACCTTGAGTTCGATACCGGTTCCTGAACGATACTTTTTTCGATGCCAATTTTATGAAATCATATTTAACAAAATTACATTGTCAAAAAACTTTGGTTTTATTTTTTCAGCTTGTTGACATTTATACAGACTCAAAGCCTCATCTCCTGAGCCACTGCACAAAGGAACAAAATATATCCAACACAATAAATCAGTGCAAATAATTTTAATAAAGTTCAAATAGTTTTCAGTTTACACATCTGTTAGGCTACGTTTACACTAGTGCGTGTTCGTTTTAAAACGCATAGCTCAGACAGAATCATCATTTCTATTCATTTATTCTAGGGTGTTAAAGACTTCAAGAAATTGAAAATCTTTATCCACTTTCATAAGTGGCTGTTTTATTTTCTTTCAGCAGGTTTTATTAGTAAATTATGAGTTGTAGTACGTCTAATTATTTGAATGCATAAAAACAACTTAGTTTATTCAAATTTATTCTTGAATTCTTTTTCCTCAGAAATTCTGTGTACTGTATCTGGTTTTCAAACGAAGGCATAAAACAAATTTCATTTATCTTTATATTATTGAAAATCAAACTTTATTTATTTTGGCAAACAAAGGGGGTTTACTATTAAAATTAAAACATGGAAGAAATGTTGTGTGATCATTACTTTAAAAAATAAAGTTTTAATAATTTTAATAGCAGCCTAGTAGTAGCAGTATGTACATTCTGCTGAACAATAGTAATATATTTCTGCCGCAGTGTCTTCCAAGTTAAACTGAACTTTTATTTTGACGGGTTGCCGTGAATATCTTTACAGTTCTGTGTGTATATGATATGATGCTAGTTTTACTCAAATCAAACGGTAAAATGCTCATGAAGTGACTCTCAGAGTAGTTCTGGAGATGTTGTTCATGTCTTTATGTCATCATTTAGTGAGACGGCAGACGCTGAAATCACCGCGAGGGTCACGCGTGCTTCAGTCTGTGTGTAGTAAACAAAACTGTGCGATATATATAGCAGACTGCTCCGTACGCTTTCTAATCGCTCTCGCGGATGTCAAACACTGATCAATCTGCACCGCGTCACTTCAAGTCGAACACACCTAGTGCTACAGGCTTATTGGCTCACTGACGTTGATGAGATTAACACCGTAGGTATCGAAATATGGTACCGAACGACGAGACGTTTTTCGATACTCGATGGTATCGAGGCAATTCAGTCGGTGCCTAAAAAGTATCGAACTCAATACCCAGCCCTATCTGTACCTCACATTAAACTATGTAACTGCTTCAGAACGCTTGAAATATAGTGCACGAAAACTTTATGGTGTTTTATCATGTGTTTGTGGCTTTTGTGGGGCTTAACAATAACACAATAGTATAGCCTACGCACAATATCGGATTTGGAGCTGATATCCGGTACCGATGCCGGTATCGGAGCGATACCGATACTGAATATCGGATCGGCGCACCCCTACTTAAATCTAAGATACCTCAAATTATGGTCCCTGCTTTTGAACCCAAGCATAATGGATCCTACAATGCATTTTTGTTTTATTTCAGAAAAAGTTGACCTTCTAAAATAAGCACCAGGACAGTTTGCAAAGCGTTTTATTTAGATAAAGACAAGGATTTCTTTCTAAGTACAGCTTTCAGAGCTGCAATAAGTGATGCTTTTCATCCACAGTGCAGTTAGTGTTATGTAATCTGGACACTCTAGTGTAGTAGCAATAGTAGATGAGTGTGTGCGGAGTGGAGTTGTGATGATTGTGTGGTTATTGCCTCAGCAGGCCACACGGCTACAAACACTTCCTCTCTTTCCTCTCGGTCTCCTTCCCTCTCTCGGTTTCCTCTCCCTCTCTCTTTTTTCTTGGCAGTGACATTAGGCAGTGGTCTACTTCAAGCGTTAATGCAGCAGTTTAATTTTAGGTCACTTATTTCAGTGGAATAATTGCATCAAGTATATTCGCCTATTTTATGTCTTTTAATTTGCACAAGAGTATGCATTACAAGGATATTTTTTTAAGGTTGCATTAGAATGTATTTTCAGATATTTCTAGGCATGCTTATCAGGGCATTGCAGAAAATACATAAGCAGACCCGTCGTCTTGTAAAACAGACCCCCTCATTCACTTGAGGTTTTGGACCGTGTCCAAACCGCTGCTCAATAAATCGAAGCCACCTGCGCTCCATGGGCTAGTCCATTGAGGGGGTGATGGAGGAATGGAGAGGGAGTGAAACGGCTTTGAGTCTGAGTGGTTGTATAAGTACAGTCACGCTACCAAGAAAAATGAACCTCTCCTCATCTGCCCCTCAACCCCATACTGTTTTCTTCTGAAAGATTTGGCATCTTTTTTCAGTGAGGTAACAGACCCCATCCATTGCTCTCCTCTCCCCTTAGGTTTCCTCCAAGCATTAAAACATCTGGGGCAATTAAATGGTACGGTAAACTTTAACATAAAGCGAGGGAGTGATGGAGAGAAAAGAGAAGAAGTGAGAATATCATATTACCGTGTGTTTGACTGTCTGCGAGGGCGGCGGAACGGCTCGTTTATTTTCTTTTACTCGGCACACACACAGCGTCTTGATCCTGCGCTAGAGCTGATCCATATGAGTTTGGGCTCATGTTTGCAAGACGGAGGCCCCTTTCAGGATTTCATTGGAGCCAGGGCTTCTGCGTTTCTGTGTGCATCTGTGTATAAGCTGTGAAATTACTGTTGATCATCAATCTTTGACTATTAAGTTGTCTCGCTGACTCTCTTAGCTAAAGCATTAGTGCTCCTCAGCCAATCAGAGAGCTTGTTTGATATTAGCAGTGCTTCTGATGTGGGGATAGCGTTAATATTAGCCCACGTAATATTGCATTCTTGTTGTGTCTGGCTTCTTATTCTTGCAGGGTTGCATTAGTCCTCTTTTATCAGTATAAATAAGAGTTTCAATATAGTTCTTATTTTATTTTTTAACCTTTGTCACTGTTGATTTATAGCATTCAGGATTATTAGGAAGGTCTTTCATACTCTGCTTTTGTTTTTTGTTTTTTAGCAACAGCTGGAGGAAGAAGCTGCGAAACCCCAGGAGCCAGAGCGCACCATCTCACCTCCACCCAGTGAAGCCAAACACCGCAGCCTTGTCCAGATCATCTATGATGAAAACAGGGTGAGAACAAAAAACACTGAATCTGATTACATAGATGCACATATATATATTGCATTAGACAAGTACACATAAATGTTAAACGAACATTGGTGTTCAGAGAAGCTCATCTGTGAACAGAAGCAGGTAAGTCGAACAGCTGTGACAGATCTTAATGAGAGAAACGAGCTGTTAAATGTGTAATGAGGTGCTGCAATCGATCGATGGTGAACTGCCCCCCTTCCACCATATGACTCAAACACACAGTCCATTGTGTTGAATCACACCACTTCTCCATCTCTGTAGACTTTCTCAAACAGAACCCCTGGATACATTTTAATTTTTATACTGTGCACTATAAATATTGTTAATGTTTTTAATGGCAAAACACATATTTCTTAATTTTTCTAAAGACAGTACACCAGAATTGGTGTTTTACCATCAGTCCCCCACTCTGTTGCATAGTGTAAGCAGTAAAAGATCTGACATTATTCCTTGTCATTTGTCTACAGTACATTACATTACAAGCTTACAAACTATATTCTATGGATTGTGTGTAATTTGGTATGCAGCCATGGAGAGTGGCTCAGCATACTGCAGCATCAATGTGTCTGTGGTGCTAGTGCTCCCTCTAGTGGGGAAAGACTAGAGGATTACAGCAAAGGGTCTTAAACTGGGGCTATTGTGTAGCCTGTATGTCTCATATATATGATGTGAAATATTTATTTGTATATTTTCCTAATGGAATATTAACTCCAATTACTTTATATAGCAGATATGTTAAGTTTTGGTTGTAATAATCTGCCAACATTTGAATATAAAGGTGCACAAAACATGATGACGGTTATTGAATAATTGGGCCATCTGAGAGTCCACTGCCTTTGTAGCACATTTTTTGTTGTTGTGGTGGTTGATTTCTATTTTATTTTTTCTTTCCGTGTCACATCTTGTATGCATCTGAAACCACCTCCTGAGGTTTGAGTGATGGGATTACTGGCTATCCTTTTTGAATGCGTCTTGGAGGGCGTTTTTAGCACTAAATTTTAACACGCCCTTTGGAAAGCTTCGTGTATCTCCATCATAATTTTATCTGGCATTTACTGTTCTCTGCCTCAAGTGTATCCAGGTCTGTTCGTTCATTTCCTCTGTCAAGTGGTTCTGGCTTCTGTCCTGCTGTGATCTTTTAATCACACCCACCATCTCTTAATCCATTAAGGCCTCTCATGTTGCGATACTGCCAAAGAGCACTCACACCTTCCTGTTCTCTTCCAGGAAGTGCTCGATGCTCTCTGAAATCCACGGGATAGAATACAGAAGGTAGTTTTGTTAAAGTGCCGATATCACGCTGATTCATTGTGGGAGAGGAAATTGTCATATTAAAGGTGCCATGTTATTTTCCTTTGAAGTTCACTTTATAATGTTAGTCAAGATTCCAGCAGCAAAAACGGGTTTTGTATCTTTTCTCCCATGGAAATAAAAGTACTAATTTGGTTAATATGTGTAAATAACCCCTGTTATGATTGGCTTTTATGCATTGGGCTAATCAATAAAACAGCTGATCAATAAAACTGATAATAGTTTGCCGTAACATCAACCTAGTGTGTGTGTTAAGCTACAAAAAGAAAGAGCAAGTGTGTGTACTTACGTATATGCATTTTGACAAAATATATTTAAGTGATTGATTGATTTAGTTCATATTTTAAAGTAATATTAGTAATAGTAGTATTATTACTTATTAGTAATTTAAAAATTCCAATTAAATATTGTAACTTAAATCTGGTATTCAAATCACAACCCTCAAATATGAAAAATAAATTGTCAATATAATCAGCAGATTGATCACTTATCAGCGCAGCTGCTATTTGCGGCCCTACTTATGTGAAATCTACTGATGTAGTTCATATGTCAGGGTGGCTCACGTTGCTGTGATCAGAATAGATGTTATATAAATGTGGGCGGTCATATTTGTTTGTGCTCATCATAATATGACTTTTGAGTGACTCAGTTTATTTTCTATAATGAATGTGTTTGGTATAGTGAAAGAGCTGGCTTTGCAATGTGAGGGAAAAAAATCCTGTTTTCCATGATATGTCCCCTTTAAAATGATGGTGGACTGATTATTGTTTGCCTATTATAGATGAGATTGACAGTTAAAAATTTGCATTTTATCTGGTGATTAGATCTGCTCACTGAAAAAGATGATTTCAGAGTGTGAGCTGCTTGTACTCGGCCGGGGCATAATAATATTTCACACACACTGTTTGGATAATTGCGGGAAAATGGCTAGTAGATGAATGACTATTAGAAAGTGCCCTATTTATCCCATCTCAAAATAATGGAATAAAGCCCATCACTGCTCTTAAAGCAGTGATGCAGTGATTGTTTGCGAGAGAGAAAGGAAATGTAGTTTTAGGGCTTTCATTTTGTATGTTTATGTGAAAGAGACACGAAATAGCCAGCCATAAGGTCTCCATTGTTTTTGTTTCTCTTTCTGTTACTTTCTCTCTCTCTGCATTTGAGCAAGACAGCACAGAATGTAATAGATTCTTCTTTCTTTATTGCATCTAATTGGTTTACCTCCCCAGCCTTCTTTCTCTCTCCCTCTCCCCCTTTCTCTCTCTCTCTCTCTCTCTCTCTCTCCTCTTTCACAAAGAGAGAGGGGAGAGAGGTAGATGGCAGAGGGCAGCGAGTGTCTTCTGTTGAGAGCTCTATTAATAGTACATCCTTTATACACTAGCTTGTTTATGTGTGTGCGCTAGAGAGAGTGTAAGGTGTGTTACTGTGCTGATGTGCCGCTGACATGTGCACTGTGTGTTTTCTAACAGAAAAAGGCGGAGGAGGCTCATCGCATCCTGGAGGGACTCGGACCCCGAGTAGAGCTGGTGAGTCCACATTTCTCCTCATATTATCCTTCTTTCACATTGTTTCTCTTTTTTTCATTAATCTTCTCTATTAAAAAGAGCTAATGATGCTAATAGAGTAAATATATTTTGTATCAGTTCAGTTCATGTTCTTGCACAGTCGTTTTCAAAAAAGTAATGGGGTCAGGTGTCACATCAGCCGATTGTCAGTGTTGATGTTGATGGTCTTCAGTTTATGTCATCATATCCTGTGACAACATATCTCACAATCATGTTTATAATGTTATTTTTCTTTGAAATGTTACTCAGAATTTTTCACAGTGTTTAACAGGTTTTTCTGAAAGGAATGAACTGATTTCTTAATTCATCTTTTTTTTTTATATATGTATTGTTTTTTATGTGATTTGTATTATTTGAGGTGTATGAAAACCTACAGCTGTAACATGACCTCCACAGTGTGAAATATGAACTCCTTCAGCCTGTGTGTGTGACTACATGCACTGCTGCCTATTTGTTTACAACATGGCTTTGACCTCGTACAGAGACTTTTGGCGCAACACCACTCTGTATCCATTAGATTAGAAACCTAACAGAAAGTGACCACCAATGCCTTGATTATCGAGGTGATCGAACAGCCCTTCTGGTGCCACCTCTTTTATCATACGCTTTGTGAATGAAGAGTTACACTGCCACATGTCCGTTTTCCCCACGGAAATATCCTTCGCTTGTTATCTCAAAGGAGTGTGAGATGATGATGATGATGATAGCAGAAGGTTTTAGATGTGGTGTTGGAGAGGACACACTCCTCTGTGTTTCTGGGCTTGGCTGAAAAATGGGACGGTAGAAAAAGAGAAGTTCTCCCAGAGCTGGGATGCATTGATGTGACTGCGGTGTGTGTGTGTGTGTGTGTGTGTGTGAGAAACTGAACTCCACTGCTTTCATCCCCTACAGCCTTTGTATAACCAGCCGTCTGATACCAAACAGTACCATGAGAACATCAAGATGTGAGTATACTTCTCTGTATCTCTCTTCGTTTCATCCAAAACCATAAAAAACTCAGTCTACTGAGAGACATAGAGATCTGTAGCTTAAACAATTACAATCATGCTTATTTGCCACCTTCATTACTGCAGCGTTTATAATGATTACGTGACATTGCTGTACTACCATTGAAACGCAATCAGCAGTGATAGGGAACTCGATTCAGTATATGCGAGCACTGTCTGAGAGACGGTTTCTGAGTGCTGTGCTGCCTGAGAGGAGTGCTCATGGAGCATGAGAGCATTGAACGGATTTTTTTGACGCTTTATAGGCCTTGAACAGTTAAATACACTTATGTGTCAAAATGCTTGTCTTTGCAAGTATCCTCATAAACACAAACAAATGTGTAACAGTATATTGCAGCTGGGCAGCTCTTAAAGTGACAGCAGTCTAATATTCCTGCTGTCTGTCATTATTGTTAAACAATAAAAGAGAAAATCTCTCACTGCTCTTGACTAAATCACTTTTGTAACATTAATAAGAAATATATTTAATTTACACAGTGAAGAATATGCAGTGTTTTTATATATTTGTTTACTTTATACATTGCATGTAATGTTTCTTATTTATTTGTTCTACTGTAGTTTTTGTCTTGTAATTAATTTCTTGTTTGTTTACTTGTCTTCAGTGAGCTTGAGGTGTTTTTTTTATTTATTTTTTTTAATTTAATTAATTTATTATTTTAATTTAGGCTAGTATTAGTTTTTGGTGATACTGACACTGATGACAAAAATTATGAAATTTATATGGTAAAAAAAAAAAAGTTGGTAAAAACAAAAAAGTTTTGATATCATAAAGACTTAAAGATTTAAAGCAAAAATAACTATATGGTGATATACAGGTGCATCTCAATAAATTAGAATGTTGTGGAAAAGTTAATTTATTTCAGTAATTCAACTCAAATTGTGAAACTCGTGTATTAAATAAATTCAATGCACACAGACTGAAGTAGTTTAAGTCTTTGGTTCTTTTAATTATGATGATTTTGGCTCACATTTAACAAAAACCCACCAATTCACTATCTCAACAAATTAGAAAATGGTGACATGCCAAACAGCTAATCAACTCAAAACACCTGCAAAGGTTTCCTGAGCCTTCAAAATGGTCTCTCAATTTGGTTCACTAGGCTACACAATCATGGTGAAGACTACTGATCTGACAGTTGTCCAGAAGACAATCATTGACACCCTTCACAAGGAGGGTAAGCCACAAACATTCATTGCCAAAGAAGCTGGCTGTTCACAGAGTGCTGTATCCAAGCATGTTAACAGAAAGATGAGTGGAAGGAAAAAGTATGGAAGAAAAAGATGCACAACCAACCGAGAGAACCGCAGCCTTATGAGGATTGTCAAGCAAAATCGATTCAAGAATTTGGGTGAACTTCACAAGGAATGGACTGAGGCTGGTGTCAAGGCATCAAGAGCCACCACACACAGACGTGTCAAGGAATTTGGTTACAGTTGTCATATTCCTCTTGTTAAGCCACTCCTGAACCACAGACAACGTCAGAGGCGTCTTACCTGGGTTAAGGAGAAGAAGAACTGGACTGTTGCCCAGTGGTCCAAAGTCCTCTTTTCAGATGAGAGCAAGTTTTGTATTTCATTTGGAAACCAAGGTCCTCGAGTCTGGAGGAAGGGTGGAGAAGCTCATAGCCCAAGTTGCTTGAAGTCCAGTGTTAAGTTTCCACAGTCTGTGATGATTTGGGGTGCGATGTCATCTGCTGGTGTTGGTCCATTGTGTTTTTTGAAAACCAAAGTCACTGCACCCGTTTACCAAGAAATTTTGGAGCACTTCATGCTTCCTTCTGCTGACCAGCTTTTTTAAAGATGCTGATTTCATTTTCCAGCAGGATTTGGCACCTGCCCACACTGCCAAAAGCACCAAAAGTTGGTTAAATGACCATGGTGTTGGTGTGCTTGACTGGCCAGCAAACTCACCAGACCTGAACCCCATAGAGAATCTATGGGGTATTGTCAAGAGGAAAATGAGAAACAAGAGACCAAAAAATGCAGATGAGCTGAAGGCCACTGTCAAAGAAACCTGGGCTTCCATACCACCTCAGCAGTGCCACAAACTGATCACCTCCATGCCACGCCGAATTGAGGCAGTAATTAAAGCAAAAGGAGCCCCTTCCAAGTATTGAGTACATATACAGTAAATGAACATACTTTCCAGAAGGCCAACAATTCACTAAAAATGTTTTTTTTTATTGGTCTTATAAAGTATTCTAATTTGTTGAGATAGTGAATTGTTGGGTTTTTGCTAAATGTGAGCCAAAATCATCACAATTAAAAGGACCAACGACTTAAACTACTTCAGTCTGTGCATTGAATTTATTTAATACACGAGTTTCACAATTTGAGTTGAATTACTGAAATAAATGAACTTTTCCACGACATTCTAATTTGAGATGCACCAGTATATAGTATATAGTGTTACAGTTAAATAAAATTACTCATATTGAGATATAAGATTTTGGTCATATTGCCAACCCCTAATAGAGCCCAATAAATATTCTAATATTACAGACTCTTAAATGTTTGCTCATTTAGTCCCACACTTGCAGAATTTGTTGTATCATCTTTTATGTGAAATTTTGGTTCTCAGCACTGTGCATAATGCAGCTGAAGACCATTTTGACCATTTTTGGACTGTTATGATTGCACAGAGAAACAAAAATGATTAAAATAAATTATTTTTCACCTGGGTTCAAGTTGGTCAAATTGTCTGCGATGACCATCAGAAAGCTGCTTATTTTGAAAACATTTTCGGTGTGAGCTGTACTTCATTGACAGTGGATCTGCATTTGCAGGTGTGATCATGCCTTTATTTATTGTGGTTAATAAATCCCTTACTTCCAATCTTTCTGTAGTCTTTTGGGTTCATAATTTACAGACAGGCAAAAATGTGTTTGAGAAAGATAGAACATGTATTTCAGCTGTTCTTTGATCACACACAATTGAGGGTTTTGTTCTCAGGAGTCTTTTATCAACCTGAGCGGCACCAGTGGGAAATGTTTGTGTAATAGATGATGTGTGGGTAGATCATGGGCGTTGAGCTGCATTCTAGGTTCCAGTGCATCTCACACAGCAGCTAATCCTGCAGGCCATCTGCTGTGTAATGCAGTGCCACCTCTGCACCTACACTTAATCTCACTCGCACAAGTACAAACACAAACCAATGACTCAAAGAGATCCTGCCAAGTGCACCAGTGTCTCATCAAATGCTCACGATGCCAGGCCGATTTCCCTCGACATGTAGTCATAAATACGCCGTGTGCAAAGTACTGGGAGATAAACACACCCTTGTGTAGGATTTATTAATGCAAGAAGTGAGTAGATTACTGGTCGTGACCTCTGCCGTGTGAGAGAATGAATCTGCATGCAGTGAGAGAATTAAAGATGATTACTAATCTGACCTGCATTGCTGGCTAACTTACTAGCTAACTCTCTCGTAAACACTCAAATAAACAAACAAACATTTAGCTTTAGCTATATTGTCTTAAATTTGTTACATTTTTAGTGGTCCTTAGGTATGTTGCTAGTGCTGTTTGTGCTGTTCCTTTTCCAAATGATCAGACTTTTTCCACCATGTGGAAAATAAAATAAGCACCAAAAAAGGCTTTGCATTGAAGGAGGGACCCAAGCCATATCTAGGGTCCTAGGGTCCTAGACCTATGCAAAATATGGATTGCCTTTGCTTTCTGTTGCACACAGCTCACTGATGCTTACACTTGGACTCTCTTGTATAAGCAAATATTGATGAGATGCATCACAGCTGAAGTTAAGAGGTAGCATTTCATGTTGCTTAATGATTATGTATTCCCTTTTTGCAGAAATCAGGCAATGAGGAAGAAGCTCATTCTGTATTTCAAAAGAAGAAATCATGCTCGCAAACAGTGGGTAAGTGATAGCACTCAAATGCAGGCATAGAAGCACACAGCAGGATGGCATTGTTGCTGCTCGCTGTACCTGAATATTGGGTACATTTGTTTATTCAGTACTAGGACAACAAGAATAGCCTTCCATAGGATCCCAGTGAGGATCTAAATGTTACGAAAGAGTGGTTAGATTGTAGTTATTGAATAATTGGGTGGTTAAAAACTAGATTGGAACTGTTAGCTTTTAGTAATTACTTTCATTCCAATATTTCCTCTCTTGATGAGTCTACTGCAGTATACGCTGTCTAGACTTTGATATTCACCCTTTATTTTCTGACTTTTGTGTTCAGGAACAGAAATTCTGCCAGCGCTACGACCAGCTAATGGAGGCCTGGGAGAAGAAAGTTGAACGCATCGAGAATAACCCACGCCGCAGAGCCAAAGAGAGCAAAGTGCGGGAGTATTACGAAAAACAGTTTCCTGAGATCCGCAAACAGAGGGAGCTGCAGGAGCGCATGCAGAAGTGAGTGGTCCTGTGTTGCTTTGGAGACATTTGCATTGTCATGTGTGGTTTCATAAGTGTATTTATATCTATATTTATATGTGTTTCTCTACAGTAGAGTGACTCAGCGAGGTGGGGGTTTGGCTTCAGCAGCCCGCAGCGAACATGAGGTTTCTGAGATCATCGATGGCATCTCAGAGCAAGAGGTAGGGGTGCAGCTGGCAGAAATGCATGGTTTCCTGCACTGCTTTTCAGTGCCAAATCTACAGCACCATAGAAGAATACATTTTACCATAGCTGTGAGCTTGCAGTTTGAATTTGAGGAGATAAAAAACACTGTACCGTGAATTAATGTCAAGACACATCTCTTCATATTGTGTTGTGCATTCAAAACAGTAATCTAATTCATGAACGATTAACTCACATACAGTAAACTTTTAATGAATCAGCTCACGAGTTAGCCATCTGAAATAATCTAAATCATTCACTGAATGAACTTAGTAAGAATTTGGTGAATGAAGCAAAAACTGTTTGTTCATATGACAACAAATAGTTAAAGATATGCCTTTGCAGCATTTTTTTGGCTAATAAAATATTCGTAAATGTCTCACCAAACATGGACAGTAGTATAAATGTTACCAAAACTGCAGTAAAGATTCTGGAGAAAACGTTGCTAGACTCAATAGACAAGCATACTCATGAATGTAAAAGGATTGTTTATGTGTCTGTCTGGAAATGTGCACAAATATCAAAGTGGCTTCACAACTAAAGGTCTCTTACACAACAAGTAGGGTTTTGTGACTGATGCACTTCCTAAACACAGACATAAGATTCAGTGGCCGCATATTTGCTGACTGTCTCTGCCTTGCTTTTGGCATTACTGTTTCTCGGTTTCTTGTCGCATGTTTATTTTCATTTCATTTTTGTGACTGCATCTTCCTCTCTCTCTCTCTTTCACTGCAGAACTCAGAGAAGCAGATGCGTCAGTTAGCTGTGATTCCTCCCATGCTGTTTGATGCCGAGCAGCAGAGGATAAAGTTCATCAACATGAACGGGCTGATAAACGATCCCATGAAGGTCTACAAAGACAGACAGGTCATGAACATGTGGAGCGAACAGGAGAAGGACACTTTTCGTGAGAAGTACGTTCTGTCGTCTTTGCTTTGATGTGCATGTTGATTTTGCTTGAAGGAATGAGGAGTAATGAAATCGGTACTGAAATGTATCAGCGTGTGGTTTAGCAACTCTCTCCTGGTTTTCAAGAGCTCAGCAGTTTGTGTGCATGTGGTCATGTTTGATAGTTGGCTAGTGGTGCAGCACTAGGTGAAATGCGAACAGCTGAAATCTACATCTCTGTGCTGATGCTGATGTAAGCATGGCTGCTTGAGCAGACGTCTCCAGTCTTCTGCAGGCAAACTAAAAAGATCATTCAACTGAATAAACATGCAATACAGTTTTAGAATGACCACAGGCTTTTAAGCTTAAAAAAGTGCTGTGAGGCAAACATTTTAGACTCAGGATCATCATAAATGATCCTGAGCACAAAATGTAAGATGAAAAGAACAAAATGTAATGCATTTTCGCAGACGAAAAAGGTGCAGCGATGTATGAAGCACATCTCACACAAGTCACTTTTAAACCAAGCAGCTTTCTATTGGTCAACATAGCAAATCATCTCATGAAATTCCCAGCTGCATAGATTCTTGGATTTTGCCTGCAAATACATTAGAGGGTTGAAATGATTAATTAGCATTTCTCTGATGACACATTTTGATTGATTGTGTCAGCATCGATTTTGTGCAAATAATGTGGATAAGTCGCAACAGGTAACTCTGTCAGCTGTCTGAACGCACTTAACTTTAACCAAAAATGATGCTAGAGAAAATTTGTTCAACTGGCTTGTTGCCCAAGAAATTGACTATGACTGGTTTACCACCTCTAAACACAACACCCTGAATAGCATACAGAGTTCTATTACCCAATTACTGAAATTTAATTACCAAACATTTATTTTTGTTTAAGGCTAAATAAAACTGTTTTGGTGTTTTGCTAAAAAAGAAATACATTTTAGTGCAGCACTACCAATCTGTGTCATATTTGGTTTGAGAGTGGCAAAGGCTCTGTAAAGTTCTGGATCGTGACTCCGAGGTCAGCAGCAAAAGGAAGTGAGAGAGAGATCTTGTCTAGTCTAGTTCTTAAGCATAAGCCAATGAGGAACTTTACCAGAGGAATCTACGCACTCATCACCTTCACAAAAGTCACCTAAAGATGATTATACAGCATTTGAAGGTTGTGTTTGCTCTGTATCACAGCTCTTCCTCTCCCTCACTGCAGGTTTATCCAGCACCCAAAAAACTTTGCCCTGATAGCCTCCTTTCTGGAAAGAAAGGTACACCTGCGTCTTTATTAATACCATCCTCTTCATCTCATTGTTTGCACTGCAGGCAGTGTGCATGAATATGATCAGAGTGTATGGGCAGAACAAGTTTTGAAGTGCTCTCTGTGTGTGTGTGTCCGCTCACAGACGGTGGCTGAGTGTGTCCTGTTCTACTACCTGACTAAGAAGAATGAGAACTACAAGAACATTGTTCGCAGGAGCTACCGTCGCCGAGGCAGGAGCCAGGTGAGTGTGAGTCTACATCTCCAGCATGCCCTTTGACACTTTAATGCTCCGTTTCATTCAAAGTTAGGTGCAAGATATTCCTACTTGGAAAATGATGTATAAAGAAACAAAAAGCCAATGCTAGAATTTGTTTTTGAGGTGTGTGATTATCAACAGAAAAGATCATTTAAGGTATTTTATGCATTGTAAACAGGTTTATTATTGTGTAATGTTGCACAATGAAACACTGATGTGTTTTTTGATTAAAGTCCTGCCATTTTGCATGATGTCACAAACCTCTCTGCAAAACCAATTGTAGATTTCTGTGAGAGTGTTGAAGTTGAAAGTCCTGCATCAAGTGGTGTCCTATTGCACTTTCCAATTTGAAAGCTGGAATTACGACTTTCCGAGTTGAATGGAACGCAGCATAAGCCCTGAAAACTTCAAGCATGTTGACAGTGGCATTATGCTACTCTATATTAAATAATATAAACATTTATTATTTGCTTGTGGATTTGTCCCCTCATTTACAGCACATGATTTTAGTGTTTGTAGTGGCGGTGTGAATTTGGCTTGTCTTTTTAATGAGAGCGTGTTATTAAAAATAAATCAGCATGATTCTAATGAGTATCACAGGCACACACCTCAAAGTGAGCTCAAACCATATGAAGTAATTATCTAGCTCTGTGCTCTGTTGGAGTCCGCAGTGATTCTCTCCTGATCTTACACACTCATTAATTTCTGTATGTGTGTGTGAGGGCGGTCACGCACAGAGAGAGAGTCAGGGAACTTTTGCATCGTGAATGTATGAAATGTTTGTGTTTTGTTTTAAAGCAGGAGAGCACGAGGTGAACTTGTTAGAAAGAGAGCTCTGTGTGTGTGTGTGCTGCCTGCAATAATAGCAGGCTCAATAAAAGCTGATAGAATAATGAGCCCACAGCCCAAACACATTTGTTTTACTGGTCTTCTGCTGCTGGAGCGGTTCTGCTCAGGTCATTAAATATCGCCTGATCTTAATGGGCTCGCATTAAAACGCTCTCAGCCAGTGCCACAAACACAGACAGCGAGGGATACGGTGGGTTGAGCCTGATGGGTGAAAGAAAGCATGAACAAAAGGGAGACAGAAAAACAGAAAGCAAGTTACTGTTTGGATGAGTGCGTCTGTATATGTGTGTTTAACTGTGCATGAATAACTGATTGTGTGTATACAGCGCTTTAATGAGGGATGTGGGCAGCTGACATGATGTCTAATTTTGCCGTTTTCAGAGAAGAAAAAAACATTATTTTTTTGTCTTAGTTTGGAATCAATTGGTTAGCATGGAAGAATAATTTTGCTGAAATGTATTTGTTCAAATTTCAAGTGAATTGTCCTGTATTGTGACTATCCTCATATGTGTGTGTGTAAGGTTATGCAAGGTGCCGTCTGTCAAACTGAAAAGCTCTGAGGCAGAATGGGAGCATGGAGATGTTGAGATTCCTGCACTCTTTCACTTCATTGATCTGTCTGTCTTCAGTCCCCTCAGATTCTGTCTCTGTCCCCTCCCCCTTCATCTTTCTGTCATCCATTTCTCCCTCTTGTAGTAGCTGTAGTGGAGCATACTCTCTCTTTCCTGACAAAAATAGATGGTTTATGGTGCCTCATAATTCAAAATGGAATTCTTATGTGAAGGAAAACCCAGATACATAGAAGTGAGGCCTGGGTGTTAGGACCACTACCTGTGTTTGCTATTCTTACAAAGAGATTTATAGAACGATGTCCTGGTTCTAGACAGCTTTTATTTTGTGTGTGCATTTTTGACGATTTAATCAGGATGTCAATAATCAGGATTTATTCCAGCAAATGGGAGAGGGTTTTTTTTTTTTTTTTTTTTTTTTTGGATGAAATTAATTTTTTAGATGATTTGAATTAGATTTTTGATGTTTTAATTTGCTGTTTTTTGATTGGCTGCATTCACAGAATAACCAACAGACACAGCAACAGGTGAACCGCAACAACCAGGAAGAGAAAGACGACAAGGAGAAAGAGAAGGAGGTAGACCGTGAGGAGGACAAACCAGAGGGAGATGAGAAAGAGGACGGCATGAAGTGAGTATCTTTCTCTTTTACTCGCCTTCTCTCCCTCTCATCTCACACCTATCCATCGGCTGTTTTTTCCTTGCATTTTCTCTCATCAAATCCTTTGAACCTGTGGCCTTACAGCTTGTTTTTCTCTGTGATTCAGCTTAAACAGCAAAGGCACAGTTATATAACCGGCAGGTGGAAAAAGCATTCTGCTGACTTGCCACTCAATGCTAGTGCTAAAGTCCTCTGATTCAGAGCTCTTTTAAGCAGTTTGGGTTTTACAGACTTTAGGATAGAACTGTGGTCATGAGACCAAAATTTTAGTTGTCAATACCAGATTTTTTTTTTTTTTTTTTTTTGCCATCACTAATTTCATTTCATTTCATTTCAACAGTTAAAGTAATCAATAAAGTAAACAGTAATACAAAAAAAAAAAAAAGTTCAGTATACTGAATGTAAAAATGAGTGTATAAAATAAATAAATATATATTCATTAAAATATTTACATTTTAATAAATATTTTATTTTTTAGTTTATATACACACTTAAATTAAATTAATACAGGGTTTCCGCAGGGTCTTAAAATGTCTTAAAAAGTCTTAAATTTAGTTGTATCAAGTTTAAGGCCTTAAAAAGTCTTAAATTGTACAAGAAAATCTTAATTATGATTTCAAGAGGTCTTAAATTTGGAGACGGAAAGACAAGAATTGCCTTATGGATGAATGTGACGATTAAACTTCAAAAGGCTATGATTTTATTAAATAAACATGAGCGCTGCAAGTTCAAAGTCCGGTGCCGCGCTGCTTTGTGTTCTGTCTTTACCGGGAAAACTGTTATATTTCAGCCAAACGCGACACCTGCTGACAGAGAATGAATCAGTTAACATAGCTTAAACTAGAGTGCGTGCGATTCAGTCTATTAAAATACACTTAGACTGATCACATAATTTAAGATATGGGGGCAGAAAATCTATAGCCTATATTTATATAATTTCATATAGTTAATATCACACAAGGAGTGCCATTTTTTTTCTCCAAAAATCAGCATGATTACAAATGTGATATTGATTTTATGCAACAGTTCAATAAACAAGAAGTTAATTTTAAGAGATTTACGTTTTAGACACCATATTGGCTGTTTTTGCTCTATTTCTACAACAAAAATAATTCCAAACACAGCCACAGCACTGTTTTGCGTCTCTGAGCAACATGCGGTGTTTCGTTCCTGAATGAATCAAACGTTTAAATAATTTGGTTCAATCTTTTAATTTCACATTTAAAGTATATTCATATTTTTAAAATAATTTCAAACATCAGTTTTCAACGTTTTATGTTTGAAATATCAAAACATCATTTATGCATTTGTAACTGTGCAGGTTAGCATTCTATGTCCCTCTGAGCTGCATTAAAGAGTGTGTAAATACATCTAAATGCCACTTCAGATGCATTGCAAAGATAAATTTTGTTGATACTGATTTCATTTGCTTGGTAACAGCCCAAATGCAAGAATTTAACTTAAAAGATTATGCACACTTTTAGAAAAAATGGCTTAAACGTAAAAATGCCCATAAAACTTGTTGGAAAAGACTAATTTCTATCACTGCTGTGAACTGACCACACAGAATATGAAGAATATCAAAAAAATTCAGGAGTCACCTGTCCATGGTAATCTTTAAGATGCCAGCACAATGACACACTCGTCTAATTATCGTTATCGATAAAATCCCAGAAAATATCAAGATATCATTTTTTGCCAATTTCGCACACCCCTAATTCATGTTATTTAATTTATATAATAATTTATTGATAATTGTTGAAATCAGTATTAACACTTTTGACTTATCCATTTTCTTAAAAATGGTGTAAAGGCTGAAATGTAAAGTTTATCATTTTACAAAACTTTTTTTTTGTGAAAACTTGTATCTGAATTGTAAATTATGCTTTTTACAGTCATTTTACAGTTTAATATGGTACTATAGACATTGCGCTACCCCGCTCATATGGTATTAATTTTATTTGTGCAGGTCTTAAAAAAGGTCTTAAAAAGTCTTAAATTTGAGCTTAAAAATCCTGCAGAAACCCTGTTAATATTAAAATTATAAATACCAAAAAAGACTGGGTTTCTCTTTTTCTAATTTGATTAATATTAACAGCATAATAGACTGGTCCATGTAGAAACACAGCATTCTAGTTTTCACTGAACAATGGCTATGCACAGATGCTGGTTCTGTATCATTTCAGCCTAATTTAGTGAGTTGTTAGTTTCAGAACACTAGTTCACTCGCAGGTGCACACTATATTAAAATACTCTAGGGAAGTACAGGTAACAATGTATTAATCTAAACTAAACCTGTGCAGTCAGCAGTACTGCAGGGTGTGATTAGAGCACATTAGCACTGGCCCGAATACACAGGCCTCAGTATACGCCCCAGCATGCCAGCTATACATTAAATGAGTGCATTAAGCCGAGTCTGTGCATTTCTCGGACCTCTCCCCCATGATTCTCACAACCTGCGGGCACAGCTGCTGCTCCTATATTTAGCATTGTATCTGCAAGATGGATAATGTGCAGGTAAGATAAATGAGGGTCTGCTCATCCCGCAGCCACTTCCTGCATTTGCATAGTGTGTTCACATTCATGTAGGGCTTTTTTGGGTTGTGTGTGTTATCTGTTAACAGTTCAAAAAGTTATTTTATTATATCTTACAAATGTTTTTTCTTAAATGAATGGTCTGATTTTAGAAATTTTGACTGATACGCTCTATCTGTCTGTCTGTCTATCTATCTATCTATCTATCTATCTGATAATCAGTAATTTTGCTGCGATAAGAGCATGATTCGACTATGATAATGATATATATTTTTTTGTTCTTGCAGAGATGACACCTCTGGTGAGGACGGGGAGGAGAAAGAGCCTCCTGTAACCGCTAAAGGCCGACGCACCGCAAACAGCCGCGGTCACCGGAAAGGACGAGTCACTCGCTCTATGACCAACGAGCAAGAAGAGAACACTTCACCGCTAAGCAGTGAGCTGGGTTAGTACACACTTGCATACCATTGACTTTTTCTGTGGGTCTCTGAGGTCACATGTGTTCAAATGAGTTCTTTGTTTTGCTCTGCAAATTAACCGTGCACAACCTTTTATTGTATAACATTGTCCCACTTGTAGTTTTATAACTTCCCTTTTCTGTTTTCCCTAAATGTGAGGACATTTTAACAGCAATATCAACAGAACGAGAATGATCCTAATAATGAAATGCTGTACAAATACTTCGATGGTTGAGTAGAAACCATCTGTCCCCCGAGTGTCACAGTGTTCCCTGGTTTTACAATGAGAAGGCATTTCAATTTCTGAAATGCACTTTTTCATGATTTTTAGAGCTCATCAAGCTTAGCTAAGAGTGTTCTTTAACTTTCGTTGATTGTGCTTCAGTTAAAAACGTCCCCTTACTTCAGCATGAGGGTCAAAACAGCGCCTGTGGCAGCTCTTGGACTTTTACTAATGTCACAAGAGCTTGAGTCATTTTCATAAGTCACTTCACCTTGAGTTTCTGCCTTTGCCTGTTTGTGCTTTTAGTTTGGTTTTGTTTTAAGTAATTTAAAGTATGGATATGAATTTGCAACCTTTATTTTAAGTCGACGACTTCTTGCATTTTACTTATTGATTGGTTTTTAATTTGATTGCATGATTTGTTAAAAAAACATCATTTTATACCAGTCAGATATGTCAGATTTGATTGCTTATTGAAATAATTTATTGAAACCGTTTTGGAGATTTTGATCTCTCCCCATTCATGTAGATGGAAGCTGCACTTAGAAAGTAAACCGAAAACCGCAACCTGGGTTGTTTACCAAGATGGTCGCTAAATTGCGTTATAGAGACTTCTGTAATATTTCGCATTACATGATATTCTTCTTTTCTGTACATTTTAGCCAATCTGGAGATGAATGAAAGTTCTCGCTGGACTGAAGAGGAGATGGAGACTGCAAAGAAAGGTCAGAACCCATGTTTGGTGTTTTGTCACTACTGCATTTATTGTATAGAGAATATTCTCACAGTATTGAGCCATTGGCGCACACACAATTAAGTTAGAAAACCTTACAAAACACATTAGTAAGTGTGTTTTTTTTGTTATTATTTAGGTGGCCTGGATCAAAATATAGTTTCAAAGACAATAATGTTTTCAGAAAAGGTCATAATGGGCTCTTTGTTTGTCTTGATGGATGTTGACAGCTAGGATTTCCCTGTGTTCAGTTAACTAGATGTAACTCTGCCTGATAAGACCTGTAACACTTAGCCTAGCAACTCCACAAACATTTACATGAGCACTAGATCACACACTGTGCCCTTGGCCTCATTTCACACACATGCACTTAGTGATACACATAATAATGTGTCTATATGTGGGAGCCGCATTTTTGTATGACAGCTGGACATCCGGACGTGTCATTTACTCATGGTTTAATAACAAGAGCTTCATTAATGGACCTTCAAAACTTCATGTGGGATTATATTTGTAGAAAACAGAAAGTTTGAGTAAAGAGCAAAGGTCTAATCTTCTTGCTTGTACGTGTCAGTGTTTGGTCTGTAATGTAGACTGTTAGTGTGTTAAACGGACGCTCTGCTGACCTACTTCAGATGAGCTGCTTCCACGTCGCTCTGTTAACAGCTCTCTGTCTCTCTGGCACCGGCACATCACATCTGATCCATCAGGCTGCCTGCTCCACACCACTCACAGGATCTGCAACTTAATAACATTTCATTAATGATAAAGTCCCCTGGGCCTAATCAAGTTTGTTGTTTACAATCACAAGAACTTGTTCTTGACTCCATGCCAACACGTATCAGTTTATATAATGTTTTACATTTTATAGATCTTCACATTTATTTTGAAGAGCGCTCTTTTGAAATGAGGATTTGGTGTTAATGCATGATGATTAATTTGCAAAAACAGCTCATTCAGAAGTTGTCACAATATTGCAACACAGTACACTACAACCCTGGATTTTTTTTTTTTTTTTTGTACATTTCATGCCTATTTTCTGTTCAGTAACTTGAAAGCAGTAAGTGATTTCTCATGCAGTCTTAAAGGTCATCTGCATAGAAATCTGTTTAATTTTAAGGGTCAGAGGTGGTGTAAAAAACACTTTAAAAATTATTATACACACGCACATTTTGTATACACAATGCATACATTTAAATAAACTATTGTGATGCTAGAAGTTAGAAACTTATTTATTTATTTCATTTATAGATTTAAAGAAATGATTTTAATGCACAAACCCCTTTTATTTAACTTAGTAATTTATTAATATTTCTTTATTCATTCATATAAATTTCCCAACTTGCATTTTTTATTTGATGTGTCTGGTTTACAGTGTACCATCAAAGCCAAGCCTAGACTGCAATTTTTCCCAACGCTGCTGTTATTAATCTTAGTGTGCCTGCTTTGTCTTTGTCTTACTATTACTCTGTTCCAAAATATACTGCCACCCCTCACCCCATGACCCTCTTAACACCAGCCAGTTACCTCGCCTGTGCTTTTTAAATCCGCTTACAGCTCTCTATGCTAATGTGTTTATCTGTGATCATTTTTAAAGCGAGAGAGGGAGACAACAGTAATATATGTTAATGGCACCTGGCCGTCTCACTGCATTCCTACACACAGAGAGAGCAGCTCTGCTCTGTGACTAATGCACGCTGGCCCAGCCTTTTAAAGGCAGGGTGGCCTCGCTTGTGTTCACATCTCTCAGTAAATGAGGGGAAGTGAGTGTGTATGTGGCCGTGGGGGCACTTGATGGCAGGATAAAGGCCTGTGTGACATATAACTCAGAGCTACTGCAAACAGCTCTCCTCCCGTGTTCTTTTTAGATGCTTTTCTTAGAGGCAGGAGCTGCAGACCGATGTGTGTGCATATGAACATTTTCTTAGCTCTAGTAAATACTGGTAAATGTGTGATGTACTAATTTTTTGTGTGTGTTTAAGCACCACTCTGAAAAACACACCCTGCCACATACACGCTGCAGTTTTGAGAGTAACAGCTGTATTTAAATAAACATGAGCAAGTCGCTTCAGTTGTCATTCCTGTGAATAACTGAAGTCAGTGTGAACAGAACAAGATTCAGCTCTCTGAAGAGGCGTGACAACCGAATTTAGCTGCAGTGTAAGCATCCCTTCTTTTTCCAACTGTTTTTGTTTTTGTGTTGTTTCTTTTTTCTGTCTTTCTGTCTCTCACTCTTTTTTTCTTTCTCTCTCGCATTGTTTTTCTGTTTCTTTCATTCTCTGTCTTTATTCCTGTCTCTGTCTTATTTAAAGGTTGTCTTTTTTATCTTTTTCTGTTGTTTGTTCTTTCTTTATTTCTCTCTTTCATTCTGTCTTTGTCTTCCATTCTGTCTCTCTTTGTTTTTGTCTCCATTTTTGTCTTTCTGTTTTTCTTTTATTTCTGTCTTCTGCTAGATTTGTCTTTTTATCGATCTGTTTTTATTTGTCATTCTTTTTTATTTCTCTCTCTTTCCTTCTGTTTTTTCTTTTTATCTGTCTGTCTTTGAATTTGTCTTTTTCTGTTTTTCTAGCTGTCTTTTTTTTCTTTCTGTCTCCCTGTCTTTCAGTTTCTTTCTTTCTGTAACATTGAGTGAGTGGTTAGATTCAGTTGTTGGGAGTGCAGAGAGAAAGGAAGTGGCTGAATTGTGGGTTGGCACGAATTAGAGGATTTGGCAAGCCTCCCTGTTTCTCCCTCTCTCACACTGTTGTTAAGGACTGTGTGTAGAGGTCACATTGAAGAAGAAAAGCAGGTCAGTTAGGAGGAATTGCTTTCTCTCTGCTTTCTCATGATATCAACATCAAACCTCTCAAATCTCTCTCTTTCTCTTTATTTCTGCCACAATCTCTTGCTCTCATTGTCTGTTTGTTTTTGTGTGTTTGAGCGTAGATGTGTTTTGGCACAGATATTATGCATTAGAGAGCACAGAAGAGAGAGAATGATAGAAGAGATCAGATGAGGTTGTGAAGGGAGGGAGGGAGGACGGGCATTAGGGAGGTGGAGTCACTGCATCTCAGCTTCACTTTGCTGTTAAAGTCCAGCCAAGCGGCAGCCAGTGAAGAGGAGTGGAAAAAAACTGTGGCCTTGAGACAAAAAGAGAGAGAGGGCAGGCGAGAGAAAGCGCGTGAGTTTGATAAATAGAGAGAGAGAGAGGAGGAGAAGAAGAAAAAGAGAAGGGCTGCTCTGTTTAGAGAGAGTCAGAGAAACGACAGCGTAACTATCAGAGGAAGAATGGGGAGCTCATTTCACTCTCAAACACCACTCCCTTTTTCTCTCTTGTACTTTCTTGCTCTTCCTCATGCTGTTCTGGAGCTCCAAGAGCCTCTGCTGTGCATTTCCATGGAAATCATGTGAGCGAAGAAGAAAAGACTGATGGAGTAATAGAGAAGAGAGGAAGAGTGGACCAGAGGGCAGCATATTTTCTTTATGCAACTCCCTGATTGGATGATCCACAGTGGGCCAATGCTGAGGCTTTCAATTGGATGTAGCATTGGTACATGCTCTTGAATTACCAAAGCTGATTGGACAGCATTGTCTTATTGGAGTACTCTTAACATTTGGAGGTACTGGACAAAATGCAATGTTTTGAAATTGAAGATGAATGAAACCTGCATTTCAGGAAGTTTAGGACAGTGTTTGACCCTTCACTGGATTTAACCGCTACTTTGCCATTTGTTGGATTGGGCAAGAATGGAGTTTCCTTGACTTTTGACCTGCTATATAGAAGTACTTCTGGGTAATTGTGTATGTGTACATTGCTAAGCAAGCTTTTATTTAAGCAGCCTTTGCACTGCAATGTCTGTGTGTGTTTGCCATGTTACATAGATTAGGATGTGCGTGCGTTTCTGACAAACAACTGGAAGTTTGAAGAATAAACAGAGACAGAAACAAAGATCAGAGATGGTGAGGATAAGCATACAAATCAGACTTCAAATGATTTCTTGCTTTGCTTGTTTGTATGTCACTAAGGGCATTTTTTTTGCACTTACACTCTTCATTTTATCTCTCCATCTCATTCTCTCCATCCCTGTGCAATCTACACTGACTGTCTTGTAGCTTTGATGTGGAGGGCAGCAGTGCTTTATTGTGGTCACTAGTGATATAAATCAAAGCAGCTATTTAGACTGGACAAGATAGGTTCCTAATGTGAAGCTAAGCAGCACACAACGACTTGGCTGATGTCTGCTGAGCGTTAGCTTGGTGTTAAATGATTGAGAACAGTTCATATCAGGCTGTTGCCCCACTTTCCTTCTTCAGACGGCAAGCAGAAGCACATGATCTTTGACCTTTTATTGAGATTTTTCTTAATGACGACGCGAGGCTGGGCAAATGGGAACGCTCGAGGCTTCCGTTACCCAGCACACAGGGATTTTGTGTGTTAGTGTTGAAATACATTGTCTGTGAGGCAGTGTGTAATATAAATCTTATATAAACTGTAACAGCCTTGGTGCTGCCCTATTTTGAGTGCTTAGTGGGACACCAGGTAGGGGAAAAAAATGAGACCTACACATACACTACTGTTAAAAAGTTTGGGACCAAGGATGCATTGAGTTGATTTCAAATACTTGTTTTGAATCTATTTAAAAATGCAGTTGCAATTAATCGGTCTGGCCATTATAGTGGTCTCCTCATCATTTCCCATTCTCTGTATCAATAAAGGGACATTTTAGTTGTGTCATGCAGACGATGACGCTGTCTCTCGTGCGTTGAAATAACTATGACGATAGTTACGCTATCACTCATATTTCTGTTCCTGTTTCTACATTAGAAAAGTGAGAATGTTCCTTCTCTTACTTTCATAGGTCTGCTCCAGTATGGCAGAAATTGGTCCGCTATCGCAAAGATGGTGGGCTCCAAAACAGTCTCCCAGTGCAAGAACTTCTACTTTAACTACAAGAAGAGACAGAAACTGGATGAGATTCTGCAACAGCATAAAATAAAATCGGTCAGTTCTTAGAGAGTGCGGGTGGAATTATTTATAATCGTCAGTAGTATTGGTTTCATGTTTGTTGTTTTTGTGCTTGTGTTCATTGTAGGAGAAAGAGCGTAAGGCCAGACGTAAAGGTAAAGCTCTTCAGAACGAGGAGGCCAGCGCTCCATCTGCTGAAGAGGAGATGGAGGGATCGGGGGTCAGCGGCAATGAGGAGGAGGCTCAGGAGGACGGAGAGGGTATGGACGCAAACACTTGATTCTTGCACACTCACACAGCCACATCATCATGCAGTAATTATTACACAAAGACTAATGTCCATTTAAACACAGTCATTTGTTGCACATTACTCATTGACTTGTGTAATGGAAATAATGAAGCTCAGAATTAAGATCTGAGAAACAAATGAGCAGTTTGGCAATTATGTTATCAGCCGTAGCTATGAAAAAATTCACACTGAAACCAAACACCTCTGAGGTTTTGTGGTTTCCAGGAAGTCCCACAGCAGCTTGAATCAAACGGCAGAGTGCTTTTCTCAGAATATCAAGAACACGTGGCTTAGACTCACCTATGACCTCACCCGTGATACAACCCTGACCTACTTTTGTCAAGTTCTCAGAAAGAGGTGACGCTCTCTGCGCAAACATGAATTGCTTTTCCAGGAGAGCTGCGTTTTGTGAAGTGGTTGTGTTATAGCAGAGCGATCAAACTGTCTAGGTTTCAAAGTTTGTCGTGCTGTGGATGTCGTACTTCCACAAGTCCGCCAGGCAGCTATGAAACAAATGCTTTGTGCTGTGTGTTTGGCAATCAGGTGTGGCTTGCCGATAAATGGCTTTCGTAAGCTTTTATAAAGCCATATTTATCAGGTCAAAGCTTGTGAAAGAAAGCCAGCAAGGGAAGTGCTTATTATGTTATGGTTATTGTGTAATTACATCCAGCTGGGAGAGCACACTCAACGGCTGGGGTTTGTTACGCCAGTGGGAAAATGAGGCTTATCATAATCCCCTGCTGTGTATTTACTAGTTAGATTTACTTTTTGATTTGACAAAGGACATGTTAGATTTAGATGAGAGTGATTCTTCGTTGAGGAGCTTTTCTGTGCCCTTAATGATTTTAAAATGAAACTGTTTTGAAAATGTTTTTCAAAGCAATCGTTCAATTTTAAAGGATATGCTACATTAGCTTTTGCTGTTTATGGTATCCGTTTAATGGCTTTTTTCAACTTTTTTTTAAGAGTGAAGAAATGTTACATTTGTCACAATTTCACCATTTTGGGATTTTAACTTCCTCTTCATAATTTATAAAATAAATTAGGTGAATCCTTTGTACTTTCATTTGCCTAAAAATCATATTGTTATTGAAAGTGGTCTTTGGTTCTTATAAGTGTAATTTATAGTTTTTCTTAATATATCGAAGAATCACTTTTTTTTTTTTTTTTTTTTTTTTTAATCACTGTCCCAATACTGCTGTTCATTCCACTAATCATTTCAGAGGCCAAGCATTTCTAAAAATGTTTGTTTGGTTATGATGAATATGAGAAGTGAGAAGAGCATGTAGAAGAGCAAGTCTATACAGCGGTCAGAAATTATTAAAAAAAAATATTTTTTTTTTTTTTTTTCCCCAAGTTAATTGACAGCTAGCTAGCTTGCGTTAAATGTTTGATCATAATCAAACACAATTTACTATATATCACCATCACATACACTACTGTTCAAAAGTTTGGGATCGGAATGTTTTTTTGAAAGATATTTTATTCTGAAAGGTTGCGTTTTAAATTGATCAAAAGTGAGTGTAAGACATTTAGAATGTTACAAAATATCTATGTCAAATTCTGTTCTTACAAACTTTCTAATAATCGAAGAATCCTTAAATGCATCATGGTTTCCACAAAAATATTAATTAGCACACTTTTTTCAGCATTGATAATAAGAAACATTTCATGAGCTGCAAATCACATTATAATTGATTTCTGAAGGATCATGTGACACTGAAGACTGGATGCTGCTGAAAACTCAACTTTGCCATCACAGGGTTAAATAACATTTTAAAATAGATAAAATTCTATCTATAATCTGTATTTTTTCACAAATTAATGCACCCTTGGTGAGCATAAGAGACTTTCAAAAACATTAAAAGAAGCTTACCACCCCCAAATTTTTTAACAGTAGTGTACTTTACCAAATTTTAAGTTATCATGTCCATAATCAGATTTATATTCCAGAACATGAAAGAAATGTTTTAACATGGATAAAACAAATCATAGAATTTTCAAGGGCCCCAAATTGAAAAATGAGGTGCCCAGAACAAACGCCTTACCAATCAAACCACACTTAACAGATAAGCTGATATTCATGTCATTCCCTCTTACGATGTTCTTTTTTTTTTTCAGGTGGAGCCAATAACAGCTCAGACACTGAGAGCCTCCCTTCCCCACGCTCCTCAGATGACAGCAAGGTCAAAGAAGAGGACTCGGCACGGCCCAAAACTGCACTCAATGCCACTTCCTCCTCGTCCTCCATGGACAAGGACATGGCAGCTACAGAGATGGGGCCGGATGAAAAGCCAAAAGTGGAGAAAGGAGAAGTGGAACAGGGAGGAGTGAAGCAGGAGGTAAAGACCGAACCCGGGGAGTGTGATAAGGAGGCAGCAGGAGAAGATACGAAGCCTCCTGCCCTGGAGGTGGAGGAGGGCAAGAAAGAGGTCAAAAAGAAAGAGCATGGAGGAAAGAGCGGAGCTCAAGACAGCGACTCCAGCGCCACATGCAGTGCCGATGAGGTGGAGGAGACGGAAAGCTCAGACAAGAACAGGTGAGAGTGTGCATGTGTGTGTATGAGAGTGAGGGCTGATTGGTTGCTTGGGTGGGGTCTGATGTGTTTTGTGGTTAAGGAGGCTGGGATTGTTGATTTGTCCTGTAGGGCTCTATTTTTTCCATGACAGCAAACACTGTATATGTTGGCCGAGTCAGGGGAAACATTAGCCTGTGTGCTTGCCAAACATAACAGAGCGAGAAGTGTGTGTGTCTGTCTGGCTGTCTTTTGTGTATTTTGCATTTTACATTTGCATAAGACTGCATGTGGAAAGTCTATATTTGTTTATGTGTGTTGCGATGATGATTAAGTGTGTGTGTTTGTGGTTTTGTGGCATTAATGGGCTGTTTACAAAGACAGTAAATAAGAGAGAATGAGGCTCTGACCATATTAAGCAATAACTCTTCTCTGCTCTTCTCACTCTCAACACAATGACGTCTGCTAGGCCGAGTTTGTTGAGTTTCGCCCATGATGGAGTGATCGCTTCTCCAGTTCAGAAACCGTTGGACCTCAAACAGCTCAAGCAGAGAGCAGCCGCTATACCTCCCATAGTAAGTACCTACCTAAACTGACATTCGTCTTTGTTTTCAGTCACTTGTGGTTTGAAATTCATGAGGTTTTCATGTTAACAACTGGCATATCTGGCCATATTACGCAGATTAGCATCTTCTGTCCATGTTGCCATGGTTACTAAGGCTGTTTTTATTCCCATGAGATGCTAGTTTTCTACCTCTACTCTTAGCTATTCAGACACTCATGATGAGCTAACAGCCAGAACGTCAGAGCTCTGGCAAGAGGAGAGGTGTGGAAACTGATATGCGTTGTTTTAAAAGAAGCTTGCATGGTGTTAGTCTCAACAAAACAGTCGTAATTGTTTTAAATGACTCAAACAGGTTGTTTTTGTAGCTGTTCGTGTAAGACTGTATGTAAATCATCTCTGTTATGATTGATTAGCCTTTTGTGAACACCACCCTGTTTAAAGACAATGATGTGGATGAGGGCGGTCATTAGGGGTGTGCAATATTTATTTTCTGTGATAACACCGTATTTGTTGTTTTAATGATGTGTGAGCTGACATTATCAAGTATGTTCCTCACTCAAAACATGTCTGTGACGTAGCCTAGTATAATTTAGTTAAAACACCCATTTGAGTTTTTGTGGTATATACAGGTGCATCTCAATGAATTAGAATGTCATGGAAAAGTTCATTTATTTCAGTAATTCAACTCGAATTGTGAAACTCGTGAATTAAATAAATTCAATGCACACAGACTGAAGTAGTTTAAGTCTTTGGTTCTTTTAATTGTGATGATTTTGGCTCACATTTAACAAAAACCCACCAATTCACTATCTCAGCAAATTAGAATACTTCATAAGACCAATTAAAAAAAAAAAAAACATTTTTAGTGAATTGTTGGCCTTCTGGAAAGTATGTTCATTTACTGTATATGTACTCAATACTTGGTAGGGGCTCCAATTCGGCGTGGCATGGAGGTGATCAGTTTGTGGCACTGCTGAGGTACTATGGAAGCCTAGGTTTCTTTGACAGTGGCCTTCAGCTCATCTGCATTTTTTGGGCTCTTGTTTCTCATTTTCCTCTTGACAGTACCACATAGATTCTCTATGGGGTTCAGGTCTGGTGAGTTTGCTGGCCAGTCAAGCACACCAACACCATGGTCATTTAACCAACTTTTGGTGCTTTTGGCAGTGTGGGCAGGTGCCAAATCCTGCTGGAAAATGAAATCAGCATCTTTAAAAAGCTGGTCAGCAGAAGGAAGCATGAAGTGCTCCAAAATTTCTTGGTAAACAGGTGCAGTGACTTTGGTTTTCAAAAAACACAATGGACCAACACCAGCAGATGACATTGCACTCCAAATCATCACAGACTGTGGAAACTTAACACTGGACTTCAAGCAACTTGGGCTATGAGCTTCTCCACCCTTCCTCCAGACTCTAGGACCTTGGTTTCCAAATGAAATACAAAACTTGCTCTCATCTGAAAAGAGGACTTTGGACCACTGGGCAACAGTCCAGTTCTTCTTCTCCTTAGCCCAGGTAAGATGCCTCTGACGTTGTCTGTGGTTCAGGAGTGGCTTAACAAGAGGAATACGACAACTGTAACCAAATTCCTTGACAAGTCTGTGTGTGGTGGCTCTTGATGCCTTGACCCCAGCCTCAGTCCATTCCTTGTGAAGTTCACCCAAATTCTTGAATCGATTTTGCTTTACAATCCTCATAAGGCTTTGGTTCTCTCGGTTGGTTTTGCATCTTTTTCTTCCACACTTTTTCCTTCCACTCAACTTTCTGTTAACATGCTTGGATACAGCACTCTGTGAACGGCCAACTTCTTTGGCAATGAATGTTTGTGGCTTACCCTCCTTGTGAAGTGTGTCAATGATTGTCTTCTGGACAACTGTCAGATCAGCAGTCTTCCCCATGATTGTGTAGCCTAGTGAACCAAACTGAGAGACCATTTTGAAGGCTCAGGAAACCTTTGCAGGTGTTTTGAGTTGATTAGCTGATTGGCATGTCACCATATTCTAATTTGTTGAGATAGTGATTTGGTGGGGTTTTGTTAAATGTGAGCCAAAATCATCACAATTAAAAGAACCAAAGACTTAAACTACTTAAGTCTGTGTGCATTGAATTTATTTAATACACGAGTTTCACAATTTGAGTTGAATTACTGAAATAAATTAACTTTTCCACGACATTCTAATTTATTGAGATGCACCTGTATGTATAGTTAAGCAATATCACACCAGCCAGAGTGCTGTTTTTCCCCAAATATCAGCATGGTTTCAAACTTGATATAGATTTTTATACAGTTTACTGATTTTATACCAATCAATAAACAACAAAGTTAATATTGCGAGTAGTGTTGTCACGGTACCAAAATGTCTCTATTCGGTACCAATACCAGTGAAAATCCACGGTTCTTGGTAGGGATGCACGATATTGTATTTTTGCAGATATGCGATATGCCGATATTTTTCAACTCATTTTGGCCGATACCGATATATTTCCTTTTGTTTGGAGACAACGCCAAGTCTCTCCTGTCAGGGCTCTAAACTGCGACCGTTTTTTGAGAATGTGCGAGTTAAAATTTGACGTGGTCGCATTTGTGCTTGTGCACATTCTGCGCTGCTCCAAAGCTCCTGCTCCATACAGTGCGCTGCCGAGCTGCGGCACATTGTAGCAGGAGCCAGATTTCAGTGATAACGTGGAGAGAGGCGCTTTCAGCGCGAGCGCTTCGGGTGTAGAGCCTGGTTTTGTAGAACTTGCGGACGCGTGGAGTATAAATCAGCCTCCAGCCTTTACTCGCAGCGACAGCACGAGCGCGAAGGTGCGCGCAACGGACAGAGCGCAGCGGAGGATTTGGTTTTCAAGCTAAAGTAAAATACCGCTTCTTAAACCAGAGAAGGTGAACATGTTGGCATTCTTGTGGGAAAAAAAATTTAAAAAATTTAAAACCTGTCAGCAACATCCAGTTTAGTTTTACTTTTCTTTTTGTTTTCATTTTGAAAAGTCTTTTATCTTTGCTGTTTACCTCACGTCTCTTGAAAGTGAAAGCGCACGAAGCCCGGGTTATAACACAGCAAAAGAGGATCTCCCATTCACAAAATTTAAATCACAAATAATGATGATGAAAAAGAACGCGTTGAATGTTGAACACTTTCGTTACCATATAACCATAAACTATGATAAAAGCTCATCAGCATGCATTAAGCGACCAGTGGGAAGAATGAGTCCTGCCTGCGCAGAAATAATAAGCAAAATATTTTAATTTTGGTTAGTTTTTAACAAGAACTTATTTGTTAGAATTAAATAAACAATAATGAAGGTTTTTTTTTGACAGTACATTGAAGCTTTGAAAATAACTATAAATAAACATATATCAATCGCTGGATTTTTCCCCCCAGAAAGATGCAGTGTTAACCTTAACATTTTATTTTAAGATTTAACATTTCTAGATGGTCTAAAGCAAAAGAGTTGTAAAAATTCTGAAAATATTAAAAAATATAACATATTACACATTAATGAATAAATCAGTATATATAAAATTATTTAATTTACAAGTGTCATGTTTGTGATTTTTTTTTTTTTTTTTTTTTTTCATGTAAACTGTAGCTTCTGACATTTAAACATAAAAAACATACTCATTATTTTATGACATCAATTACTGCTTTATTTAATCACAAACACAGTCTAAATGTTATTTGTATAGGCTATTTTACTTTGATTTAATTAGAAGTAGGCCAACAGCCAACAGGTATCAAAATGTCTCTATTCAGTACCAATACCAGTGAAAATCCAAAAATTTGGATCACTGCATTTAATCCCCCTACAGATTAAATTAGGTTCCGGGGGAGGCTGCCGCCGGCGCCGCTGCATGTGCTTTTACTGTTTACACTGCACCTGCTTTTACTGTTCACACACTGAACGCGTCATTCTGTACCTGCTTTCACAGATTAAATGCAGTGATCCAAAACAGTCAATCTAATCATCATTCAGACAAAACTTTGCTTCAAGAATGAGCCACACTGCTGACATGATCTAATCACAAGCACACCCTGAGCACATGGAAGTTAACGTATTCCTCTTATCGGCAAGACATATCGGCATAATTTTTCATATCAAGCTGATGCCGATATTTACATTTAAAGCCATTATCGGCCGATTCCGATATCGGTCCGATAATATCGTGCATCCCTAGTTCTCGGTAACAATTTCGGTACCAAAGCAAATCACAAAAACATGCTAATTAAAAAACACATTTTTATTAATGAAGTTACACAAAAATAAACTGTACAAAAATTAATGCCTTTCTTATATGCTTATTTAAAATAGTTTCAAGTTTTTCCACAAGTAATAAAATTATGAAAAAAAAGTGAACAAGTTTCACCCAAAAGTTTGTCAAATTTCTGCTGCCGCTGAAAAACACCTGTACACTGTTTGTTTTAGGGTTTGCTGGTGTGTTTCATGATCTTCCTCAGCCTGCAGCTGTAAAAGGAAAATGTATTATACTTAAGCAATGGGCTGAGTCTGACCAAATGCAACATTAGATCATTGACTCCAGCTAAAATATAACTTTTCAGTAAATAACAAACTCAGCTTTTATAATAAATTTACATAAGGTTACATATATTTTAAGACAAGTGTATATCAAATAGATGGAAACTGTAGTATTAAAAACACTTTACAATAAGATTCCATTTGTTAGATAACATGTCCTATCAATAAACAATAGTTACATAGCAATTATTTTTCTTAGGGTTAATTTCAAAATTTACTAATACATAAAATCAAAAGTTTAATCTGTTAAAATTATTTAATGCACAATGAATAAACATGAATGATCAAGTGTTTGTATTCAATAACATTCACAAACATTAATGTTGTAAAAATATATTGTTCACTCACTGTAAGTTGATGTTAGATAATAACATGAAGTCATGGTATCTTTTTGTAAAGTCTATACAGGAGATAAAATTTGACTGTACTTTCATTTAATCCAAACTGTGTACATATGTAATTTTAAAGGGCTTTTAAAAACACAGCCCTTTAAGAATACATAACCAGCTCTCCCTTCCAAGAAGTTAGTCTGCACAAAACTCCTAATTTATAATTGAGCCATCGTCTGATGAAATCAAATAATACACACAAGACAAGACAAGATAAAGACCATTTCTGTGCTGTAATGTCGGCTATATTTGCATGTAAAATTAGAGAAGCAACAATAATATCTATTTTAACTGAACACGCTGCTCCTCTCAGCCGCTCGCTGAACAGAGCAGATGCGGAGAAAAAGGTGCGTGCGCGCTGACCTCGCGCCGTTGCGGCAGGGCTCTACGCTTTTTCTTTTAGGAGCGCTTGTGCTCCTAATTTAAAAAATTTGGGAGCACAGTCAAAAATTTAGGAGCACCTTCTAATCAATAATCAAAAATTCTGATCAAAAAATGAACTTTCCTATTACGAGGTGATATTTGACTCCTTAAAGTGATTTACAGGGAATTTAATTTTTACCTTTTGTAATGGAATTTTTCTAACTTTATTAAAAGTATGTCATCTCTTGTCAAATTCAAAAAAATATATATTTATAAGCTTTTAACATTTTTAATTAAAACAACAGAATAAGAAGTAGAATAAGAATGTTACCAATAAAATTAAATCAGTATTTAAGAAATAATTTTGTACTACGGAGGTGGCACAGAAGAACACAAAAGTGGCTTGTAGGTATATTTTCAGACATTTAATGAGGCTCAGAGGTTGCATGAGTGCAATTCATAAATTCATGTTGAGGTTAATGTTTTAAATATACAATTTTGAATATAGAAATATTAAATGATTTAAATAACAGAAAAGATACTTTTAAAAATTGAATTAAAACTGCCAGCAGGTGGCGTCAAGTCACTGAATCATTCATTTAATTGATTTGTTCGAACGGCTGATTCATTCAGGAACGAAGCATCTGACATCATTGACTCACTAGATTCATTTAAAAACGCAGTTCATTCATAAACGAAACACCGCTGTGTTTGAATGGAGATGCGCAGCGGCTCAGCTGTGACTTTGTCTGAAACTATTTTTATTGACGAAATAGAGCAAAATAAGGCAATAGGGTTGTAGTCAGACAATATAAGTCACTTAATATTAACTTCTTGTTTAATGAACTGTTGTATTAAATCAATATCACATTTGCAAGCTGTCACTCTCCTTAGTTCATCGCGATCTCACAAAACTCCATTATAATCAACGCAGCTCTCTACACTGCACAGTGAATCTCTTATTTACACTCAGTCTACACTTTGTTTGTTATAATGAGAGGATATGTCTGTGATACATTACTCAACCCTGCAAAAACACGTAAGTATGTTCTGAAACCTTTGAAGCTCCCTCAGCGCAAACACAAATATGCTCGGGTCAGTCGCACAGGTGCTCCTAAATATTTTTTCATAGTCGCACGCAGTAGTTTTCAGTTGCAAATGCAACTGAAATGGTCGCACTGTAGAGCCCTGTGCGGCAGTACCAACGATCACAGAGACTCGCTAAGGTTTGTCCAAGAAGTCGCTAGATTTGTCGCTAGTCGCTTTTTTGGAAAAAAGTCGCTGGGGGGGGTCTGAAAATTTGCTAAATCTAGCGACAAAGTCGCTAAGTTGGCAACACTGACCACCAGTACTTACAAAAACCTGGTACCGTGACGTTTTCATTTTTTTAGTACTGACTTGGTACCGAAGTACCGGGTCTTTTGACAACACTAATTGCGAGTTATGTTTAGAATATTATCTGTTTTTGCTGTATTTCCACAAAGAAAACAGCCATACACAACGTTTCGTTACTCAACGAGTCTGCTTTTTTTAAATCGGGTGAGTTAATGATTCAGTGACCCATTCATGAAGACAGTCACTTGCTTCATTCCTGAATTAATCAGCCATTTCAACAAATCTGTTTAATGAATGACTCAATGACTCACTCATTAAGACAGTGACTTGCCACCACCAGTTGGTGTTTTTAGCTCCATAGATGATGCATGCATCTAATAAGGTTGGAAAATATTGCTCTTATAAAGGTTAAAAAATCCTGGGAAAAAAAACTATTACCCTCTTAAATGTGATTGTTGTCACTGCTGTGAACTAACCGCCACACAGAATGTAGCCTGTAAATATATACAGGCCAAAACCAGCCAAGATACCAGGACAAAAACACTAAGCAAAATATTGTCTAAATTATCGTTAGTAGAAAATATCAAGATAGATAGATATAATATGATATATAATATGACTGCAAGGAGTGTGCGATATTGGACAAAAAAAAAAACCAAAAAAACATTTTGTGCCTCTGCTTGTAGATGCCAGAGGTATCGGTAGCAGGACGCGATAACCGGCCCGGGTTGCTGGGGAAGCAGCAGGCTATGCCCCATGCTCTTGCATTGTACCAGCAGCAGATTACCATGGCGCATGAATCTTCCCAGGAGGCCAAACAGCAACAACCACAGCCAACCAAATCTCAGCATAACACAGGGGGCGGAGACTCAAGCAGCCCACGGGTCAGGACTCGCAGCCCTGGTGTCTCTGACAGAGAGAGAGAAGGTAAGCTGGTCTTTATCCCTCTGTTCCTTATCTTTCATCTATTCTTTCAGTTCGTTTTCCTCTCCAGCTTTCTTAACCACTATTTTTTTGCTTGATTGTGTCTACTACACCAGTTAAGCAAGTTCTGATGTGTGTGTCTGTACACATGTGGAGTGAGCAGTAGGGTTGTTGACTTTTTGAGTGCAGTGAAGAGTGTTGGTTGTAAATATAGTAAAAAAAGGGCAGTGTATATTTAGCGAAGACCCGACCACCTAGATGGACAGCTAGTGAACCAACTTTGTTACTTGACGTGCAATTATGAAATTGATGCTGTTTTAGTAACTGCCTGATGTGCAACAATCAGGTTTTACAGGCAAAGGGTGCATCATATTTACTGTTGTTTGGCAAATTTTCAGAGGCAAAATCATTTCAAATGATCATGAATTTCACATTAGGGTGAAAAATTTCCAGATTCAAGGGTTCAAGTTGGTCTCACAGGTTCTCCAAGGTGACCATCAGAAAGATGCTTGGTTTGAAAGTGTGAGCTGTGCTTCATACATCACTACACTATTGACCATAGATTAATCTATGTGCCTGCAAAATAGTGCTGAAATTTTGCCGTGATCCATCTAAACACAGAAAAAAGTAAAATCTTGAGTTTATTAAATATTAAAATCAACTGAAACTATACTGAAATTGAAAACCAAAATACAGCAAAAAAATGGTCTTTTTAAAAGGTTCAAAACTGTAATAACCTTGCCAGTCTTTATTCTCTGAACACACATAGTAGCACAATAGATTTGTGACCATACTGGTATGAGTGGAGATAAGTGATTCTTATTTTGTGTAATGTCCATCAGTCATGATTTCATATTTATTACACTGCTCTTTGGCAAACTTGATTCTGAAAGGCCAGTTGCAGAATTCTGCCAGCAAATGTGTTTTGTATAATGACCACACAATTTCCTACATGGCTGTGCTAGTCTGTATATCTCTCGCACCACTCCATGGCCTCTTTCCTCGTTCAAAGTAAAACAATTTCAACCCAAATCAATATTTCATGTTCTTTTTTTTTTTTTATTTGGGGATTAGCATAATAAATGGGATAATGTACAGTCAGCAGGTCATTTTGGCAGAAAAATCTTTTGATTTTACTGTAATTTTAGACTGACTGTGCGTTATCCTGTACTTAAACTCTTGTTTTCTGTATATTCTATATTTCAGTGTATCCCTTAAGTGCAGACAAACTGGTGTAGTTTTTATTTATTTATTTATTTTATTATTATCGACCATAACATGATTATCATATAATCTCAGTTTTATTACATTTTATTTATGGGAGGAGTCCTCAACAGGGAAATTTCACTTTATTAAAAATAGATTGTTATGGTGTTATTTAATTTGGGCAGTCAGAACTAAGTTAAGTCACAAAACTGCTCCTTCCGAGTACTTGGAGAGAGAAAGAGAGTCTTGGGTTATGGCCATGTGATGAGCTGCAGTGTGTCTGTCCCTGCAGAGCTGGAGGGGAACGAGAGATGGCTTCAGGCTCTGCTACATGGATTACGTAGGTTTACACACCACACGCATACTCACTGTTGGAGCAGACTCTAATCAAGCGTGTTGATTTCTGGGAGTGTGAATGATTTGCAGATGTATTTGCATGCCGCTAAGTTCGCAGATTCCAGCTTACAGTGTGTTGATGAGCCTGATGATCTGTGAATGTATGCGAGGAAGAGTCTGAATAACTGCTGTCTGTGTATTTTCACACTGGAGATTGCTGCTTTTGATGCAGGGGTTGTGATGATTTGAGCTTTGACATTTTCACCTTCGGTAAAAAAGAGTGTCGTAGAATGCTATCCAGTAATTATCTGTTTGACAGTCACCTTTGTATGTTTTTTTTTTTTTTTTTTTCTCTCCATGTGTGCAGATAAATATCGGGCATTCTCTCCTCTTGCGGATGGTAAAAAGATTCCCGGGGCAGATGACATTCGAGCTGTAGGTCTAGGCCGGCCAGTGATGTCACCGTACCAGCTCTCTCCCAGAGACATGGCCAAATTCAGCCATGAACAGCTGCTACACTACAGTCCATGTAAGACAACATAGCCCTGTTAATTAGGTCAATAATAATAATAACAATTATCATAAAATATTATATATGTGTATATACACACACACACACACACATGTTCGTTTTTGTGAAAAGTGGGGACATCCCATAGGCGTAATGGTTTTTATACTATACAAACTGTATGTGCTATTGCCCTACACCAACCCTACACCTAAACCTACTCCTTACAGGAAACTTTGTGCTATTTCAGATTTTCAATACACTCCATTCTGTGTGATTTATAAGCGTTTTGAAAAGTGGGGACATGAGGTAATGTCCTGAAAAGTCACCTTCTCCTTGTAATACCTATGTCATACCTTTGTCATTATACAAATCTATGTCCTTGACTTTTCACAAAAACACGCACGCGCACACACACACACAGTAATAATATTAGCTAAAAATATAAAATATGTAAGAAAGTTTAAAATAATTGATTTTTATTTGATCAAAAAGTCAAAATAGTAATATTATAAGCAATTATCATTACAGTTTAAAACAACTGATTTTTTATTTTTTTTAATATTTAAAAAATAATAATTTATTCTTTTGAGTGCAAAGTAGGGTTGTGCCGATAGAAGATAGCATAGTGTATCGACAATAGTCAGAGATATTGCCTGTGGCTGATGCCTTTGACGATCGTAAGACTATTATTATTATTATTATTATTATTAATTAGTATTAGGGCTTATTTGTTCTATCATATTTCTTTTTCCGCGTTTCTATGGTGTTGCGCGTTATAACCTGTTTTATCTCACACGATTCCTTGAGTTTAAGAATGCAATGGCCAATCAGAGGCGTTCAGCGGAGTTTTGTTGTTCAGTGCGCGCTCGCTGTCTGAATTCTGCTCTGTCACGAATTCTCTCATCATAAACAATGAAGTGCAGATTTACATGTGATGTTAGTATAAGAGATTGACTAAAAAGATATAATGTGTAGTTAATAGATTACATTAGGTTGCTTTTAGCCGTACCCTGGAGTTGGTTCACTCTCCGGCTATTCATCTAAGTAAGTAAATAATTTAAGAAATTAGCAAGATAATATCGTGTATTGGCGATCTCACAGGCGAATGATAGGACGATATGGCTATGGAGCATATCATCCAACACTAGTGCAAAGTTGAATTTACAGGAGCCATTACTCCAGTCTTCATCAAACCATAATACATTACAATGTAAATGTTTGGAGCAGTTACAAAACAAGAGGGAAAAAAAGAACAACAACAAAAAAAATACTAAAAGTATCAGTTAAGATGTTTTAGTTGCGGAAGATTTCTTGTTTTCTTTTGAACTTTCTATTCCTCCAAAAATTCAGAAAAAAATCACAGCTTATGCAAAAATATAAAGCAGCAAAAATTGTTGTCAACATTGACAGTTATAAGAAACATTTTTAATAATTGAGCACCAGTAGTTATTGATAATAGATCACCAAATCAGCATATTAGATTGGTAAAATAGAAAACAGTTCATTTAATCTGTTATATTTCACACTATTACTGTTTTTACTGTATTTTTGATCAAATAATTATAATCAATATTAATAATATTATAATCAATATTATAATCAAATAACAAGCAGGCTTGTTGAGCATAAAAAATTGAAATCTTAATTATTCCCAACTTTTGTCCAGTATTGTAAATAATACCATTAATATTTTAATCTTTGTTATTAATCTTATTGAGATTATATGTATTTTTTAATTTCCCTCTTTTAGCATTGACTCCCACTCTACAGCAACAGGAGAGAATGGCTGCAGTGCGGCCTCTCCATATCCCAGAACCCCCTCCTCTCATCTCCTCTGCCAAACCTGGTGGTTCCATCACGCAGGTAAAAGCAGCACATAATCTCTCACAGTACCAATCAGGGCTCTAGACTGCGACCAAAATGCATTTTTGAGAATGTGCAAGTTAAAATTTGACGTGGTCGCATTTGTGCGAGTGCATGGTCTGTGCTGCTCCAAAGCATCTGCTTCATACAGCGCGCGCTGCAGAGCCGCGGCACATTGTAGCAGGAGTCAGATTTCACTGATCACGTGAAGAGAGGCGCTTTCAGCGCGAGCGCTTCAGGTGTAGAGTCTGGTTTATACTCCCTGCGTCAGCACGAGCGCGAAGGTGTGCGCCGCAGACGGAGCGCAACGGAGGATTTGGTTTTCAAACTAAAGTAAAAGACCGCTTCTTAAACCAGAGAAGGTGAACATGTTGGTATTCTTGTGGGAAAAAAAAACATGCAAGTCCTGTCAGCAACAGCCAGTTTAGTTTTACTTTTCTTTTTGTTTTCGTTTTGAAAAGCTTGTTATCTTTGCTGTTTACCTCACGTTACGCTATGGAGGCTTTCCTTCATTTTTATTTTTTATTATTATTATTATTATTATTTATTTGATTCTTCAATGTTTGCTAAACATTCTGTAATTTATTAGTCTGTATATAATACAGCATGTGATGTATCCTGTGCCATGCCCCGTCTTATTCGTTTTTGTTAATAAAGGTTATGTAAGCTAGTTTGGCATTGTAGCCTACTGTTTTATTGTTGTTGTGCTTTTTAATTAAGAATAACAATGAATCCATCTTTTGTTTTAGTCTTAAAAAGTGAAATGTGTATAGATATAAGCAAAACAGACAATTATCTTTTCTTGTAAAACGTGACAATCGCGAATTTGAAAGTGAAATTGAAAGCGCACGAGAAAAGATGAAAAAGAACGGGTTGAATGTTGAACACTTTCATTACCATATAACTATAAACTATGATAAAAGTTCATCAGCATGCATTGATTAATCAAATGTAGCAAAAAAATAAAAATAAAAAATTGCGACCAAATTATGTGCTTGTGCAACCAACTGAGAAAGTTAGTCGCAAAAGAGCGACCAGTGGGAAGAAAGAGTCTAGAGCCCTGCCAATGTTCTTTGGAAGTCATATAACTGGGACCTATCATATTATGTATAATACATTCAGAGAGTTTTAATGGCTTGTTAATGTGAACATGCATAATTAGACTGGTGTACATTTTGTTTTGTATTGCAGGGTACTCCGGTGCAATTGCACAACCCTTCTCATGGCTCTGATCATGGGAAAATCCCAGCACCAGGATCCCTGGCTCTCTCTTGGATGGACCAGAGGAAAATGGGTGAGTTTGAGTCGTGATTGTGAGAGATCACGTCAACTGTCCATTTTCCATATCCAACATCTCTTTCTGTCTCCTCAGGAGGGTTTCCAGTGGTTAAACAGGAGCAGTTGTCTCCACGCGGGGCCGCTTCCTCTCAGACTGAGAATCTCTCCTCACAGGACAGCGCTACGTCACGGGGTGAGTTTGGGACAAATCATTATCCCTCATCTCAATTCAGTTTTAATTCAAAGAGATTAAAATGCAGAAATAAGGCTCATATCATGAAGAGATTGAAAACGTTAACTCGCTCTCACAGGCCCCATGCCAGCTGTTCAGGGTGGCAGCATCACGAAGGGCATCCCTGGCACACGTGTGCACCAAGAGCCTTCCCTATCATATCGAGGAGGTTCAATCACTCAGGTAAGAAGCTTCTGTCTGCCCAGCACACATTTAAAAATGGAAAATGCACAGTTTACTTGGTTCATATTTGTGGTTACAACTGTGTCAGTGCATTTTTCTGTTATGTGATGTTCTCATTCTTGGAATCCTCACATTACAGTGAGCAGTCAGCTCATATAAAAGCCCCTTCAAAAAGCGAATGGAACGGGCAGTTTGTGTCACAGCATAGCACATCATATTATGACATAACTGGTAATCAGTTGCCATAGTAACAGGTACACAGCATCCAATCCTATTCTCTCCTTTTATTAATGTGTTTATATGCCTACGCAGTCTGATGTTACCAATCACTCAAGCACACACTCAGTGTGCCAACTGACCTACTGTTACACATTACACGCTCAAGCAAATCAGAATAAGTTAGGGTGAACATTTAATCAGACCAGAGATAAGCTCTGTGTTTAACTGTGACGTTATTGGCAGATTTATTGGAAGATAAGGAGTCATTGTCAGTAAGAGTTCACCTGAGATACGGTTATATGCAGCTGTACGACATGCTGTACATCTGAGATACGACATGCTGTACGACATACGGTGTTATGTAATGCTGAAACATTATCCAGTCCACAGGTTAAAGATCAAACTTTTAAAAATTCATTTGTCCTGCTGCAATTTCTTGCAACAGTTTGAACAGTTGTCTGCCTTTTTTGTTGCACAAAATCAACATGATCATATTCTTCATTACTGTAACCTTAAAATATAATTATGAAATACCAGTGACACAAAGTGCTTACTTCCTCTTTTCTCACAACACAAGGGTCAAACCAGGTCAGGCCCCAAGATGTCTTACCCTCCTTGATGTACATTGTAGTCTTCCTAAAATTACAAAGGTTTTTTTTTTTAGTTTTTGTGCGGCATGATTTAATTTTTTTTATCTTTTACTCATAGTTGCCTTTACACACTATAATTGGAAAAAGTATTTCAACAAGTGTTTTTACTTATTACACACATTACCTTTAAAGATAACATCAAATTAAAATTGGCCAGTTACCATCTTTGTAAATTTGCCTCATTTTATAGTTCACATTTTAATATTGCATGTTATTCTAAAGTAAATGATTTCATATTTTGCTGACTTTTTCTTATTCTGAAGCAGTTTTTCTGCTGATTGGTTTTTTTTTTTCTCTTATTTGTGCATTAAAGTCATTTTGACTGTTTTTATGTAATATTGCCATGTTTATTATAAATGATTTATCCATGCACATCATTATTATTTGTAAATTCATGTAGTCTTGTAATCTTTCATTCAAAACATTTACGTCCCCTCCCCCCTCAAAATGTCATCTCTTCTCTGATGATGTCTACTCACAGCAATTGGCGAACAGCAACAATCCATTCAAAATAAAGTTACATCCTACATTTATTTTTTTCCATTAAATAAAGCATCACTTGGATAAACGTCACAAACAGGAAGAAAAAATGATCATGCTGTTTCAAGCCTTTCCTATCATTTCTTTCAGGGCACTCCTGCAGATGTCTTGTATAAGGGCACAATAACCCGTCTGATCACTGAAGACAGCCCCAACAGAGAGAGAAGCAGAGAAGACACTCCTTCTAAGGGGCACGTAGTCTACGAGGGCATCAGTGGACACATCCTTTCCTTTGACCGTAAGTGTACACAAACATGCAAATGCTCAAAACATAATAAAGGGAGAAGTTATCTCTGAATACTGTTTTTGTTTGAACACACAGGGGGTCCAAATTCTAAGGAAGAGGGCCGTGGAGACATGGCTGGGCTGAAGAGGACCTATGACATGATGGAGGTTGGCATTTCTCGTGTGCCACCCATCAGAGACTCACTATCTGCCGCTGAAGGTGAGCATAAGACGCCCCTCTTTAACAAGCATGGACAACAGAGTTTCACTGTTTATCCTTTTTCCAGTTAACGTTCCTTCACCTGCTGTTTCTCTCTTTTGCAGGCTTGATCAGTCGAGCAATGCCTCACGAGCGTGATAGTCCTCATCTGCACCACATCCGTGGATCCATATCCCAAGGTCAGCATGATCTCAGAAACTCAACCTCAACTGATCACCTTTAGATCTTGCTCTCATTTCCTTTGTCTTACATCTCTTTTTTTCTCTCCCAGGAATCCCGCGGGATGACTGTCAGCGCCGAGAGGTTAAACAGATGAAAAGAGAGGGTTCCCCATCACCCCGTGGCCCTGGTCATCCCACTGACACTCTTAAATCACGCTCTCACGAGAGTATGGTGACCACCGTCAAAGAGGGAGGACGCTCCATCCACCTGATCCCTCCTGAGGGGGTAGTGATAGGCAAGCCTAAGGAAGGCTCAATCACCCAGGTGACTGGCTTAGATTGGTGCTTTCTTGGTATGGTAGGATATCTGGCAAATGAATTTGAATACAGTAAAATCCTGAAAGGAAAACACTTTTCTTACCATGTTTATTTCATATTTTGAAGTTTTGCTTGAAACTGCTGAAAATACACTAGGGCTATAAATACTGAAATTTCCAAAATTATGAGGACTAGGGTACATATTTGTACCTCTACAGTCTTTAAAAAAAAATAAAATAAAAAAAAGAGGTGCCTGACGGAACAAATAACTCTTCCCATTTCTTCTAGATCAAAATCCTTACATTTGTCATGCTATAAATTCTTTAATAGGTTGTTCATTAAATACATTCAAAAATATAAAGAAAATCTAAAAGTAACAAGATTTGATAAGATAAAAATGTTGCCTTTACAGTATACATTAAACATCAATACTCAGCCCTATGTCAAATTAACTGAATATTCACTGAATGTGTGTTCTACAGGGCACCCCTCTGAAGCAAGAGCCTGTTGGCTCATCCAAGCGCCATGATGTGCGGTCCATCATCGCCAGCTCTCCTCGGCCTTACTCTGGAATGTCCTCTCATCTAGAGCTTAGGCCCGAACACAGAGGGTCTGACAGGGCCCGCTATGAGGAGGTAGGGAGCAAATCACGACCCAGCGCTGTAGTCAGCACCCCCGGCTCTCTGTCCCGTACTTCTCCATTGGCACTTAGTGGAGACCAGAGCGGCAGACCCCACCACAGTCCAGTGGGCTATGAAGATCACAAAAGAGCCGGCTACCCTCCGGCCTCACACAGAGCCTCTCCACTGTCCGGCAGAGAAACCTCACAGCGTGCACATGAAGGTATCATGTTCTACCAATCACTGGCTTTCAGGAGCTGGTGGTAGTTTGTATGGTGTTTAAATGTTGTTTCACTGTGTGTGACTTAGGCTCTAGTAAGGCCCAGCAGCAGGAGAGAAAAGCCACTCCCACCCCTCGAGAGGTGAGCTCCACTAAGTCTCCACTGGCTGTTGGTGAGCACACTGCGTCTTTGGCCTACGAGAGGATCCTTCAGGGGCTGGGAACAGATATGTACCGTGGCCAGATACCTCTACAATTTGACCCAGCAACTCTGCCCAGGGGAATCCCGATTGAGCCAGGTATTTGCAGTCTAGCAGGACAAATATTAGGGTGCAAATGGCCATGATTATAGAATAATTGAAAATTACAGACCAGTAAAATGTTTTTTTTTTTTTTTTTTTTATTAAAATGTATAATGATATCAGGGTATTTCTCATTTTATTTATATATTAAATGTTTAAAATTACATACATGCTATCTTCTAAAAGTTTGGGGTCAGTAAAAAAAAAAAAAATTTTAATTAGCTTGCTTATTTAGCATGGATGCTTTAAATTGATCAGAAGTGACAGTAAAGGCATTTATAATGTTAGAAAAGATTTCTATTTTAAATGAAAACTGTTCTTTTCAACTTCATATTTAAAGAATCCTGGAAAAATTAAGCAGCACATCTGTTTTCAACATTGATAATAACACGTTTCTTAAGCACCAAATCATCATACTAAAATGATTTCAGAAATATCATGTGACACTGAAGACTTGGAGTATTGATTGCTGAAAATTAAGCTTTGAATCACAGGAATAAACCACATTTAAAAATATATTCAAATAGAAGACAGCTGTTTTAAATTGTATTATTTCACGACTTTTTACTGTATTTTTGAACAAATAAATGCAGCCTTGGTGAACAAAATAGACTTGAATAAACTGGCCCCAAACTTATATTTGAAAATAATTGTAGTATATCATGCATTATGTGATGTATTTGACAGTTGGCTTTGACTTTATGCCTTGTCTCCCCACAGCAGCGTATTACCTGCCCCGTCACCTGCCCCCTGGACCTGGCTACCCTCACCACTACCCACCCTACCTGATCAGAGGTTTCCCTGAAACAGCAGCCCTGGAGAACAGACAAACGCTTTTCAATGACTACATTACCTCCCAGCAGATGCACCAGTGGCCAGCTGCTGCTGCCATGGCTGCCCAGAGACCCGACCTGCTCAGAGGCCTAACACCTCGAGAGCAGTCTCTTAACTTAACCTACTCACCCACACCCAGAGGTGAGGGGTCCTTAAGGGGGCTTTAGTCCTTCACATATTTTAAACCTTCTAAAGAAATAGAGCACAATTGAAGTCATTATTCACTGACAATTGCATGATAGTTAGTAAACAATGATATATTTAATTTTTTTGGAGAACTATTCCAAATAACTTGGTCATGTAGCTGAATACAAAAATAAAACAACATGTTACATACTTATGATCATCAGAGGCACATTAATTTTTTCTGTCCATTTGCAGGAACATCTGCATCTCCCATGGATCGTATCACATACATCCCAGGAACCTCTCCAGCTTTCCCCAGCGGAGCCTACAACACATCTCCCATCTCACCAGGTACAAAGCAACACACTCACTCAAACAAGATGGTGATTTAAAACAAATTTTCTTTATAAGTGCCATTCACTTTATACCTCTATCTCTCAACAGTGGGAGCCTCTCACATGAGCAAGATCCAAGGCAGTTCGACGTCCTCCGAGAGAGAAAGAGAACGGGAGAGGGAGAGGGAAAGAGAGCGGGATCGTGAGAGAGACCGAGAGCGAGAGCGGGATCGAGAGAGGGACAGGGAACGAGACCGAGAGAGAGAGCGCGAGAAAGATCGGGACAGGGACAGAGAAAGAGACAAGTCCCTCGGTCATGGTAACGTGGAACATGCCCCTATATGGAGACCAGGTGAGCGCCCTCACTGTCTTTTACTTTTAATGTGTACAGCCACTTTATGGAACGTCTTTATATCGTCTTCTTTGGGGGCTTTTCTCAGCAAATATTTATAGGATTAATTGTAATTAATTTAGCTTATTGACAGATTTTACAATTAATTTGATAAATCATTAACTGTTTTACACCTTTTATTAGTTTTTGAGGTTTTCAATTTCTATATAGCGTTATTTATTTATTTATATATATATATATATATATATAGCTGTAATTATAATTGGATTAATATTGAATTGTTCGGTGTCAGTGTACTTCAGCCAATAATCAATATGCAGGTCAGCGTTACTAAATGTCTGAAAATTGTGTCCAAACAGGAGCACCAGAACAGATGGGTGGCAGCAGCAGCAGTTCTCGTCCTCCGTCTCATCCATACAGTCACCAGTCGTCTCCGCTCTCCCCTCGTCCCCAGGACAGCCTGCAGCAGAGACCTAGCGTTCTGCACAACACCAGCTCAAAGAGCCTGCCCAATTCTGAGCACAACAGTCCCTCTGTGCTGCGGTGAGTCTCCACTGCTCAAACTGCTGCCTGATGGTCTGTCCAGTGAGTCCAGTGAGATAAACAACATAATTTGTTTACCTTCACCTTTCCTCAGGCCACCAGGATCTGCTCGCTACCAGGGCTTCAGTGGGCACCTTCGGTCTGGTCTAGCCAATGAGGGTTACCCATCTGGTACAGACTCAAACGCTAAAGATTCAAACAGAGATGGGGGCAAAAGTCATGGGCGTGGAGGTCTGCCCAAACATCAGGACCTTTCATCCTCTTCCAAGTCTGACCCCAAGCTGGCCAGCCCTAGTGCCGGTGGGTCATACCCCTCTCCGTACAGCCAGGCCCCTGGTGCCCACCTCGGTCTGCCCACAAGTCGAGGGCACCCCTTGCTGGCTTCCGAAAGCAACAGCGGCAGCAGTTCCATCCCGTCCCGCGGTGGGGATGGCATCAGCAGCGCGTCAAGTAGGGAAAAGACTCAAAACAAAGTGATGTCCATACAGGAACACGAACTTCGAGCACTCGGTAAGACCACCATGACAGCGGCCAACTTCATAAACGCGATAATCATGCATCAAATTTCTTGTGATGCGGCGATGCCAGAGACTGGTGCGCTCGCGACCAACGGCACCTGTGATGGTAAGACGCTCTGGGACCTTTGGGCTGTTAACGCCACCTTCCCTCCCCTCCCTTCCCCTCCCTGTCCTTCCTGTTCTCCACCAATCCACCCAACACCTTTCCATCCCTCCACCCTTCCTCTACCCCTCCTGCGCCCCTGCCCCATCCCCACCCCCTTACGTCTGTGGCCTAGTGCACGCTTGTGGTGGTTGGCATTGATCAGAATCAACCCAATTTCCATATTCTTTCGGTTGGTTATTTTTATTTTTTTTTTCTTTGAATATGCTTTTGCTTATAAGCATTGCTTAAAGACCACCAAAGGTTTACCTCCCCTTTTGCATCACCTAAACCTATTTGACTGTTTGCCAAATCCAAATTTTGAGGGGAGATTCTGCACGTTTCAGTCCAAACTTCCACAAATTAATGTAATGAAACTCATTAAATGACTTGAGCTTCTGCTTTGTAACGGCCACAGGCGTATATCTTAGTGGACTGATAATTCACTCTACGCCCTAACGGTCCAGAATGACGTGTCTGGAGACAAGCTTTTCTAGACCAGAGAGAGATCCTGAGGTGAACTTTAAGAGCTCAGTCATTCAACAGTCATGTGGTTGCTCATCGTTTCATAACGTCTTTTATCGGCTTGCCTCTTGTGTTCCTCCTTTACCTTTTTTTTTTTTTTTTTTTTTTTTTTTTTTAAATTGGGGAACATTCCATAGCTCTACATGTCTGCTTCCTGTTTCATTTCCTTTTTTTGGAGGGAGGGCACTCTGGCTCTTTGACAGTTTGATAGCTGCATGACGCAAACAAATTTTACAAGTTATAGAGAAAGAGGGTCAAGATGGATCTGGAGCTGAATGATTTTCAAGGTGTTTGGTTCTTAATGGTTGTGGAATATCTGGATTCTTCCAACATCTTATTGAATCTACAGCCAAAAGACTAAAATCTCACTAGTATCAAACACATGAGTCTTGCTTTTAGTACACTACTGTTCAAAAGTTTGAGGTGAGTGAGATTGAGAAGTGAGAAGTCATTTATACTGTTACAGACTATATCTCTTTCAAATAAATTCAGTTCTTCTGAACTGTCTGTTCATCAAAGAAAAAACAAACAAACACTGTATCCACACAATATTAAGCGGCACAACTGCTATTTATTATATAGCAGCATTGTTATATATCAGCATAACATACATATATAGATATACATAAAATATATATATTTTATATATATTTTATGTACAGTGGGTACGGAAAGTATTCAGACCCCCTTCACTTTTTTCAATTTTGTTATGTTGCAGCCTGATACTACAATTGTTTAAATTCATTTTTTTTCTCATTAATCTACACTCTGTACCTCATAATGATGAAGTGAAAACAGAATTTTAGAAATGTCTGTAAATTTATTAAAAAGAAAAAACTGAAATATCACATTTACATAAGTATTCAGACCCTTTGCAACAACACTTGAAATTTCGCTCAGGTGCCTCCCATGTCTCTTGATCATTGCAGAGATGTTTCTACACCTTGATTGGAGTCCGCCTGTGGTAAATTAAATTGATTGGACATGATTTGGAAAGGCACACACCTCTCTGTAAAAGGCCTCACAGCTGATAATGCATATCAGAGCGAAAACCAAGCCACGAGGTCAAAGGAACTGCCTGCAGAGCTCAGACACAGGATTGTATTGAGGCACAGATCTGAGGAAGGCTACAAAAAAAATTCTGCTGCACTGAAGGTTCCCAAGAGCACAGTGGCTTCCATAATTCTCAAATGGAAGAAGTTTGGCACAACCAGGACTCTTCCAAGAGCTGGTCCCCAGCCAAACTGAGCAATTGATGGAGAAGGGGCTTGTCTAGACTGGTGACCAAGAACCTGGTGGTCACTCTAGTTGAGCTCCATGATCATATATGCAGATGGGAGAAACCTACAGAAGGACAAACATCACTGCAACACTCCACCGATCTGGGCTTTATGGGAGTGTGGCCAAACTCAATCCTCTCCTCAGTGAAGACACATGAAAACACACTTGGAATTTGCAATAAAGCACCTAAAGGACCCTCAGACTCTGAGAAACCAGATTACCTGGTCTGATGAACCTCAATTCTAAGAATCATGTTTGAAGGAAACCGGCTTTTCTCATCACCTGCAGAGTACCATCCCAAAAGTAAAGTGTGGTGGTAGCAGCCTCATGCTGTTGGGCTGTTTTTCAGCGGCAGGGACTGAGGAACTCATCAGAGTAGAAGAAAAGCTCAATGCACCAAAATATTGAGATAGCCTTAATGAAAACCCAGTCCAGGGCATTCAAAACCTCAGACTGGGCCGAAGGTTCACCTTCTAACATGACAATGACACTAAGCACACAGCCAAGGCAACACAGGAGTAGCTTAGGGACAACTCTGTGAATGTCCTAGAGTGACCCAGCCAGAGCCCTGACTTGAACCCTATCGAACATCTCTGGAGAGACCTGAAAAAGGCTGTCAACAGACGGTCCCCATCCAACCTGACCGAGCTTGAGAGGATTTGCAAAGAAGAATGGCAGAAATTCCCCCAATCCAGTTGTGCAAAGCTTGTTGCGTCATACCCAAAAAGACTCGAGGCTGTAATTGCTGCCAAAGGTGCTTCAACTAAGTACTGAGTAAAGGGTCTGAATACTTATGTAAATGTGATATTTCAGTTTTTTCTTTTTAATAAATTTACAAACATTTCTAAAATTCTGTTTTCACTTTGTCATTATAAAGGACAGAGTGTAGAGTAATGACAAAAAAAAAAGAATTTAAACAATTGTAGTATCAGACTGCAACATAACAAAATTGAAAAAAGTGAAGGAGGTCTGAATACTTTCCGTACCCACTGTATATATCTATAGTTTCTTCAAAAATACTGAAACTGTTGTCAAGTGTCTGGAACCATTGTGGGATTATAATCAATAATTCCTCAAGATTCACATCTCTGCATTTTACTGATGTTGTTCTTGGATGTGCTAGAAGTCTTAAGA